>CAXIVR010000014.1:2737500-3216785 GCA_964035755.1 Teleogryllus oceanicus | reverse complement strand
TTCTAATGTTTTGTTTTTATTTTTTTATTAATGGTACAATGTTGTAGCTGAGATAATTTTACGTTTTATATCATGAATAATGTTATTTAATTTAATTATCGAAAATTATGTTGATTCCAGAATTGCATAAAATTAATTCGACTTTGCGATTACCTTCCTACCCGTATTTATATGTTTATCTAGCCCTATTAATGGTTTAACTAATTGGGCATTGAGACTTAGGCATTTTCAAGATTCACGTTCGTATTACCATGAATTTAAGGTTTCTCTACCTCTAATTTCCATTCCAAGTCATTCATCACCTTCCTACACACGATCTATACTGCAGGTTTACTTTGCTGCCGCTGGCACTTGATCAGCTGTTACGGTGTTGTTCAATCGACTTCACGTCACCACAGTGACGTCAAAATGGTGGCGTTCAGCCTTCCGATTGGATAACCCCGGGAACAGCTGATTTACTTCAAACACAGCTCTGTAAACCTCAGCATATACTGCGGTATTCACTTTGTTGCCGGTGACATTGATCAGCTGTTACGGTGTTGCCCAATCGGGCCCGGACACGTCACCACAGTGACGTCATAATGATGGCGTTCACCCTTTCCGATTGATAACACAGGAACAGCTGATTTACTTCAAACACAGCTCTGTAAAACAGCTGCGCTACTTATTCACTTGTTTTTATTTTGTATAGAATTGACTTACAAAGTTCAGTTTACATAAAACTCTTCATTTGTATGTTGACTTATATCTAATTCTTATATACTAACTCTAAACTACAATTGACGAGGGGACTCACCGAGCACCTCTAAAAATTACTGAGGTTTGAAAAAATGTTGAGATAAAGAATGAACTGGATAGCTTTTTTTTTTTTTTATTCTAGTTGGGTTTTCATTATATTTTCCTAAATTTATATGTCTATCATGATTGATGACTGTTAGATTGGAATAAAAGTTATTTGCAAGAAAGGCTGTGTGATGCGATGGGTTTTAGGTTGTTGTGGTGTAATTGCTCTTTGGGAAATGAACCAGGGGCGGGTGATAGTTCTTAGGTATTTGTTCTGAATAACCTGAATTTTGTTGATATTATACTTTAGTAGCATTTGTCCAAATTGGACAATCGTACAGGAGAAGAGGTTCAAAGAGGGTTTTATATGTTGATGCCTTTATTTAGTGATAGTTTACTGTTATTTATAAGGTTTTTAGCTGTATTATTTTGGTTTTGGCTTGTTGGACTTTTGTATCAATGTGTATTTTCCAGTTGAGTGAAAGTACTGTGAAGACCCAGGTATTTAACGGCATTGTTATGAGGTGTCCAATTTTGTTCAATTTAAATGGCACGGGAAGGAATATACGGCATTGTTATGAGTCCATTGTTGTTCAATTTAAATGGCATGGGAAGGAATATACGGCATTGTTATGAGGAGTCCATTGTTGTTCAATTTAAATGGCATGGGAATATACTTATTTACCTCACACATGTTTTGGCTATCGCTCGATCACAGCGATAGAGCAGCGCGACGCATGACCTTGCCGAAAGCCGAACGCTCGCGCGCAAATGGGCCTTGTGGCGCGCACAAAGGCGCGATCCCCCTGGAGGTTACTCGGCAGAAAAGGGGCCCGGGTTTTCGCTGCATCGCGGCGAAGCGCTTCGCCCCGGCGCGAGACAACAGCTGCGAAACGCGCGCGCCACTTTCATACGTCATGGAGTCCGGGTGGGGGGGGCGGCCGTGAAAGACTATGTAGCACACCTGCCGCATTGCATTTTGTATACAATACTATCGCATTTTCTGAATTTGTTTTGTCCCCGCTGCTTTCTACTTTCGTTGCTTTATATGGTTGTTGATGGATTAACAGTAGAATGACTTTTCAACGCAGTTTGACGCAGATGGGAGTTCAATTTAATGCTGAGGCGGTAATGTTTGCGTCAAATAAAGAGTAATTGCTGAAGATAGCAATAGGCTGTCTGTATAACGATTGACTAGAAAGTTCCAAATATTTATTTATAGACAGTCAAATTATAATTTCTTTAAATTTTATTATTTCATATTAAAAATAAATAAACATAAAAACATAAAAACATTAGACCGTCCTGAGACAGGTAAAAAGCCGAAAATTTTGTAAACGATTTATGTTTTTTTATAAATAATAAAAAAAAAATATAATTTTACTGTCTATAAATAAATATTTGGGAAATTTTCTAGTCAAAGAGTAATTCTGTTATTCTTTTCGTTTTAAGAGGTTTTAATTGTTTTCTGTAAATATAAACATGGAAAATTGCACCAAAAAATCAACCGTACTAGAAGATATTAAAAGCTGTTAAATCAGAATAAGAATAATAGCGTCACATCATCGCCGGGGAAACCTGATAATAAATAATTTTGACACATACTACACGTACATTAAGGAATATGTGCTCGTACATCTACACAGTATCACACATACGTACATACTCAACCACCCACAACGCATTGTAGAAAGACAGTCAATTTACTCCAAATCTAAGCAATTTAATTTATTGTGAATCGTAAAAATATTTTTTAAGAGTTGCTGAATGTTCCTGGCGGTTGGGAAGCAGCCCAGAGAGCTACGACCCTACCCCCGGTCAGTATTACGAAAAGAGGAGCATTGTTGCAGCAGGCGAAACGATACCAGCGAACAAAAGAACGAGAGGGGTTAAGGGGTGCGAGAAGGCAACGCTTTAGGAGATTTCCGCCAGGAGCGGAGGGGAGGGAGAGTTCCAAGAACAGTCGAAATGGCTTTGATCTCCAGAATGTTTGTGTAATGCGCTTACCCATTTCGGGGGGTTGAGGGGCTGTCGTTTGTATTTTAAATGATGTTTTTTTTATAAAACCGAGAATACGTAGAAATCAAAAGACAATTGAAATAGATAAGTAGCAATGATAATCTTTTTTAAAAATACAAAAGTGCCAAGTTCTTTTTAAAAATATTTTTCTTAAAAACAGGTCCCTTTAGAATATTTAGACAGCTTACAATCTTTTTCAATTATTTTATGTCATAACAATTCAATTAAATCTTATATCTAGCTTTCAGTCTTCAAAGTTGAAGACTGGAAAACTTAAGACGTAAGATTAGACTACTACAAAAAGACAGTATGAAATTGTATAAATTTTTTTTAAAAATGTGTTTTTTATTAAATTAGTTTTTCTTTATTAAGTAAAACATTTATCACAGAAATGTGTTCCTGTTACTAATTGCTTTTGCTTTCGCTATTTCTGCTAACTAATTGCTTTCTTATACTATTAAGATGTTTTAAAATGATAAAATTAAAATGTTTAATTGACTTCCTTAATATGTAAACATTCACCTCACATTAAATTGTTGTTTTTCTACATTTTTGTACCATTATCTTTTATTTGCTGTACTGTAATTGTTGTGAAGAGATATTCACATGAAACACACACAAAATACTATTGAGGGCTACCAAAGAACAGGTATGGTCGGAGACCTGCTTCCCCGAACACTCCTACTCCTGCATCAGGGAGGAGGAAATAGTTGAGTTACATTTCAGACGAGAGGTGAGTTTTCGTAAAAATGTGCATCGGGGTAATGGCTTTCTTTTCCCTAAGACTGCGATACAACAGTGATCTGTCTGCAGCTTTTCATGTTCATGGTCACCTCAGAGAGTTTGTCGAAGTTGTTGTTGCTCTTAGTGCACGCAACCCGAATGACACATGCTTGGGCTCCTGAGTCAGAGGCGTTAATTCCCTGTCACGCGTGTCAAACATGCGAAGAGAAGAACCTGCGATGCAGACATGGGACACACGGCCACGCTCACGGGAGCGGTAGCTCGCGTATCAACTGATGTCACTCGCAGCGTCTCTGACTGGGAGGTTCTGATTCGAGCCCAAAGGAGGCAGGATTTTCGACACCAGCTTTCAGCCTGCGTCGGATTCAGTCGCTGTCTGGAGGAGAATTCAGCGGCCGGCTGCTCTTATCGATAGTTTTCCGCGGTTTCTCCGATCAACACCAGGCGAATGCCGAGAAGCACCTACCAAACGGGCCACGGACCGCGCGCGATCTTTCCTTCCTCTTCCTCGTCCTGTCCTATCCTCTCCTTACACACACGCTTACACCAACAAGCACTACACTACCACATATTCCGGAGACCGGCCGGGAGCTTAGATCTTGTTCCGCTGGGCAGGCCCCGCTGGTGGAGAGTCCTGTTAGGGGAAACCCCACCAGCCGACGGTAGGTCGGGCCGGATCTCGCCATCCAGCGGGTAAGATCACCGCCATCCCCGAGGAAAAACATGCACCACTTACGGGACTAATGACCTGCTGCTGACGCGCCCGGAAACACTAACCAACCATCAGCCACGCTTCCAGAGCGTGACGACCACGACGGACAGTCTTGTGTAGAACTTGTTTATTCAGCATTTTGTTTTTCTAGGCTTTTATCCAGTCGACACCCGGTTACTTTTACATCCTGATGAGGAGCTATTCGACCGAACACTAGACACCAAACACACTTGTGGGCTTCTGATCTGGGGTAAGCAGAAAGCGAGGTCCTGGGGACAACACATATACGAGAGACATATGATGCGACAACACACATATGACACATATGATCAACAACCATGCCCAAAGGGACAGCGACTCTTCGGGCCGAGGTGCTGAGTCGCTGTAAGCCTAGCCACCCCGGTCATCCAGGCCGACTGTTTACTCAGAGACGATTTCAATTAAAACAACCGAAATTCCAATGATGGTGCATTCCGCTATCTGGCTATTTTCCAAATTAGCTGCTTAATGTTCTTATTATACAAAATGGGCA
This sequence comes from Teleogryllus oceanicus, assembly GCA_964035755.1. Classification (NCBI taxonomy): domain Eukaryota; kingdom Metazoa; phylum Arthropoda; class Insecta; order Orthoptera; family Gryllidae; genus Teleogryllus; species Teleogryllus oceanicus. The sequence goes on along the minus strand of CAXIVR010000014.1, from coordinate 3,211,995 downwards.
ACAAAGTTCGAAGAAGGAGCATAGCTTCGAAGCATATTTCCGACTTTAGTTGGCTGAAGGTACACGAGGTGGATAGGGTAAGCATCTGCTCGGTGTGAGCGGTTTTTGACTCATTAAAGCCAAACCAAATTGGGGATGTGGTTGGTGAGTATACGTATGCCTACATTTTTATGCAAATGTCTCGCATTAATTTCACAAACATTGGCTAACTTGTGTATGAGGTATTTTTCTCCTTATTATTTTTTCATTCTGACAATTGGAGACTATTCTCATTACAATTTATTTATGTAACTAGAATGCTCAAAATTTAGTCTATTGGAATTTAATCAAAACCATCATGAAAGTAAACAATATGGACTCTTTGAAATTCGGCATTTATGTCCTGTCTTTTACATTCGTTTGATGACTTTATTCACACACACACACACACACACCAATTTTTTTTTAGTGACGATTTTGGGATCAGAGAAACACGTTTGGGAGAAAACTACCCATAACCCAATCACCCAATGAACTGACATTTTGAGGCAAAACCTAGAGCCCACCCATGCCGCTGAAGAATATTTGCAGAGCGATGCGGTAAATGGTTTACCCAACTGTTTTAGAACCTGAAAAAAAGATTTTGTACTGGTTTGAACGAACCAAAGATTTTAGTACGAAAGGCAAATGATATAAATGGTGATGAGACTGCTAGCATCGGGTGGAGTTTCACCAATGGGGCTGGGTGAAGAATGTATCGGAATTTAAAGGGGATATTAATGAAAAATGTACAAATTTTAATGTAAAATTTAAAAAATCTATGAGTTTAAATTTCCTGTTAATCGTGCATTAACTTTTTTTGTAAGGTAATTTAATTTTTAATGACACATACATTAAATTTATTTAGTTTCAAAATTTAATTTATGTATAAAAATTCACATGTATTTTACATTAAAAGTAGGGGAAAATTTTTTGACAGTGTACCTAACTTTAAACTCACTGAATAAAACATTTGAATTGAGGCGAAAACCCGCGGGTCTTGACCTTCAAAAATTTTTCCCATTATCGATTTTCATACAGCTTACTACAATTTAGATAGTATTAATAATTTTACCCTAACATTTGTCACAATAAATCGACATTTAAACCCCTTTCGCACAGAAGAACATCGTTACAAAACAACGTAAATTCTAAGAACAAAATGATTTCTTTCCCTTTCCCCATCAATTGCCCCATTTTGGATTCCTGATCCGCGGCGCAGAGTAAATTTCGTTCGGAAGAAAGATTTATGATTACCAAAAACGAAAGACCAAGGGAATGGAATGATCGACTTAAAACGAAAATATTTCGGGTTCGAGTTCGCACCAGGCCGTCCGTTAACAGGCACTTCCTGGAATCACGGAGCGGTCACGTCACCCTGAACGCCCCCCCCCCTGTCCCTCCCAGTGTCGAGGGCAATGAAGGGGCCCGGGGGTCATCCACGACGGGGCCCGGCGCCCCTCCCGCCCCCCACGGGCTTCAAACGCAGCGGCCACGAAATGGAGCCTCGTGCGACACTTTAGCCCACTCGCGGCATCACGGCCCGTGGCGGGGGCCCGGGTTTTTAAGCCGGAAAGGGGCCCCTTTTGATGGAATTTGGGAGTTCGGCATTGGCAGAAAAACATCCGACAAATCTTTTTTTTTTGGGAATCCCGGGGAGTTTTTTGAATTTATTCAGAGGCTCAGCACCTTTTTCTTTTTATTTGGAATAATAATTTTATTTTTTCAATTTTTGTTAATTTTTGGGATGAATTAGTATGAAATGCAGTATTGAATTACGATAGAAATTTAAAATTTTAGAATTGAAAGAAAGTTGAAAAATCTTGACATTTTGTCCGTTTTTTTTCAAAAGCAAAGGAACATTTTGTTTTCAACTTTATATTATTTTTACAAAAGCTTTTTTTCTCCGTCTTCAAACAAATTTCAAAGAACAAATAGCTGGAGTTTTGGAAGGAACATCATCGCTTTTTTTTGCTTTTTGTTTTCAGTCCTTCAAATACTGGCGCCTCTGACGAACGATTTGGGGAGAAGAAAGGGGGTTTGATTTTTATGAGGACAGAGGCGTTTTGTGATACACGCATTCGCCAAAACTCGCCCGTCAAAAGGACAAAATTTTTTTGATGCGTTTCCTGTTTTTAACTTACGCAAATTAAAGGCAGATGTAAAATAAAGACTGTCAGGTATCAAATTTTTTACATGAAGCAAAAAACAGGGACGAATTGCATACTTTATGCATTCTACAGTTTCACTGCTCGTCCACATTGTCTGATATGTATAATATGTATCAATTTTCTTTATCAGACTCTCAAGAAAACGAGACGTTTAATGTTTATGGGGAAAAATTCAGAACTTTAAAAGGATTTATATTCACCACTTTCTTCTCAATAAAAAGAAAATAGGGGAAAGATTTTCCAATTTGGAAAAAATTGAGGGGTTAGGGTTTAAAAAATTAGCCACACCAAACTTTGGAAATCTCCCGCTATTCAATAACGTGAATATCTCGATTTTGCTGAAAGTGTCCTTACCTTGATAGTGCCTCAAACCCTCGCATATATGTACTTTGAACCAATCCCTTCATATTTATAAACAGCTTCACCGGAATTGAGGTTTTAGCTTTTACGAAGAGCTGGAGATTTCCCCTGGTGTTAGGGGATCTTGTTACTGCCCAACCTTCATTTAAAAAATTAGTTGTTTGTTAGAAGCAAAGCAAGAATAATTTTTTTTTCAAACAAACCTAAAAAGATTCCCGAATTAAGTCTGTTTTTCCCCTCCCCTACGTCCCCTGCACTTGCACCTGCGTGGTGAAGGGGAGAGCCCGCGTCACGCTGCCTGGGCAAGGCGGCGGCGGGGGGCGAGGCGGGGCGGGGGGGGGAGGGGGGGCGGGGGGGAGGGCAGGGGGGCGAGGCGGGGCGGGGGGGGGGGGGGGGGGAGGCGGGGCGAGGCGCCGCTTGGGAAGGGCAAACCCGCGTCACGCCCCTTGGGTTACGGCGGCGGGGGGGGGGGGGGGGGGGGGGGGGGGAGGGGGCAGGGGCGAGGCCCCCGGGCGGCAACGGGGAGCCCCGCACCCCGCTCGGCTTACGGCGGCGGCGGGGCGAGGGGGGGGCGAGGCGGGGCGAGGCGGGGCGAGGGGGGGCGAGGGGGGCGAGGCGGGGCGAGGCGGGGGCGGGGGGGGAGGCCGGGGCGAGGCGCCCTGGGGGTATGGGTTCGCGTACGCCAAGCCTGTGGCTTACGGCGGCGGCGGGGCGGGGCGGGGGGGGGAGGCGGGGCGAGGGGGGCGGCGGGGGGGGGGGGAGGCGGGGGCGAGGGGGGCGAGGCGGGGGCGAGGCGGGGCGAGGCGGGGGCGAGGCGGGGGTGGGGAGGGCAGGGGGCGAGGCGCGGGGGAGGCGAGGCGAGGGGGGGTGGCGGGGGGAGGGCGGGGGGAGGAGGGGGCGGGCGGGAGGCGGGGGCGAGGCGGGGCGAGGCGGGGCGGGGGGGGGCGGGGCGAGGCGGGGCGGGGTCGAGGTGGGCAGGGGCGGCAGGGGGCGGGCGGGCGAGGGGAGGGGGCGGAAGAGGGGCGGGGGCGGGGGGGGAGGGGAGGCAGGGGGGGGGCGGGCGAGGGGGGGGCGGGGGGTGGGGGAGGGGCAGGGGAGGCGGTGTGGTGCAGAGAGCCCGGTCACGCAAGCCTGTGGCATTAGGCGGCGGCGGGGCGAGGCGGCGGGCGGGGGAGGGGGGAGGCGGGGCGAGGCGGGGCGAGGCGGAAGAGGCGGGGGCGAGGCGGGGCGAGGCGGGGCGAGGCGGGCGGGGTGGGGAGGGAGGGCGGGGAGCGCGCGGGGAGCGCGGCGCGAGCGGTGGCAGGCGGGGCGGGCGAGGGGCGAGGCGGGGCGAGGCGGGGCGGGCGGGGGCGAGGCGGGCGAGGCGGGGCGAGGCGGGGCGAGGCGGGGGCGAGGGGGGCGAGGCGGGGCGAGGCGGGGCGAGGCGGGGCGAGGCGGGGCGAGGCGGGGGGAGGAGGGGGCAGGCGGCGAGGCGGGGCGGGTGGGGTGAGGGGAGGGGCGGGGGCGAGGCGCCGGCGTGTGACAGCGGCGAGCCTCGCGTCACGCCAAGCCTGTGCATTACGCGGCGGCGGGGCGAGGCGGGGGCGAGGGGGCGAGGCGGGGCGAGGCGGGGGCGAGGCGGGGCGAGGCGGGGCGAGGCGAGGCGGGGCGGGGGGTGAGGAGGGGCAGGGCGAGGCGCCTGCTGTGGTGACAGCGGCGAGAGCCTCGCGTCACGCTAAGCCTGTGGCATTACGCCGGCGGCGGGGCGAGGCGGGGCGAGGCGGGGCGAGGCGGGGGCGAGGCGGGGCGAGGCGGGGGCGAGGGGCGAGGGCGAGGCGGGGGGGAGGCGGGCGGTGGGGGGGTGGTGAGGGGAGGGGCCAGGCGGGGCGAGGCGGGGCGGGGTAGGGGAGGGGCTGGGGCAGGCGGGGCGAGGCGGGGGAGAGGCGGGGGCGAGGCGGGGGGGGCGAGGGGCGGGGCGAGGCGGGGCGAGGCGGGGGCGAGGCGGGGCGAGGGCTGAGGCGGGGGGGAGGGGCGAGGCGAGCAAGAGGCGGGGGCGGGGCGAGGCGGGGGAGGCGGGGGAGGCGTGGGGCGAGGCGGGGGCGAGGCGGGGGCGAGGCGGGGGCGGGGGTGGGGTGAGGGGAGGGGGCTAGGCGGGGGCGAGGCGCCTGCGTGGTGACAGGGCGAGAGCTCGCGTCACGCAAGCTGGGCATGGCGGCGGCGGGCGGGGGCGAGGCGGGGGCGGGGGCGAGGCGGGGGCGAGGCGGGGGCGAGGCGGGGGCGAGGCGGGGGCGGGGCGGGGGCGAGGGGGGGCGAGGCGGGGCGAGGGGGGGCGAGGCGGGGGCGAGGCGGGGGCGAGGCGGGGGCGAGGCGGGGGCGAGGCGGGGGCGAGGCGGGGGCGAGGCGGGGGCGAGGCGGGGGCGGGGCGGGGGCGAGGCGGGGGCGGGGGGCGGGGGCGGGGCGGCGGGGCGGTCTCCAGTTCAGTCCATCAAAACCACATCCCAGTTTTGACATGGCAATCTTCTGGACGTTGTCTTGCAGTACTTGTTGGCGTAATTCAATCAGAGTTTCCCACAGATTTTCATAGGATGCCTTGTGATATGACTTACTTTTTGTGACAAGGTAATAAACATAGTGACTGACGTCGTGCAGATGCAGAACCTTCCCAATATCTGGTTGTTGGTTCTTTAATTCCTATCCTTCCGTATTTTCTCTTGAATACGGTACTTAACACCATCTGGTCATATCTAAATCTGGGGACACAATGCGCCAATGCATGTTCCGCAAATTGGCGCAAACAGATCGTTGCACACTCCATTGTTACCCCATAACGCGCTTGATGCTTTTCATTATACTGATACATAAACTCGTGAAATGTACGCTCTGCCGTATCCAGCTCACAAACTCATTGCGGTCTTTTCTTCATCATTTTCATTCGCCTGCGTACGGGGCCAGCCAGTTCGAATGAACGATTCGTGGTTTTCCATTCGGCAATTTTTAGATTCGGTAGACAACATCATTTATCCTCTTCACGATATCGTACGGTCCTTCCACTGTCGTTGTAATTTTGGACACAAACGCGGTGACGTTGGGGTTAAACAGCCAGACATGATCTCAGGTTGATAACCTCCTCCTTCAGCTTTGATGTCATACCGGTCTTCATCCTGTCCTTGCGATTTGGATTCTTTACGCACCTGATTCCTAGATTACATCCATTTTCCGTCTTGGAGTCATTTACAAGTCTTCACCGGCTGTTTCTTCATTAGTTTTACAACCAAACCTTAGATCACATGGTAGACGTAGTTCCCGGCCGAAGGATATTGGCAGACGTTTGCCACGGTTAATCTCATGAACAGATGAGCAGTAGGCTAGAAGAAAAGATGCCTGTATTGGTCCCAGTCGCGTTGGTGATCTGCCACGACCTTCGCTAAATATTTTCCCATTGTTGTTCTGTTCATGCGTTCCACCATTCCGTCTGACTGCGGATGTAGGGCGTTGTTCTTGTTTTTCTTATTCCAAGAAGTTCACACACTCCTTGAAACACTGCGGATTCGAAGTTCCGTCAGCAGTCTGAATGCAATTCCAGTGGCACGCAAATCAGCTCCACCCCATTCCCTTAGCAATTACTTCGGAGATAGCAGTGGCCTCTTGGCTGGGTAGGGGATATAGCTGGCAGTGCTGAAATAATCCATAGCCACGAGTATGTATTTATTTCATCATTTGACATTGAAATGGGCCAGCCAAGTCAATGGCAATTCGTTCGAAAGGACTCCCAGCGTTGTATTGCCTCATCTTAACTCTTCTCTTTTTATGTGGCCCGTTTGTTGTGCTAAACTTGACGCTATACCATCTTTACATCTTGCTTTTTAATTAACCCAGTAAAATCGTTCGCGCACTTTCTCTAGGTTTTCGTTATACAAGGTGTCCTCCCGAAGTTCCCTCAATGAATTCTCTCAATATTCAGGGACCGCCTCTCGGTAACAATATCTGCGTCCTCTTCACAGAGCCGTCTTCACTTTCAGAACTCGTTTCAGAACACCTTCCTCTTCAGTAATCGAAACCCACTGCACTTAATATGATTTACTGCTGAAGGAACAGGGAGCTATTTCTTGCCAACTTAGTCCTCCCGTCCTGCTATTTTCCATTTCAAACATGAACGATTCCTGTGTCCTCTTTCTGATCTTTCTAGGGATTCTCTGTGTGCCATTGGTCATGCAGTGACCCTTAAGGTAGGACACATCTTCTCTTCCACATGACAGCAATGCTTGCAGTTTTCACCACAGGCTGCTAGGTTACCAACAGACTGCTGCTCTTCTTGTTGCTTCAGTGGACGGTCACATCGACTTTTCCGTGCCTAATTCTCCACAATTCCAACATCAGGGTTGTCGCCTTTTGCCACTAAATTGCGTACCTTCTCTCCACCGACCTGCCTCAAATATTTTTCGTCATAGTATCGACGCCGTTTGTAATTCTCGTACTCGTCCGTCACGTTTCGATGCTCTTTTACTTAACGCCAGAGTCTAGTGCCAGCTTAATGCGTCAGCTAAAGTTTCAATCTTGCCAGTCTTAATGCTTGTTGTGTTCTGAATCATGCCCAGCGCTTCAATAAAGCACCGGACGGCTGTGCGTTGCAGAGGAACTTTCCGAGGCATCAGGGTCCGAAAGGCGCACCAGACGAGAAATATCAGCTTCCAATTCTTGAAGACTCTCTCCAGGCTTCTGAACACGATTTCTTGGCTGGGTGAAATACATGTCTTCCAGGTGCTTGCGTACCGTGTTTCAGATCGACAATTTGCTCGAAGTTGGACTGTTCATCGGTAGTATTGTCTCCTAGAATATCGACGGCGTTACTACGCAAAGCCAAAATCAGGGCCGTAGCACAATCTGTTGCGGACCAGCCATTTACCATCGCAGCAGCCTTAGATTGCTTCAAATAATTCGACCATGAAGAAGTGCCATCAAGGTAGGTGGTTTTACTTATTAACTTTTCCCAGTGGCTCCCGTACGGTGGCCACACTCAGTACCATTCCAGTGGTTTCTGTACAATGTTTATATTCGATTTTCTGTTGAGAAGTAAAGCAATTCTCTTCTAATGATTGTAATTTTTCTCCCATTCTTCAAAATTTTCTATCATCTTCTCAATTTTCTTTTCCATTTTCTTTGAACTCTTCAGAATTTTCTCATCCATCTTCTCAATTTTCTCTTGCACCAATTCATTATTCTGATTTATTTTCTGACCAGCTTCTCTTTAAAATCATAAATTTTCGATGAATTTTTATTTCTAACGCTTTGGAGTTTCAGGTCAGTTCTTCTAAAATTCGAATTTTCTGTTAACTTTCCTTCTAAAGATTCTGGAATTTTCAAATCAATTCTCCTTTTAAAATTCTGGAATTTTCTTCTAGTTTTTCTTCTAGTATTCTAGAATTTTCTGTTAACTTTCCTTCCAATATTTTGGATAGGTCTGAAAAGTTCCCCGTTGTCTCGAAGAGAAAATTCTCTGGATCCTCACCTGCTGTCTTCATCGCGTTTGCAAGACGTTCTTGTAATATTGCTTTCGTTCAGAGTATCTTGTTCCCTCTCTAACTCTCTCTTCAACTCCAGCCACTTTCCAGATCCATAAACTTTTTGTGAAACTCATCTTGATTAATGTTTTAATTCACACTCGTTATACCCCACTGACACAATTGTACGTTTCTAGGTGGTGAATTAAAAGTCTCAATATTTTTAAAGCGTTTATTTTGTTTCTTAAAACAATCACTGAAAACACTTGATTATTTATTTACACAAAACCTCTTCCTTTATTTTACTACCTTCTCTTCAGTTATTTTACTAACACTTCTCTTGATTTATTTACACTAACATTCTCTTGCACACTCGCACAGTCTAAGCACTGTACAGTTCACTGCACTACATCACAGTTCGTGCACTGGTCACAGTTCCGTCACCGACCACAATTTTGATGCACTTTTTGGCAGGCGGTTCACTTCACTGAGCACACTCACTGCCATGATACACACGCCACAGTTCAGCTTCAACTGCGGACTCAAGACTGACTCGCGGCCGCCGGCCGTCGCGTATTTATACTCGTCAGGACAATCCAGAACCATCCGGACGCCGCGCACTTTCTGGACAGATCCGCCGGCAGGTGACGCCTGTGGCTCACCGGCGGCTCGTGGTCGCCGGCAGATGACGTAACCCGCCACCTCGAAGTGGCGCCGGGGGATGACGCAATATTCGTTACAATATTGACATAGCATGTATTTCTGAGACTCATTTAACCCCTAAAGAAAAGATGTATTTAAAAGGTTATAAAATTTATAGAAATGATAGAATCTCTGATCATGCTTCTGGGAAGTAGCAATAATAATTAAAATTCTATATTTCATCAACAAGCTTGTTTTTCTATCAGCATTTTAGAATGTATAGCAGTAGAAATTAAAATAAATAATACCATTTACTCTTTATATTCCATTTACAAACCACCAAACTAAACCATTTCCTACTCAAATTTACAACTGTTTGTAATACAATCAATTATTCTCATGAGAACTTCCAACATAAAAACACTTTTGGGGTTGCAACTCAACTCATCCCAAATTGTTCGTCTACAACAATATATAATTCAAAATAATTTAGACATTCATTGCACTTACTTGAAACCAACCTATTACTCTATTAAGCAATATAATACCAGATATTTTTAAATATAATAATTACAAAAAACGTCAATTTTAATTCTTTCAATCTCCACTTCTGAATTAGATTCTGACCATCTCCCTGTTAAAATATAACAATTACTTTTACTGTAAAATTAATTATCCTCTTCTTAATACCGAATAAACTGGAATACATATCGTTCATATATAGAATCAAGTTTTAACTTCCCAAAAAAACTTAGATAATACTCAAAAACTTGATGTAGAAATCGAAAAGTTTACTAAAATAATTCTAGATGAATATAAATATTCTAGTACCTACATTCCATTTGTGGTTTGATTGAATTGAGAGACCAAGAACTTTTGTTACCTTAACATCAGGTACTTGCATATTGTTCATTTTCAATGGAGCATACGATTGCCGATTTGAAACGCAAAATTGCATTGAGACAGTTAGCCTTTTGAGGTAAGCTTTGCAAACCCTTGTTTGCCCTGTGATTTAGTGAAGTTATGTATTTTATTGCTACTTAATATTGTATTTATTTTCGTTGTGTTATATTTTTGACGTTATGTCGTTCACTCGTGAGCTAGAAGATATGTTTACATTGTATCGACTTAATGTTTTCAGCTGGCATTTTACACACAATGCCTTACATACGTTGTGTTTCTCGATGAGGAGGGAATTATAAATCCAGCCCTCAAGTATTGTTTTGTATTTTGTTATTACTATATATAATCCTGATAATTGTTCAAATAATTTATTATTTCAAACCTGCATATAAATATTTTCATCTCTTACACGAAAAATAAAAAATTGAAAATTATCATTGCATACCTAAAATAATGTGAATTGCAGTAATAATGTAAACTTTAATGGAATAAATTTTATTTGTTATTGGACAATGTGTTGTACTACTCATCTAATTTTTGTTACAAATATATTTGTTGCAATAATGTAAATAACTTTTGGTTCCCACTTGTTTCCCCTTATATTTCAGAAGCATGTCAGTTATCTTCCTTGCAGTTATCAAAATACAATTCTTATCAAAGCGTTTCTAGAGAGAAGGCAATATTTTTTCTTTGCAAGGCACAAGTGAAGGGTAGTTATGTCAGCAAATTGTAAGAATGATACTCGGAAATACGATCGTAAAATATAATACTGCGGCTCGCCGCCTGAGCTATTCGAATCCTATCACAGCCCCCTATAGATCTAGTAGATTGTGACCCTAGAGATATTGCGCAAAGATACTTCTACCACCCTAGTCGTCATGTAACTTATATTTTATATTATTTTTAAGATTATTGTAAGTTAATTGTAAGTGTATATAAGCAACTGTAAGAAGTGTAGAGTGTATTAACACTGATCTTTGTATTTTTCTATCCGAAAGAAAATAAATTTAAAAAAAAGAAGAAAAAAAGAAGATTGTGACCCTACGCTTGTGACATCACGAAGCAATTGCTAGGCATATCTTCATCAAAGATATTGGATAGTATTACCTAGATGCACATGTAGCGCTAGTGTAGCGGTACAAATTGAAGGTTGCCATATTGTAGGCTACTAGTTCCATGGCAGGTGCTGCCAGACGTGTTGTGTCCGTACGCGACGAGAGTTGTGGGTATTTCCCATGTAAATTAGTACATTAAAGTGATTTTGTCTTACTATACAAAGGTTATTAGGGAACGGACTTTATTGTAATAAAAAAGCAAAATATGTACATATATATGTACTTATTTTTTCAAAAATATGTAAGAAAAATAGGAAATATGTGAAATAAATATTCTCTATAATGTTTAGAATTCCATTCTTCAAGCGTTTTCCGAGCATAGTATGTTGTCGATCAGAAATTTACATGGACAGAGAGGCTGAATGAAAGTTTTACGTCTACAGAAGCAATTGTTCGCTAGTTTCTTCCGAAACATAATACTTTCGTATTATATACAATGTTGTTTACGAGGAGCCGGAGCTCATGTGAATAGTACCGTGTAGCCTGTGATAGAATGGGGGGGGGTAAAGGGAGCATACTCTCACCCCAACTCCAGAAAAGGGATAAGACTAGTATCTGATTTTTTTATCAGTTGCGCCTTAGGGTCTATAAAACGCGAGTCCAGCACGTAGTTGAAGTTTCTTCTGCTTCACATACACTACATCCGCTCATCGTTGATCTCGATCACGCTGTTTCCAGAAGCAGTGGGGCGGGGAGATAAGTTTGGCAATTAATAGCGTTGTCCATTTAATACACGCGCTTTGCACGTATTTTTAGAAGTATTTCAGTAACTAAGTTAGTTTTCGACATATATTTCCAGACATCACAAGTGAAATGTTCATTTCGACCTATAAATATATTAAAATGTAATAACAGAAATATGAAGCTATAGATGAAATAGCAAAGATATAATTATGCAAAATAACTAAAATATAGTAAAATAAAAACAGGTTCCAATTAGTTCAGAATGTCGTGTTAAGTGTAAAAAATATTAGTGAATGCAGGTATCTTGTCCCTGTGAAAATATGTATTTACATGAAAATCCGTTCCCTAGTTATTATTTACGCATCAATAAAAATATATAATGAGACCTTCATGGTTCTGTGACCTCAAGGCCAATATAAAGAAGCATTAGGTTTACTTACTGGTACGATTTCTGTGTGTGTGTGTGTGTGTGTGTGTGTGTGTGTGTGTGTGTGTGTGTGTTTGCACAGAATTGTTAAAAACAACGTGGTCAGAAGATATAACTTCTTGAGACGCAGTCGAGCCGAGTCACGAGGAGGATCGGTGGTTAAGCCGCGGACGATTTAAGTGTGTTCGAATTCGAACGTTGAAATGCAGCGGAAATTGATGTTCCTGTTTACAATTAGTGTGGGTTAGGATATGGATGGTGGAGATCGATAGGTCACATAACTACAGCAAAGGTAAGTGTAAACATTTATTATTCTATTATTTCCAGTTTATAATAAGACCAAGAATGTCATATTATTTTAAGGTATTGAGAGAACATGGCTCTGCATAAAGTTATTAAGGATTAAATTAATTGTTGTTTTAATAAATTGACAAAGTGCACTTGCTTAGTGATGAAAATTTCGATTGGTGAAAGCAAAGAAAATTAATAATATATTATTGCTAAGATATCGTTAAAAGAGTTTCACATGTATTTTGTCTGTTGTTATTTGTTAAAGTAGTACAAGTAGAGAGAATATTCTCACTAACAATTCAGAAAAAAAGGATCGAAAATTCAGAATGAAGTTATTTGATTTTAATTAAAAAACTTATGTTTTTATTTCCGACGGTATTATCCCAGCAAAATACGAATAAAGTTGAATTTATACCACTTCCCAAAGCAATAAAATTATTATTTTCGATTCCCTGTGTAGGGTCGATTCGCGTACCCACGACTTCAAACAAATTTTTTAGAATGGTGCTTCCCAACCCATGGGTAAATAATTACGTACGGGTTAATTTATTTGTGCAAATTCAGGAAGGCATATTTACAAGGGGTTGCGGTGATATATATTTGTAATAGATATATAAAGAAACCATGACATTACGTAATATTAGAAAATTGCAACTTGTATTTTGCTTATTCTTGTCTTCCTCGAATCTCTTAGTAGAATGATAAGAGCGAAACATTTGATTCGGTCAGATTTTTAATATTCATATGTTGCAGTGAATATTGAAATTTTGGCGTACTTATAAACGCTGTGGCTCCATTAAAGGATGAATTAAACAAACCATATTTCGCTTGGGGAACCAGGGAATCGAACCTTTTCCTCTAAATGAGTAGGACACACTGAGAACATTGGGCAGTAGATTTCTTATTGGGACCAGTTAATGACTCATGATGGTTAATTCAAAGGATAAAACTTCACCTTAACACAACAGAATAACGTGCTAAGTTGCCGAAGGGGTATGCTCTAAGCAATTCTGTGAGATCCGGGGACTTCTATATATTTCTGTGGAAAACCATGATATCTTTGTATTTTTAATGAATATATATTATTCCTATTTTAGAATACTTTTTTTACAAAATAAACTCAGACAAATACAGAAATCAAGTTATTTTGGTGCACCAGTTACTATGTAGAATTATTGATGTTTGATATTTCCGAACATTAGTGCAAAGTTTAACGCTATAACTTTCTAATAGAACTGTATTCTTAAACTATTGCTAAACACGTATATAAGAATTTTTAGTAATATTTATTGTAAAGGCTATATATATCTTACTCAAGCATCAATGTCAGAAGCAAAAATGTGCTTTAGGAAAGAAATTTGAACAAATGTACATTGTAATTTATTAATATAAACATTGAAAAATACGTAAAATACGAATCCGTAAATATACGTAAAATACGAATCCGTAAATATACGTAAAATACGAATCCGTAAATATACGTAAAATACGAATCCGTAAAATATACGTAAAATACGAATCCGTATCCGAATCCTTCTGCACGAGGGGCTGTCGACGTTATCATTCGCCCATTTAAACAGCCTTATGTTTCAGTAGCTCGTTTCTTATGTCCCCGTGTTTGTATTGGGTAGCATAATCTAGAGCGGTATTTCCAAGAAAGCTTCTTGCATTCACATTTGCTTTGGCATTCAAGAGCAGTCGCACTTCGTCCAAACGACCAAACGACGAAGCGTAAATTAACGCTGTATATCTACCATTGTCCGGAATATTTACATCAGCGTTTGCCTTTAAGAGTTCGCGCATTACATCGACGTGACTATTCCAGGCGGAATTAACGAGAGCAGTTCTTCCAAGAAAGTTTCTTGCATTCACATCTGCATTTGCAGCCAAGAGCAGACGTACTACTTCCGAATGTCCAAACTCTGAAGCTTCTATTAAGGCTGTATTTCCGTTGTTGTCCGATATATTTACATTCGCATTCGATTTCAAAAGATCTCGCACTACATTGGCGTGACCCTTCGATGACGCGAAAAGAAGAGCCGTTTGTCCTTTTTTGTTTTCTTCATTTTACATCTGCATTTCGCAGCCGAGCAGCCGCACGACTTCGATATGACCATTCAGTGAAGATTCTATTAAGGCTGTACTGCCGTTACTGTCCGATATGTTTACGTTCGCATTCGATTTCAAGAGCTCGCGCACTGCATTAGCGTAACCATGCTTTGAGGCTGGAATGAGAACGTCGCTTGCAGTGAGGTTGTTCATCCGCGCCACCGACTTCCGGCAGCAGCCCTGCTCGCTCCGGCTCGCTGGCAACACCGCCACCAACCACGCCGCCAGCAGCACACAGGACGTCTGCGGCATAGTCATTGGTAGCCCTTTTCGTTTCTGAAATGAAGGAACATGCATTGGAATTAATTACGACTTCAGTTACAGTTTATCTTCGAGAAATGTTGCATCCCTTAACTGCTACAGTTGTTGTGTAGAGGAAGAATGCGCTACCGGGAGCGGTAGCTCAGTGCATCAACTGATGTCTGCAGCGCCTCTGACCGGGGGTCCTGAGTTCGAGTCCTGACGGCGGCAGGATTTTCCACTAACGCAGCTAGGTCGAATTCAATTCAGCTGTCTGGAGGGAGAATTCTAGTGGCCGGCTGCTCTGATCGGTAGTTTTCCGTGGTTTATCCGATCAACACCAGGAGAATGCCGGAGCAGTACCCTACGAAACGGGCCACGGACGCGCGCGATCTTTCCTTCCTCTTCCTTGTCCTATCCTCTCACTTATATCACACACTTGCACTAACATGCACTACACTAGCACATATTCCGGGAGACCGGTCAGGAGCTTAGAGCTTGTCCTGGCTGGGGCGGTGCCGCTGGTGGGAGAGTCCTGGTTAGGGGGAAACCCCACTAGCCGACGGTAGGTCGTTGCCGGATCTCGCCATCCAGCGGGGGAAGATCACCGCCATCTCCGGAGAAAAACATGCACTACACTAACAGGACTAATGAGCAAAGCAGTTGACGCGCCCGGAATCACGAAAAAATCAATCAAGAAAGCGCTATATCTGTTTGTGACAAGAATATTTTCCTCCAGGCGTACAAGGCAGGCACCTAGGCTAACATCAATCAACGGGGCAACAAAATTCAGCTCTCAGCATTTAAAAATCTCGTATTATAATTAGTTACTGATTTTGCAGTATCTCCTAAATTAAATCCTCAAATGAATAATGCCAGCTACGACATGTGTAGTGTAGCGGATATTTTATATATGGAACCATGTGAGATGACAAACACACAATGGTGTTTTCTGAATAACAAAATATTTACTTTAAAGTGAATTTAAAAAATAAACCATTCAATGACAAGCACAGATGTTACACGAATTAAAACTTATATTAAAAAGAACCGTCCCATATTACAAGACAAAAATACCCTGTTGAATAACGATGGCCGCTTGTTTGGGAATGCTTATTTTGTTGCTAAAATGACGTTTCAATTCATCACTCGTAGTGTCTTGTAGCGTAATATTAAATTACAAAAATGAAAATCGTGAGATGTAGCGTATTTGTACCTACCTTCCTATCGCTGCAGCAGGGATCCATGGATTCGTGTCAGTGATGGCAAGTAATATGTGGGATGGTGACGTCGTGCCACATATTATGCATGACTTACATGACCTCATGGCGTGGTGACGACAATACGGTCAATGAGCTTTTAAATGGAGACGCTAACGTAAATATTAAGGACTATGATGGGAACAGAGCTTTAAAAGTATCTACGAGCACACTTTCCTCGTACGAAGGTGCTTTAATTTCTGTGGTACAAATCTGGAGGTAAATACAATATGTGTATATATATATATATATATATATATATATATATATATATATATATATATATATATATATAGAGAGAGAGAGAGAGAGAGAGAACGGAACAACGGCTATCGTTTAGGCTTCACTTGAATGGTGACTAAGCAATACTTGGGCTTTTGAAAGCGAACATGGCAACTATTTCGGACAATGAAAGGAATACCGCTTTGAACCCCACGTTCCACAGAATGATATTTTGAGGTTGTAGGGCTTTTTCTTGGTTGCGAATGCAGGATAGATGTAATAAACTAGTATTAGAGTTCAACCATACCTACTTTCTCGCATTATTTCCTTTTATCCACCCAGACAAACAAAATAATTTGATATGTAATTGAACATCAGAACTAAAGGTGGTAATATCGAATTAACGTAATCAAATTTCGTACAAAATTGGGGTTCTCAATTTTTCTTTCATATATTACATTTCGCATTTTTAAGAGAAATAAACCGTTTCACCGTTGAAAATTGTCACTTTATGCCAATTTCAAAACGTTTTCCGTCACTTTTCGCTTTCTTCTGGGCAGTGTAGGGGTGAGTGGCTGATTTAGCGTTTCAAACGAAACGTATTTGTGGTCACGTAGTTCCTGACGTATCTGGTGCTGTGCAGAACCGTATAACTCGCTAAAACCTGACCAGCTCACCATGCCTTTCATCAATACGCTAATGTTCATCCAACAGACCGATGGACAGACTTTTTAATCAGTGAATCCCAAAATATATTTTCGCTAAAATCTATGACCTATTTTGCAAATCTTCACATAACTCTTTCCTATTCAACGTATATTACTCTGAATATAAGTACGTAAAAGATAAATAAAAATCTCAGCACCGAAAATGCACCTCCTTATGAAGTAGTAGATACTCAGATGAAGACCTAAAATTTAAGTATATAAAATCCTTACATTACTAGATTCCTTCTGTCACTAGCTTCAAAATATCTGTCTCTTTTTAAATATAATGGAAATATTTACATTAGTACAAAAATACATCTCCACAGATATTTTCCGTTTTTCTGCCATTAAGTTTTTGTCGAATTAATCCATTGTTTGGTTTCACGGAATTTATAGCTATGTCAGTTAAATATTGTTGAGAAGAAGATTAGCTATTTTTCAAATAAATTCTTGTATTGTATAAGAAGATATTGTATTTATATCCACAAATCTGTAAGCTTATATTCGGCCTAAGAGAATTTTACATTTATGACATATGATACTTCAAAAATATTGTACCAGCCATTTCCCACCGATGAATCAAAAAGATGAGATTCTTTTCCCATTATGGCCATTTATGAAACTACATACACACAGGCAACACGGCTATGACATCATACAATGTAACTTCACTTTCCCGCATAGTCTCCAAGAGACTGTCAACAATTCTCGCAACGATTAACCAACTTTTGTATTCCGGACGCATAGAAATCACCTCCAGCCCTAAGTAACCATCTGGAGACAGTTGCTTTCACCTCGGAATTGTCGGAGCGGTAGCTCAGTGCATCAACTGATGTCACTGCAGCGCCTCTGACTGGGAGGTCCTAGGTTCGAGTCCTGACGGCGGCAGGATTTTCGACACTAGCTCGTCAGCTAGTGAATAAGTTCTGTGACCGGCTGCTCAGTCGGTAGTTTCCATGGTTCTCCGATCCTACATACCAGGCGAATGCCGGAGCAGTACCTTACAAAAAAGGCCACGGACCGCGCGCGATCTGTCCTTCCCCTTCCTTGTCCTATCCTCTCCCCTTACACACACACTTACACTAACATGTCCTACACTACCACATATTCCGGCAGACCGGTCGGGAGCTTAGAGCTTGTTCCGACTGGGGCGGTGTCTCACTGGTGGGAGATACCTGGTTGAGAGCCACTAATGACGGTAGGTCGGCGCCGGATCGCCATCAGTGAGGGAAGATCGCCGCCATCTCTGGAGAAAAAACATGCATACACTAGCAGGACTAATGACCAAGCAGTTGGCATTGCGGAAACACGAAAAATCAATCAATCAATCAATCAATCAAATCCAATTAGGCCTAGCTCGCTCTGTATACACAAGACGAAGCGGGATACCGAACCAACCTTCCGATCGCATGTGTCACAGTTATAAGCGATCACGTGGCCACGGTCACAGCACGATGCTCTCTCTCAACGAGCTACTGAAATTTCCTTTTGATTCGCCTACATAAAGCTCCCCGTCACTCATGCCTGTTTCCTAAATAGAATTTCATAATAAATTTATCGCGGCACTTTTCATTTCTTGCAAATACGAAGAGGTTTGATTGATTGAGCAGCCGGCTGCTAGAATTCTCCTCCAGACAGCGACTGAATTCGACCTAACTGAAAAGCTAGTGTCGAAAATCCTGCCGCCGTGGGGAGTGGGAACCTACGACCTCCCGGTTAGTGGCGCTGCAGTGACATCAGTTGATGCACTGAGCTACCGCTTCCGGTTACAGGAGAGAGAGAGGGAGGAAGGGAAGGGTGAGGCTGGGAAATTGCGGTAAGAACAGGAAGGTGTGACCTCTATGTCCAGTCCGCTCTTGACGTACGGCCTGTGTGGCTATCTGCCGATCATGTGGCAAATAGAAAAGCACACAGCTCGCGCATTCCTTTCGTCATGAACACTCCCCGGGGATCACATGCACAATCTTTGGATATCCGGATACTCGCCGTTTGTTTTTGCCTTCCCGAAACCACAATATAGAAGCAGTAACATCAAGCTACCAATATTTCCTACTTGTCAGGCAATATTCTCCACGACAATGACTACAATATGAGGGGAAAAGTAACAATAGCCCGTTGTCATTGTTGCTCCTAGCCTTAAATTAACTTTATTAAGTTTTATTGAATAATATCGTTTTAGATAAATATCTTCTTTTTAACGCACCCTGGTTTATTCCTAACAGTCAAATTCATCGTGAACTTCAAATGCCTTACATCTCTGACTATTTAATAAGCTTATCCTCTAAATTTTATTATTAACTTCCATCTTGCCCAAGCACTTCCTTTTCTGTGGCCAACAGCCAATACTCGAACAGAATAAAATCTCGTTTTCCGAAAGATATTTTCCAGACCCCGCCAATTCAAATCTCCCCACATGTTCTCATAAGAATATTTTATTTATCACCCCCTTCAGAAGCCTTAACGTAATAGTCTCAAACTATCTTCCTTTCTCCTCACCATAAACATCAATTTTTGTATTTCTTTGTGGTTTAACATCGCAATAAGACAAACAACTTAGGAAATTTTCCAAGAATTATGTATATGTATTCTCAACTCTGTAGAGAGTTTTCCAAGAATTATGTATATGTATTCTCCACCTGGTCGAGCAGATAGAAATAAATTTTAAAAAAAGATAAATATCTTATCAGTAGGTTCATTAAATGTTTTTATTCTGATATAATCCTGTGGAGAACAAGAATATATTCAGAATACATTCAGTTTTTAATTTTTTTATGTAATCAGCAATATAAACTAGAGGTGTCAAAACAGCAGGAAATTTCTCATCTATTGTAATAGTTACGTGATATTATGAGGAACGATTCCGGGAACAGCCAAGAACTAGTCACGACCGGTGGGACGCGGCAGTCAGGAAAGAGGAGGAAATGATGTGGACGTGCTGTGTAACGCTGGTATAGTGAGATGGTGAAATCGAGTTGCATCAAGGACTAGAGGTGTGTGAATATACTATTATATGCATAGACGAACACCCGAAATATCGGACAACATTACAAGATTGGACGTTCTTGTGTTCAGAACGCCAATGGACGCAAATTATAAGGTAGAATGAAAGCACATGGTGTGGTGATGTATGCGGACCATAAATTAGTACCGTGTGGAGAAAATATCGATCCCGAACCAGTCAATCACCTTGAGAAGAGAGAATTCGTATCCGTATTACGTAAGTGAATGATCAAGGAGCAGAACACTGCATAACGCACGTCGGCAGCGAGGGGAAAAAGGCGGCCACGACGGCGACGAGCGACCACCGGGACCGGCGGCTTCAAGGACATTTGCAGTGACGGCGCTGTTCCCACGGCGGGAGTGAAAGAATAACGGATAAGTAACGAAGTTCGTAATACATGTGAGAGATAAACTATTGCAGTCATACACGCGTTAACTTACGTAGAGGGGACAATGATAATCGATTATAGATGTTTCAATGAGGACAGAGTGTATTCATTGTAATTAATTGAACCAACGTAGTATGAGAATAAAACGAAGTAGACAGAATATTGATGTATTATTAATGTATAAGAACACGGGAGCTCCCGAATAACAATGTGTATATTCCAAGTAGCATTAATCAATAGTAATGTTAGTTATATTATTATTATTCGATCATGTGATGAAGGTCTTTCTATTTATTAAACATTCTTGTTCTTTGTGAGTTAATAAATAATTGTAATGAGTAAATTGATGCCTACAATGAATCCAGCCAAGAAGTGACAAAGAGAAACCGAGAATAACACTTGTCCTTACCTGTCCTAGTAGCACCCAGAATGATCCCTTGTCCTTGATAATTCCCGACTACAGGATATTATGCATTCAAAATTTTGTGAAATCGAAAGTTTCAATATCAAAAATGTATGTCGTAACAAGGCTCTTAATTGAATGACAATGTTTCTCTATCCTTCTAGCTCATGACCTTAAATGGGCATTTTGTTTAAATTGGACTAAAATATACCTACAAATGTAAGACCTTTGCCTCTCAATGCACGATCATTTGCAAGAACTAGGTCACCACAAGGTGAATTCATTGCTGCCGTAGCAGGTGGTGGAGCAGAATATAATCTAGTGATCACTTTAAATAGCACCTCCTAATATCAATCTAAAATCATCAGAACCGGTCGATCTCTGGTAAATTTTGCCTTCTAAATGATGGACACAGTAAGCTGACAAATGAAAAGTCTTAATCTAACAGCACTCGTCTGGATAATGTCGGCTAAGCTGCGATTTCTTTCCGCCCAAGAGAGCCTTTGTTTCTCGTCCTTGAAAACTCACCAAATGGAGACAGGGCCAACGTTCTCCGCCGCTTCTTGGGAGAGGCGTCGGGCGTCGCGGCGCCGAGTGCAGTGGCGTCGCCCAGCGCCGCGACGCCTCTTAAACCGCCACTCGTGTGACGTCAGAATGGTCTAGGCTGGCAGCGTCACGCATTCGGATGACGTCACTTCTTCCTCCTAAGTAACGCCACATCCACTTCCAGTGGATGTTTGTGGTTTGGAGAAAGCCATGTGCACATAGTCTCCGTCTTAATTGCATGATATCATTTTATAATATTGCAACATCTGTCCTCTTCTTCAAAGTGATGGAATCAAAACACATTACATACAGTATGTGATAAAATACAATTTATAAGTATATTTAAGTTTTTGCTGTACATACAATTGGATATTTAGCAATACTGAGTTCATTTTTTGCAAATGGATCCAACATAATTCGTTCCCATAGGAAAAATGTTTTAAAGTTTTTTAAAATTATTTTTAAGTCACATAAACGACACAGGTTATTAGCGACTAATACCTTTGAAAAATACAATTACAAATCTCTGATAATATCAATAGTTTTACAAAATCGTATCACTTTCTCCTGGTAACTTGATGATAAGATTGCATTGAAATTTTCATGTCCTATGCACTTCTTTTTTCTCTTTATTGTCGATAGGGCATTCCAGAAGGATGTGCTTTGTTGATGGAATAGTATTGCAGATGGTACAAGTGGGTTGTGTAACTTTTTCAATTAAAAAATTATTAGAGAATTTAGAATAGTTTGATCAAATTCTTGACAAAGCAAATTGCTTTTGACATTTAATTGGGAGAAAAAACCAAATTTGTTACAAATTCCAAAGAAATTAGCTATATTTTTATGATTTTTTGGATTTTTCATGTAGCCATAATTCTTGTCATTGTATATTTAAC
Organism: Teleogryllus oceanicus; assembly: GCA_964035755.1. Taxonomy (NCBI): domain Eukaryota; kingdom Metazoa; phylum Arthropoda; class Insecta; order Orthoptera; family Gryllidae; genus Teleogryllus; species Teleogryllus oceanicus. The sequence continues at coordinate 3,190,136 of CAXIVR010000014.1, read as the reverse complement.
ATATTCGTAATGTATTTACAAATATCTTGAACTCTTGTTATGAATGGTTTTGGTGTGTATTTGTTGTGGCTCTTTTAGCTTCCAGATCAGAAATATGATTACCGAATATTATTTTATGTGCTGATATCTATGCAATAATGATATTTTTCCTACATTTAGATTTATTAAAATATATTTCATGAATATGATTTAATAATTTAGATATTTTAATGCTTTTGTTGATGTATTCCAAAATATATAATGAATCAATAAATATAACATGATATTTTGTATTAATGGAGTTATTAGATATTTATTTCATAGCTATTAATATATAATTCAGATTTTTCAACTGATGTTAAAGAATGGAGCGTATAATTTAGAATATTATCACAATAATACATGGCAGCTCCAACACCATTGTTGTTCTTTGCCACATCAGTATAAATATGATAAAAATCTATGTATTTTAGTCTCATTTCTTCAATTTTTTCCTTCCAAGCATTTTGTGATTAACTCTTTTTTTATGTTCACAAAGAGTTGAGTCTTAATATTTGATATAATCCATGGCGGAATACATGAATATTTCTCTCATCCCATCTTTGGCATTATAAACTTAGTTCTTCCGTATTGTTTCACTTTTTTATAGACAAGTTCGTTCGTAGATTATCGTTATTGGTGTAACTTTGAAATGTTGATACTTCACGGTGTCTCCGGTACCTGGCGCTGCCTACCGGGTTTCTGCGAAAACAATTCAACTCTTCAACTGTTTTTGTCCTTCCAAAGAGTTTCCCGCGTATGTTTTTGTCTTTCCCTCTGGAAGCAAGCGCGCCGTTTTTGGAGAAAAAATATTAGAAGTTCGACGCGGGGTGTTTAAAAATGCATGATCTTTGCTGTTAAATAGCGGCAAGGAATTGGCATCAATTTTTAGCGGCGGCCAAATTTGAATCAATTTTCGCCGCCGATGTGCTAACAGGCTTTGATGGCGTATTTTCATAGAAGAGATTTTCTTCGGTGAGTGAGATACTGTTCTTGAGCTCCGATTAATGTATCTCCTATTTGAGAAGTGCAGAAACATTCAGTAGCGATTCGTAGAGCTTGAATTCGAACTACATACATTTTTTGAAGACTGTGTTGCTGACTGAAGAATATAGTATACTTACATAGTAAATTTTATATCAAGTAATTGTTCTTTGTGTTCGTAACAGAATTGTTTTATCGGCCCCCAATTCTTGTTTGTAGAGATTTTAGAATATGTGGACTTTTTTGCATTCGATGACAAATTTATTTATATGGGTTTTCCAAGTTAAGTTTTGGTCCAAAAACATAAGAATTTTGATCCAGAAATAAATTTGATATAATCAACAAATTTTAATTATTCTTCACCAAGATTCAATACGGGACATACCATAATTTTTTGTTTTGAAAAATCTTTTAGTTTCCTGATGAGAGAATTTAAAACCTGTTTGTTGTGACTATTCGTATAGGATATTTAAAGCTGATTGCATTGGTTTTGGGGTTGATTCAATGTTTTTACTGTGAAATTATTTTCGTCTCGTCGATTGTTTTTACTATTACTTATCTGAATACTATTTACAACAAACATCTACTATTATGAAGTAGATTACTTTTACTGCTGCTATTATTAACGTTGTTATTTCCACCGTTGCTCTTCTATGCTTATAATTATCTCAATGTTAACACTAATTTATGAAATTTATTTTCATTTTAATCATGGGCCACGTACAACATTTTACTCCTCACCTGTTGCATGTGAACGTGTAATTCTATACATCACGATTCCTGAAAGTTCTTTTGATTGAAACCAATTATTAGATCCATATCATATGCTTTCTCTATATCGAGAAAAATTTCCAAAACATGTTGATTGTTAGCAAAGGCTTCATGTATGTAATTATCAATGCTGATCAATGGAGACATAGTACAGTGTCCATGTCGACATACAAACTGAGTGTTCCTAATTATATGTTGTTCAAGGAAAAAACAACAACTCGTGAATTTATTATTTTTTCGAGTAATTTACACTTATTGTATGTTAAAGATATCGGCCTATAATTTATAGGTTTTAATTTGTCTTTATTTGGTTTGGGTATTGGTATGACCATCGCAGCAATCCATATTTGGAGAACACATTTTGTATCCACATATAGTTAAATATTTGTAATAGTTTTTCTATTTCTTTCATTGGAAGATTTTTAAGGGAATGTACGGTACGCTGTCAAGTCCAGGTGAAGGATGTTTTACATATTTCAGGGCTTTTGAATTTCTTTAGGAGTAATAATATCATTAAGTTTTAAATTTTCACTTTTATCACGGGCGATTAACGATGTCTAAGTGTAAAAGTGTCTGAATAATTTGATAAGCTTGAATTTTGAGTGATGATTTTTGCTAAAATTGTGGTAAACCCACAACCAGAAGAGGAGTTACGCTCCGCTACTGGAGGACCGGGAGCGGTAGCTCAGTGCATCAACTGATGTCACTGCAGCGCCTCTGACCGGGAGGTCCTAGGTTACACTCCCCATGGCGGCAGGATTTTCGACACTAGCTTTTCAGCTAGGTCGAATTCAGTCGCTGTCTGGAGGAGAATTCTAGCGGCCCGCTGCTCTGATCGGTAGTTTTCTGTGGTGTTTCCGATCAACACCAGGCGAATGCCGGAGCGGTACCCTACCAAACGGGTCACAGACCGCGCGCGATCTGTCCTTCCTCTTCCTTGTCCTCTCCTCTCCCTTTACACACTCACTTACACTAACATGCACTGCACTACCACATATTCCGGGAGACCGGTCGGGAGCTTAGAGCTTGTCCCGGCTGGGACGGTGCCCGGCTGGTGGGAGAGTTCTGGAGCCATACGGTGGGGGAAGATCACCGCCATCTCCCGAGAGAAAAACATGCACTACACTAACGGGACTAAGGACCAGAGCATTTAACGCGCTCGGAAACATGAAAAAAATCAATCAATCAAACCGTAGCAGGCCGTAAAGAAACTAATTCAGATACAGTAGAAGAAGTTCTTCGTCTTTTACGAGAACTTTCTGTTTATATAACGCACGATCAGCATAGTGGGATGCACCAGCCTGGGTACTATCGGCGTAAATATAGGTCGGAAGCCGCGGCTTCCAACTCGATACACACGCGGTCCCCCGCAAGCCGCGGTGCACCGTCCGCATCCGGTCGTCACCGTAGCGACAACGCTGAGCGATCAAAGCACGGTCACGTACAATGCTATGCTTGTACCAAATTCGAGCATTATTCTTCTGCGTGCCCAAATCGCCCTAATCAACGTAGGTATTCAGAGCCGAAAAACTTGTCACCGCAGGGCGACCTGAGGTTGCGATCCATGCGACGTCGTAATAAAAATACTACTGCAGTAATCGATACGGGTAGTGCTTTTAATATCCTTAACAAACAACTTGCCCTAGAATGAACATTTTATTTACAATCCTCTTTCTTACGAGCACAGGCCATTGGTGGCCAGAATTTATCTGTTGCTGGTATTGTCACCACCTTTGTCTTTATAAATGGGGAACAATAACGGTATTTGTTCGGACGTTTTGTATCAAACGGAACTTGTTGTTCTAGAAAAGTCGTTTAATCCTGTCTTAATAGGATATAAGTTTTTGGCAGATAATGCTGCTCTATTAGATTTTGAACTCAATGAATTGCGGTTATCGCTCGAACGAACTACCTCATTTTCAATTGAAACTCCTCAATTTGAAATATTTTCTTGTGGCGATAATATCCTCGCAAATACTTCTTTTTCCCAAGTCGATGATGTTACGTCCTCAGACGCACCAGTTGCTATTGATGTGAGTCACACCTCACTCGATGTCGGTTCCGTCGATTCATTCAACGCTGTTGTACGTCATAGCTTCAAGTTGAAACCAAGGGTAGTGACGTATGTTGCGATGCGTTTAATACCTCCTCGACATTCCTTTTCTGGGGCAGCATCCTCATGTCCGGCAGTTCTCGCCAAAAATCATATAGAACTTGTACCATACCGGTACAAGGCGGACCATCCTCTTCGGGAGATAGCGGTCCGTAATCATTCTTTTAAAGAAGTTAGTTTTTTCGAAGGTTTGGGTGTTGGGTCATCTCCACTTTCCTCTGATGCACGTTTGAAAGAGACTACTATCGAATTATGTCCTTATCAGGAGCCCATAGTGTTATGTACAAAGTAAAACAATAATAGTTCTTTCACCATAAATTTATTTCGTAAACGCAAAATCCAAATCAAGTCCGAAATACAAGCGGATTCCGTCCATGAAGAATACAATCCGTAACGCACCACTTCAAACACCGAACTTGCTTTATACTGCTAGGCACTCAGCATTGCTCGAAATATCCTACTGCCTGCTGCCCCGGGCGACTCATAAATGCGCCCCGAGGCATCAGCAAGTCTCTTCGCCCGCCTCCGTGGCAGAACATCGAGGAAATGCCCTCCTGCGAATGGTGATGTCGACACAGTTCGGTGAGTCACCGGAACCAGCCCGCCGCTTGCCCTGCTCTGGTGGCTCCTTCGTACTCTTCATTTCTACTGGTCGCCCCGGCCGCAACCAGCAACCGTGGGCCGCAACTACCCTGCCTGGCACAGTGTGCCCACTATACCGATCCTCGGGGCACACTTGCTGTGGTACACAGCACAAAGAGCATAATATCAACACTCAGTTGCCTAAGGAACATCAAGACAAAATCCGTCAAACCCTCGCCGCTTATAGAGATGTATTCTCAACTTCATTGGCTGAACTAGGTTCGAATGACTGGGTCGAACTTAGAATTGAAACAGGCGACGGGTTATCCACTTGTCAACGTCCTTATCGTGTATCGCATATTCAAAGGCAACAAATTGAGGAGTGACACAGTGACGAATTATTAAAATACAATACCGCGTGGCCACCTAATATGTTTCCTTCAATTTTCTCCTGAACCGTTGCAGATACTGAGATGCGGTTTTCACTAAAACTACTATGTGCAAGAGGCACATTTGGCTATGCATAATATTATTATATTGCAGGGATAATAAACCTTCGATTTTATAAATGGAGACCCTATAGACTTTTTAGCTCATTTGTAGTAAGCATAAAGGGCAGGTTCATAAAATATGCATATCGCATATGTTACATAACAAAATTTTCACAAATTAAGTTTTAAAGACGCACGCCGCCTGCTGGTTTTCGTAATCTGAACGAGAAATTCCGGGTAATATGCGGCGAGTCCTTTCCCTTCCGTTGCCTCGACCGAGTAAAGTGGGAAGACTGGTGATGCCTCGATGTGACGTAAGAAGGGCAGGTAGAATAAATGGGTGGTGGAGAAAGAAATGCAGTCAGAACTTAACGGGAACTCTCCAGATTTAGAAGAAATTTGTAAACGCAGTGAAATAGTGTAGAAATATCCGGGGAGATGTATACGAACGAGGAGAAGCTGAACCTAATTCTGGTGCACAGTAAATGTGACAGAAATGCAAAGAAAAGTTCATTACTGTATGCTGAAAGATATCCAGATAGACGGCGGCCTTCGCACATGAGTATCATGAGAATCTGTAAAAGCCTTGTGCAGAGAGGCGACAGTTCTTGCAGCTGTTCACAACAATCCCCATATCAGCTGTCGAGACAATGCCAGTGATTCCGGCATTAGTCGTTCGAGTGCCCTCCGCATCTTGAAGAGTAACAAGTTTCACCCCTACCACATTTCGTTGCACCAGAAGCTTTATGATGGTGATTACCAGAAACATGTTCAGTTTTTGTCGTTTATCTGGAATACGTGCGGATGATCAGGACTTCTTTGGGAGAAGATTATGTTTTACCGATGAGGCAACATTTACGAATCGCAGTTAGGTAAATCTGCGCAACGCGTGCACTACTGGGCGATGGACAATCTCGTTAGCTTCGTTTGGTTTGGTTTGTTTTTCGTGTTTCCGGGCGCGTCAACTGCTTTGGTCATTAGTCCCGTTAGTGTAGTGCATGTTTTTCTCGGGAGATGGCGGCGATCTTCCCCCACTGGATGGCGATCGCTGGCTTCGTTAAGTTGAGAACCGAAAGCAGTGGAGTATTAATGTCTGGGCGGTATTCTTAACACCATCATAGATCCCTATTTCCTGGATGGACATTTGACAGGAAACAAATACGCAAGATTTCTTCGTGAAGCATTGCCGCTGCTTCTGGAGGAAATTCCCCTGGATATGAGAAATTGTATGTGGATGCAACATGACGGATGTCCAGCCCACAACGCACTTGTGGCTAGGCAAGTGCTGAATGAGAAGTTCTCCGGCCGATGGGTTGGGCGCAGTGCTGTAGTAAACTCGCGGCAAGGTCACCTGATCTTATGCCCCTGGACTATTTTCTATGGGGAACTATAAGAAACGAAGTTTACTCACAAGTACCAACAACATCTGAAGATCTGAGGCGCCGCATTACCGCATCTTGTCATGCCAATTCATGTGGAACTCTGAATTCTGTTCGAAGGCCTCTTTACAAGCGTCATCAAATGTGTATACCCGTTGATGGTGCAAATATTGAGTACATGTTATAAATCAAGCTATTTCTAGAGTTGTGAATTTAACTTTTGTTTCTGTATTTTAAAGTATTTTCTTACCTTCTTTACACGTGTTTTGTACCAGCTGAGGTTTTCAGTCTTTCAAGAGTAAACTTTTTTCTGACAGCACACACATTTTAATGATTCAGAACATGTTTCATCTTAAATATTTATTGCTTTCTCTACAGTTATATTCAAATATTTTCTCTGAAATCTTGTAGTATTTAGTAATAAAAAATAATTGCTTTGTGTACAGATTTGCTCAGAACATGGCTATGGGTGAATACATTGTCTCCAGGACTGAGAGGGTGTAGCCTTAAAGAGCAGATTGCATTTTCATGAGCTCCTTTGCGCATTGCATTACTACATTTACCGCAGGCTCGACGCAACGGAAGGGAATGGCCTCGCCGCATATCACCCGGAATTTCTCGTTCAGATTACGAAAACTAGCAGTCGGCGTGCGTCTTCAAAAGTAAATTTCTCCAAAATTTTGTTATGTAACATATGGCAATATGGGTATTTATGAACTCGTCTTATCACGCTTCTTATGAGGAGTGAAAAAAGTCTATATGGTTTCATTTTAAAAATCGAATTTGGGTCAATATATCTGCAATAAAAAATGCAATAGAATGCATGCATGACCATATGTGCCCCTTACATATAGTAGTTTTAGTGAAAACCACATCTCAGTATCTGCAACGGTTCAGAAGAAAATTGAAGGGAACATCTTAGGTGGGCCACACGATATAATCCCACCTTCTGAAAGCCCGTGGGGAAGCCCGGTTTTGTTAGTTCCAAAACCAGACAAAACAATACGTATAGTTGTTGACTATCGCAAATTAAATGCGGTCACTAAAAAATGGACGTATCCCCTCCCCGTGATAGAAGACATTCTGAGTTATCTAGGGAGTGCTAAATATTTCACCACCCTGGATATGACTAGTTCTTTTTGGCAGATGAAAATTCGGGAGGAAGATAGAGAAAAAACCACAATGGTCATGAGTGAAGGTGCATTTCTTTGGAATAGAGCAAGTTTCGGTCTCAGTAAGTGTCTCCGCATGTTCTCTCAATTAGCTAGTAAATCATTAGGACCACTCAGATTTAATGGTGCTTCTGAGTATATCCATGACATAATAATTTATGCAGAAACTTTCTCTGATTTTATTTCTCTGTTACGCAAGGTAACAGAGAAACAAGGTAACAGAGACCGTTTCAGAGCTTCCATTTTGAAATTGAAACCTTCTAAATGTCTAATCGGTATGTTTAAAATAACTTTGTTAGAATTATAAAATGATGAATTCGGAATAAAACCCTCAGAAAAGAAAGTATAAGCTGTTGAACTAGCTCCCGCACCTCGGACTGTAAAAGAAGTACGATTTCTAGGTCTTTGAAATTACTATAGAAAATTTGGGGAAAACTATTCTCGTATAGCTCAACCGCTTTATGAGTTAACAACAAAGGAAACTCCTTTCTAATGGACCTCTGTCGAACAAACCACCTTCGACACTCTTAAAGAAAAACTCACATCATCACCAGTTTTAGTTGATTACCGGCCTACTGATAAGACGGAAGTCTGAAAGGACGCTTCACATTCCGCTGTAGGTGCAATTGTGCTCTAAGAACGTGATGGTAATTTTCATCCCGTTGCTTTTGCGCCACGAACTCTGAAGAAAGCTGGAGCTCAGTTCTACGTATCAGAATGGGCATGCCTTGCCTTAGTCTTTGCATGTACGATATTTCGTCCATATTTGTTGCATACTTCTTTCACTACAGTAACCGACCATCACAGTATATGTTGGTTGAAAAAGTTCAAAAATCCAAATTCCCGCTTTATGCTTTGGAGTTTGATGTTGTCAGATTTGGATTTTGAAATACGGTATAAGAGCGAACGTTTGCATTCAGATGCGGACTACATCTCCCGATCCCAATTATTTAGATCCTTATTCCGCTGAAGATGATAAGTTCGATTTTTCGGTATTTTCAATTAATGTCTCTGGATTTTGGAACAAAATAAAGATCCGTCCCTTGTTAAACTTTTTTAATTTGTTGCGTCTACTTTGGCGCAACGCGTCTCCAAACCCCGTGGGGTGGGCGTTGAGCGCTTTGCGCTTCTTGGAGTAATCCTACATTACTAACAGCGCTTTTTTGGAGTAATCCTCCGTTAAAATATTAATATATGTCTTTCGGATCTCGTCGCGGTCAGTTGAGTGAAGAGGACCGCCAGGTAGCATCTCCGCGTACGCGCCTCCTGCGCGCTCCACAAATGCTGCAGCGGCCAGAATTAGAGGAATAAGGATAGGGTAGGGTTTACGGACACCTCACAGAAGTTGGACTAGCCCTTGTGAAGCAGCCGATCTCGTTTTGTTGGAACAAACTTCACATGAGATTCGACGGGAATCGAACCCGGATCTCAGTGGTGAAAGGCTTGCGACTTTGCAATGAGCCACGAGTTCAGCTAAAGAAGGACTTAATTTCACTTAAATGAGTTCACTTAAAGAAGGACTAACTGATGATTCTAATTCATCTCATCTTGAAAAACGATTGCTAAAGAATTTTATTATTAAAAATGCAATTCTATATAAGAAAGGAACTAACGTTCGAGGATCTTCTTATTTGACGGTGATTCCGCGCCATTTAGTAAAATAAATTATGGAACAGCACCATAGTACACCTTTGATGGGTCACTTCGGGGAGTGCAAAACTCTTGATAAGTTATCTTTACGATATTTCTGGTTTCACATGCGACAAGACGTACGTAAGTTTATCTTGGGTTGCAAGAGTTGCCAAATGACAAAAGGTCGAGATTCGCGTTCGTTGTACGGCGAATTAGTCCCTATCACGCCAGGAAATCCTTTTGATACGGTCGGCGTTGATTTAGTTGGCCTCCTACCTAAATCGAAAGAAGGTAACAAATGGATAGTCGTTGCCATCGACTATGCTACGCGATGGGTAGAAACACAGACACTTCGATCGGGAAGAGCCCACCCCGCTGCTCATTTCCTAGTTACTAACGTGATTCTAAGACATGGAGCTCCGCGTCAGTTTTTTTCTGACTGAGGTCAAGTTTTTCGGAGTGCACTCGTTCGAGAGATTTTAGCGCTGCTAGGGTCGAAGTCGATCTATACGACTTTTTATCATCCGCAGTGTAATGGATTGGTGGAGAGAAATAATGGAAAAATAGTGAAGATTCTAGCTAGTTTTGTAAATGCCCATCAAACAGATTGGGACATATATGTGCCATTTGCGACTTTTGCGATTAATACTGCGCTGAATGAAAGTGCAAAGTTTTCTCCTTTTGAAATTCTTTATGTTAGGAAACCTATTCTTCCAACAGAAGGAGTCCTTCCGGTGTTGCCTACTGAGACTCGCGCACAAAATATTAAAGATATTGTCGGGGAAATTAGAGAGATGGCTATCGCAGGTTTTGGCAAGCAGTCTGCTAAGGATAAGAGTCAGTTTGACTCAAGTCGCAGAAGACGTTTAACGTAGGCGACAAGATTTTGTTAACGGTACCGTTTAAGAGTAAGGGTAGAACGGCCAAGTTGGCTTGTAAATGTGTAGGCCGCTATACAGTGTTGAAGAAAACTTCACCTGTGAATTATGAAATTGATAAGCCCCGAGGTAAATTTCCCACTCAGATCATCCACTTAGAACGGTTGCGCCCCTTCGTTGGTCCATGGAGTGATACTACTTAGAACTTCGGAAGACCTCGTACGGCTGCTGGGAGAGGTTCTGCAGGTAGCAGACACTTCCGTACATCTCGAGGTAGACGAAACATCGACATGTGATGGTCATTTGATCACTCCCCCTTCGAGGAACGAAGAAGTCACATGTAATTGATAAGGGTGCCATATTTCGTTGTTTGTTCTGTGTGTGTGTGTGTGTGAGAGAGAGAGAGAGAGAGAGAGAGAGAGAGAGGTAACTTACCTAAGTATCACTATAGTTTTAAATTTGATCGCATCAGTGTATGACAAAAATGGAGCACTGTGGTAGCTCTCAGGAAACATTTCGGATGTATTTTGACTTCTAAGTAACCTGTCAGAGGCAGCGATTCCTTTTGTTAGGTGTCGAAATTGTATTTTCTTTGAATACTTTCATGCTACACACTAGGGAAACTCGTACTCCCTCTTATCTATGCGCACGGAACTCAACTTCCTCTCGCGTTACTGCCAGCTGTTCGCTGTGCACACCCTTTGACCTTGATGGCGGATGGCCTTATTCTAAGAGGTTATTACAGGGAGCGGTAGCTCAGTGCATCAACTGATGCCACTTCAGCGTCTCTGACCGGGGGGTCCTAGGTTCGAGTCCTGACGGCGGCAGGATTTTCGACACTAGCTGTTCAGCTTGGTCGAATTCAGCCGTTGTGTGGAGGAGAATTCTAGCGGCCGGCTGCACTGATCGGTAGATTTCCGTGGTTTCTCCGATCAACACTAGGCGAATGCCGGAGCTGTACCCTATCAAACGGGCCCTTGGACCGCGCGTGATTTTTTTCTTCCTCTTCCTTGGCCTATCCTCACCCGCTACTCACACACACTAACATGCACTACACTGCCACAATTTCCGGGAGACCAGTCGAGAGTTTAGAGCTTGTCCTGGCTGGGGCGGTACCCCGCTGGTGGGAGAGTCGTGGTTAGGGGGAAACCCCACTAGCCGACGGTAGGTTGGTGCCGAATCTCGCCATCTAGCGAGGGGAAAATCACTACCATCTGAGAAAATAAACACGCACTACACTAACGGGACTAATGACCGAAGCAGTTGACGCGCCTGGAAACACGAAAAAATCAATCAATCAATCAACCTAAGAGGTTATTGCTGCGTTTGTATGAATTAAGCTTGTCCGAGACGTCAGATTCCTTATTGCGAAACTGTCATTGAGTAATGGGTATTGTATTATTGGAAGGTTCTACATCCTCACCTTTGCACAAAAAAGATTCTTGGTTGACTATGAGAACCTCACGACTTCCTGTCTGTAATGGTTCTTGGATGTATTACTACTTCTATTATTAATCGTTGCATCACTTCGCTTGTTTCAGTTTTTACCTTGCATCATTGGACTGCTGTTCCAGCGCAGCAAATTTCAATTCGTATCTCAACTGGAATACACTGAAGAGCATTGCCAGGTGCTGTGGTGTATGAAAGCAATTCGCCCCTTTTGTTCCACATGAGCTGGAGTCCTGGTTCGATCATTCCAAATTATAAATCCACACATTTTCCGGAATCTCGTAGTAATACGACGTCTCCTCTTGATAAACTCTCAAATTATACACCTTTAGGAAACGATAGTAATTCCAATCATGATTTCGCTCACAAATTTGCTTACTTTGAGAATTCTCTACAATCCGTTCGCGAACATTTTCTAAACAATCTTTATACCTTCGAAGAAAGGCTGAAATAAAATCTTCGACCCCTCCCTCATTCAGGAGTAAGAGATCTATACAATTTTTGGGAGAATTTCTTAATTTTTGTTGTGGAGTATTTACAACACAACAATTCGATTCATTAGTTATATACCAAGAATCGATGAATGATTATATCGAATTCTTACGAAATTTTTTAGATAAATATCACGCTTCGTTAATCGACATGACAGAGCAGGTTAATACCTTTTCGGCTCAAAACGCCTTAGCTCTCAATAATGTCGTTAAAGCCGTCCGAGGCATGAAGGATTCTTTGTTTAATCTCACGATTACGGTCGAACAGGAAGTGAATGATATACATTTATTTAATGCCCTGTGGGCGAAACAACACTATTCATCAAGCTATTCAGCAACTTCGTCTTTTGGATACGATTAATCATCTTGACGTTATCACTCAATGTCGTCGACATTTAATTCCTGGCACCCAGCCTTCTTTCTAAAGGACAGTCTTATTGCCCCTATAGAAAAGAATAGCAAAAAGAGGTTTTGATCTGTCGATTTCATTAGATGAAATCACTGTCTCTACAAGCGTCCTTTGCGGCGATCTATTATATCTTGAACTGGCATCCGTTGTTAAAATTAAGGTACCCTTGCGAAAAGTGCAAGATTCGTGGTCCCTTTTCGAATTAATTCCGATCCCTTTTGCTTGGCATGGAGAGACATGTAATTTGATCCATGAGCCTACTATATTAGCCCGAACAGAGGGAGAATTCCGAATTATCACCGGAGTGAACCTATATGATTGTCAGATCAGAGAGAATGGATTATGCTATTATTTTTACCTCGATTCTCGGCAACAGCAGCGTTCGGAAATTCCTGTGCCGAAGCCATGCTAGTTGATGTCTCTATCTTTATTATTAGTAATAGAGACTCCTGTCTCTATTACTAATAATTGTTTTTTTACTTGTCAATTAAGTTCTTCTATGCGTATTGGTCTACTTCAGCAAGATCAATATATTATCACTCATCCTGAGTATCCGCTTAAAATCTTATGTTCGGATCATACGATAACGATTCCGAGAGAACCGGAAGGAACCCCTGGAGTTCTTTTCGTAGAAGTCCCGTGTCGATGTGGGGGAAGAAGCAAATCTTGATTCCTCATCGTTTCCCCTGCAACTCGGTAGCCAAGTTAAACCAAAAAACGATGCGCCTACTCCCCGCTTCGTGGTCGACACTCGATACTTTACGTATTCATTTAGAAAAAACACCACAATTTCCAACAATCAAAGAATGTGTTAAGAACAATTGGACTATTTTGGCTTCACATATTAACTTAACCATCTCCTTATCTTCTCCACATTTGGTAACCTCAAAACCTATACGAAATTTACAGTGGACCATTCTCAAACAGGTTCATTGATTTATTTGTTTTGGAATATACTTCTTACACTTGCTATCATTTGGCTTTCTATTAAACTTCGGCTTCATCCGCTTGCGTTTCAGTTTCCGTTTCTCGCTGTGTTGGCGGACAACACGCCATATCAGATTGCTGGAGACGTTCTAGCTGTTACCGTTGTCGTTTCTGTAACCATTCTTGCTATCTGGTTGGTTTATCAGGCAGTACACCATTTACTGACCATACTTCGAACTGGCCGCAGGGAACTTAGCGCGGCCGATGCTGGACAACGTGCAGCATCAGGCATTCTGCTCCTGAACCAAGGAGCAGCGTGCCCGGGCACTGTGTCTCCTCCTATCGAAGTGCCACCCCGCATACTTCCACGCGGCCCCGGATTGATTGATTGATTGATTTGTTCGTGTTTCCGTGCGCGTCAACTGCTTTGGTCATTAGTCCCGTTAGTGAAGTGCATGTTTTTTCTCGGGATATGGCGGTGATCTTCTCCCGCTGGATGGCGAGATCCGGCGCCGACCTACCGTCGGCTAGTGGGGTTTCCCTAACCAGGACTCTCCCACCAGCGTGGTACCGCCCCAGCTGGGACAAGCTCTAAGCTCCCGACCGCTCTCCCGGAATATGTGGTAGTGTAGTGCATGTTTGTGTAAGAGTGTGTGTAAGGGGAGAGGATAGGACAAGGAAGAGGAAGGATTAAGATTATTCTTAATATGATATCTTCCTGATATGATTGCATTATGATTGAAATAATTGAATTGGTGATTGTTTTGTTATCCCATTTTGGGGCACGCCCCTCGCCCTGTGAGCTTCGTGAAGTTGTAATTGCGTTGTGGCGGGTGTTGCGTTTTGTTTACTAATCGATACCTTCTGGATTCGAGGAGCGGAAAACCAGTTAATGCAACGCTCCAAGCTATGATAAATTGGGCATCCTTTGAAAATCCCTCTGTGATTAGAATTCCTTTACACGGGAAAAGATATGGTATAATTTTGCCGTCTTGTGTACACTTCTCATTCTTGGATTATTTCCACCCTCCTACAGAGCAGGACCGTAGGATTTATAAACAAATAAATAAATAAATAAATAAATAGATAAATAGATAAATAAATAAATAGATAAATAAATATAAATAAATAAATAAATAAATAAATAGATAAATAAATAAATAAATAAATAAATAAATAAATAAATAAATAAATAAATAAATAAATAAATAAATAAATAAATAAATAAATAAATAAATAAATAAATAAATAAATAAATAAATAAATAAATAAATAAATAAATAAATAAATAAATAAATAAATAAATAAATAAATAAATAAATAAATAAATAAATAAATAAATAAATAAATAAATAAATAAATAAAATAAATAAATAAATAAATAAATAAATAAAATAAATAAATAAATAAATAAATAAATAAATAAATAAATAAATAAATAAATAAATAAATAAATAAATAAATAAATAAATAAATAAATAAATAAATAAATAAATAAATAAATAAATAAATAAATAAATGTCTTTATTGGTGTCGAGGCTCAGACCATTTAGCCTGCTCTTCCGCCTGACCACAGTTTATAGGGTATTTTCCCGCGTTTCATAGTTAAGTCGCATTGCGACACATCCTGCATTTTGCAGCATTTGTAGTGTTAGAATCAGAGAGTGAATTCAGCCGAATGGCTTGTAATATCGTTTTACTTTGTCAGATTATATATTGTTCTATTTGAAATGTATGTTATATTTCAGAAGTTTGCCTTATTTGGTTATGTAATATAGATTGCTGTACCACGGTCAAATACTAATAATTTGCTTTACTGTAATTCTCTTATTGTATTTCATACTTTTCTTACTGCATTACATTATCTTTAGTGTGATTTGTAATGGTCAACTTGGTTCGTGTTTGTGATGTCTCAGCACAAACGCAATTTTATGCCCATTTTGCACAATTACTTGTGTCTAATTTTTGTTTAGTGTGTTGCAGAGATCCTTATTCAGTATCCCTTCCTGCCATCGCGCTTCAGCGTAATTATCTTTATCAATTATCTTTATCCCCATCTCGATCAGGTTTTTCGTCCAGTTTCCCTGATCCATTGAGCAAATGCTGAGATTGCCCCTTGTTTTGCTTCTGGACATAAATGTAACTTCATTATATGTGCACGTCTTCTACAATTCAGTGGAAAATACAATTATTCAAATTATCGTTCCCATGTTGTCGCGGCAGGAAGTATTATTCCGAAGGACAACATGGATAAGAGCCAAAATTTATTGCCTTTTTATCCTTGAAAATAGATTTTATTACATGGGAGCTTTTTTTTCTTTCTTTCCACAGAATTTTGAAAACGTGCACACAATTCACTTTTCCCCATAGCAAGTCATACGCAGTTCTTTAACTGCTTTTTTGATGTTAAATAAATAAATAAATAAATGTGATACTGTATGTATTTGGTTTGTGAAGTTTTGATTTATGTCCCTTTTAAATTTATATAAGTTCTTATGCTCAGGAACAAGGGCAGTTCATTTTCCCCTTTTTTGAGTGATTTTCCCCTTGTTTGCGTTTTTGTATTTTATTTTCAATTAGTTTTCACTTAGATTTATTTAATTTTGTTTTAACTACTTTCCCTTCTTGGCTCATTTACATTATGCTTTTAATTTGTTCACTTAATATATTGACTCATTTGCACATTTTATTACATTGTTCAATATGTTTCAATTCGATTTTTATAATTTAACATGTTTACATTTTTCCTTGTAAACTCTATTTACTTGTTTCTTATGAATGATCATCGTTTGTCGATTTGATGATTTACTTTCCGTCGGATATCGTTTTCCGACTTTCTATCATAACTTGGCATTGGACTGTGTGTTACAAGTCATGCCTTTACAATATTTTTTCAATCCTATTTCCATCCGGGTATTTTGGATTCATTTACGATTTGCCTAGTTGGTTCATAATAGCTGACAGGTTGCCTGTGGGACCAGGCCAATTATGCCTGGGGGTATTGTGACAGTCACCGGTCACCGGTCATTGGTCACCGGTCATTGGTCACCGGTCATTGGTCACCGGTCATTGGTCACCGGTCATTGGTCACCGGTCATTGGTCACCGGTCATTGGTCACCGGTCATTGGTCACCGGTCATTGGTCACCGGTCATTGGTCACCGGTCATTGGTCACCGGTCATTGGTCACCAGTCATTTGAGTCACCGGTCATTGGTCACCAGTCATTGGTCACCAGTCATTGGTGCGGTCATTAGTCCGCAGTCATTGTTACTGATCATTGGTCACAGTCATTAGTCACCGGTCATTGAGTCGCAGTCATGGTCACCAGTCATTGGTCCCTGATCATTAGTCACCAGTCATTAGTCACCGATCATTGGTCACCAGTCATGTTAGTCCTGCCAGTCATTGGTCACCAGTCATTTAGTCACCAGTCATTAGTCCTGCCAGTCATTGGTCACAGTCATTGGTCACGATCATTGGTCACCAGTCATTAGTCACCAGTCATTGGTCCAGTCATTAGTCACGGGTCATTGGTCACCGGTCATTGGTCACCGGTCATTGGTCACCGGTCATTGGTCACGGGTCATTGGTCACCGGTCATTGGTCACGGGTCATTGGTCACCGGTCATTGGTCACGGGTCATTGGTCACGGGTCATTGGTCACGGGTCATTGGTCACGGGTCATTGGTCACGGGTCATTGGTCACGGGTCATTGGTCACCGGGTCATTGGTCACGGGTCATTGGTCACGGGTCATTGGTCACGGGTCATTGGTCACGGGTCATTGGTCACGGGTCATTGGTCACCGGTCATTGGTCACGGGTCATTGGTCACCGGTCATTGGTCACAACGGCCATACGACTGTTGCATCAGACGCGTCAGTCAGACGCTTATTCTGGTCACAAAGTACTTGGCAGGAAGTATCGGAATACTTCCCTATAAGAAGATTTTTTATGCGCTCGAGAACAATCTCAGAGATGGCGAACAAACATCCACCGGAACGCGCCAAGACGGCGCCATCCCCCCTCCTGACCCCTGCTAGTTAACAAAAGGGTCGGTCGACCAGGCCTCAGCCTTCTTTCTGCACTACCAGCCCTACGAGCAGGCCGCTCTCGTCTCCGCAGCCACTGGACCACTGACTGACGAGATGCTCTTCAAACTGGTGGCAGCCCCGCAATATCGAAGAATCGTAACTGATCGATGAGCAAAATACTGATTTTCTTGCTTTTGTAAAACCTTTCATTAACTTTCAATTCTCAAATAATGTTAGCTTCAAGGAATTAAACTAATGTTCTATTAGGTTAAGTCATACATAAGTCAATTGTGACGTACTAGAAAAGAATAACACAGATGACTGTTTCTGATATTTACAATATATTTACTATATATTTACAATTAATGTATAAATATTATAATACAAAATTTACCCCTTGGCAACCTTTCTATTCTCTTAGCCGCGAAACCCCGCGACCGTTCCTAGGCCTAGCCCAGAACCACTGCTCGGAAGCAGCAAAAAGCAACCGCAGGGTGACTGTCCCGGACCTCAGAGTCCGTAACTACCGAAGTTACATGGCCTATCAGCAAACCGATCTTCGACCTGAAGATCACGTGCAAGATACCACTGGAATGCCTCGTCTTTCGACACTCTGCGTATCCGCGAGGCTGTCATGCAGCCTTAAGTATCAAATCGCTCGCCCCCACTCTACAAGCGGCGGGCGTCATTCGGCTCGCTGGCCAGCCCTTCCAGAGCTGCAACCGACATCACGAGACTCCATTTCTTCCGGTTATTTGCGTACTGAGATTTTTTCGGCCGGCGTGGCGCCGCCGCCTTTCACCCCCATTCCACCTCCGGCTTAGGAGCGGGTTTCTCCGAAGCGGCCCGCCGCAGCGGCGCCGTACCCCGCGACGCCACACAATAAATAGTTTTAAGATGTTGTGTTGAAACATTTCTCATTTTTGCATTCCTGTGTAAGACCTTCCTTGTTAAGAGTTAGCTTGTAGCGCTCTCTGGCAGCCTCCTCTCACTCCTAGCGAGTCGGCCAAGCGAGTCTGAGTTACGCTCAGCTCATGGGTATGAGCGTCACTG
Organism: Teleogryllus oceanicus; assembly: GCA_964035755.1. Lineage (NCBI taxonomy): Eukaryota > Metazoa > Arthropoda > Insecta > Orthoptera > Gryllidae > Teleogryllus > Teleogryllus oceanicus. The sequence continues at coordinate 3,171,754 of CAXIVR010000014.1, read as the reverse complement.
CGAATGACGGAAAAGTTCGTGTAATTGCCGAGTTAACTGTTGCTGACCATGACAATACTTGCCAATATAGCTCTGAGCTCAGGCCAATTGTCATTACGTAACGAGTTTCTTTCTCTCATTACGATTTTCTTCGAAACAAATTTAATAAGCCTTTGCCATGTGGTCGAACAATTAGAGCATGACTAACGAAAGAGAATTGTGAGCCCGGTTTGTGTAAGAAGTGCTTTTCTTTATTTTTTATTTTTATTTTTTTTTATTTTTTTATTTGTTGCGTCCACTCCTTGACGCAACGCGTCTCCAAGCCCCTTAAGGGGCGTTGAGCGCTTTTACTTTTGGGAGTAATCCTCCATTAATAGGCATTATTATTTTTAATATTAGTCCCAGTCTCGTCACGTCTCATGATCCAGTCCAGTCAGTGCCTTTTATCCCTTCCGGCCGGGGCTCGACGTCGTTAGATCCAGGGTTCCTGGCTGGTCGCAACCACGAGCCCGCGAGTCTCGAATGCATAGCAGCCCGCGATTTCACAGGCGTAATAAACGCATTCAGCTAGCGCCATAAACAAATGATAACTTATGCTTTACAGCGATGTAACTTAAAGCAAGAGATGGAATATGCAATAGACACAAAAGCAACAGTTTGTTTGTCAACAGATGACATGCATTTGAAGGAACATGAGCTTGATGGGAAAAAAGTGATAGGATATGTTCAGTGGAAACAGATTGAAGAAGTCAGTTTGCCATGTGCAAAAGAAGCTTGCGTAGTTATGTGCACATTAATCAATGGCTCACGAAAAATTCCATGTTGCTATTTTTTCGTTGAATCTATGTGTGGTGAAGAAGCAGCTAATGTAGTAAACAGTGAAGCGGAGAAAACCTAGTATATGAAATAGGAGTGCATGTTTTTGGAAGACTAGGTTTCAGTCTGACGAACCCGTTTCCAGTCTAATCCTCTCTATGGCTGTAATATATATATATATATATATATATATATATATATATATATATATATATATATATATATCTTGTGTTCAATCACGAGGTTATACGAACCAGACCAGCTGCGAACACTAATTCAGCAAATGTTAGACGACGGGATTATAAGGAAGGCGGCCACGGCATACACGAATCCTATCTTGATAGTTAAAAAGAAAGACGGTGAGCATTTAGGCAACTATAACTTCTACAACACGACCAGCTAAGATTTTCCCAAGAAAAATCTTGAATGGGGAGGAAGAGGGCAATGACGTCACGGGTTATACGAACCGTAACATACCATAAGCCACTAGAAAAGACCAGAGAACTAAAAATAGGGTACGCGGCGGAGCGGCCAGGTCGAGAAGGCGACATCTACCGCAGGTTTTCGCACTCCGATGTCCAAAGTTAGCGGATATAATATTTTCTCGAGAGGGCGCGAAGGAGGAAAATTCACCCCTCCAGAAATTTTCCCCAGGCGGGTTGCATAAATGCCGTGACGCACTTCAGTGAGAGCTCTTACGACCGACGCGACGGCGACTCAGCTAAATTCTTCAGGTAATAATTGGTTGGAGTGCAGGAGTATAATTTTACTTACTTTAGTAAAACTGGTTAAGAAACATGGTGATGAAGTGATAGAATTCAGAAGCAAAGTGCATGTAAAAACATTTACTAACATTACGCGAGTAAGCAAGCGTTGTGACTGCTCGAACTTAAAATAGTTTCATCATCAGAAGTAAATTCGCGCAGAAGGACTCAAGGCAGGAAGTCAATGTTTAATTTTGTACCACGACCACGCACGCTCAAAATTGTAGTATGCCGGCCGAGTGCTAGAGTAGTCAATTCAAGCGTTAGTTAATTAAAACTGGAAGCGCGAGCAACGGTACGCGGCAGGCGGCAGAGGACGGCAACACTCCAAGCGTAGGCGGGGACTTGGACCACATACGTGGATGGTACGAGCCGGGACGAGAGAAAGGTTTGGAATTTGGACGTGGCGGCGTGTGGAGATCGAGCGAAAGAAGTGGTGATCATTAGGGCATCGAACCAGTCCGTGACTTTCGCTGAGGACTGCGAGCGACCGAAGACTCAAGGTTAACTGACGGAGAGCAGGAAGGAAATGTCGAGGTAAAGAACTGGCAACTCCTATGCGACAATTTGTTGGGAAACTAACAACTTTAAACACCAGGCATGGCGTCCTAAAATAAATTGAAAGTTCCAAATAGTTGCTGAAATATTTCGAACGTACGAGCAGCAGTTTGATTTCATTCGCTGCTTACGCGCAGTAAATTCAGTTTGAATACCACATACCTTGGCACGGCTTCTAAAGTAAATTATAATTTTTTCACATGTAATGTAAAGTAAATCTTGTTGAAAATGTGTTCCCATTGTATGATGTCAGGATAATCAGTTGCTGTAATTTTGTAAAGGGTACGATTTAGTGTGTATCACGTTTATTATTAATGTTAAGAGTTAACAGCATTATAATAAATGCACAGCTCAAGATGACCTCTATGAAGTCTATAAATAATACTTTGTAAGAGAATCACTTAAAGGGCCGTGCACAGAAAACTTTAGATTGACAAAAGTTAAATGAGAATTACACGAAATAATTGAGAAGGAGGTCAAGCAAAGTAATTGTAAATAGTGCGTATTGAAGTAATCAGGCAATCAGGTGACGCCTATGCGACCTCTTATAGTTTGTGTTATTTCCTGCTGTTCTTTTTGTTTCTGTTTTCTTTACGACCATCTACGTAAGTACATACTTATTGTATATTTATTGCCACTGTGTAATTTGTTTTACTGAATACTATGCTCATTTTACCAGAATTTTATATAATTCATTGTGCCAAGGGTTCAGACCTTTCTCATGCAGAAAGATCCTGCTTCCTGAAATTTAAAGCTCGCTACGAGCATTCATAGTTTCACGCTTCATCGCCACCGGCTGGGAAGGTAGTAGGTAAGACGTGTTATAATATATATATATATATATATATATATATATATATATATATATATATATATATATATATTGTGACGTACCAGGTAGGTAGCTTGTTCTCAGTAAATTTATTTGTAAGGGACAGGTGTTCTTTCTCGTGAATGGGCTCAGGTTATTAATCCAAACACCACTGTTCCGTGAACAAGAATAAAACTGAACTATTTATTAATTCTATACAAATCACTAATGATAATATCTATAGTGGTCTTTACCCTTTCCTTTCCTTATAACCCAGAATCACTGTTAGTCTCTCGATCTTATCGATCAGAAAATATTCCACAATTGCCTTCCACCGAGCGTCGGCGCTTCAGGGACCCTCAGAGTTTGCCTCGCGCTCCTTCGCTGCTTGCCAGGGTCATTTCACTTGCAGGACCAGCCGGTGAGGCGCTGCGCTCGAAGTACATCACCTTTTAATTCTCGATCCACTCGACGTCTTTTGATCTGTGTTACTCCAAATGCAGCTATCGCGTAATATAGTGAATCGACTGTGGTTGTATCACGCAAATTGTCCGTCAGGTTAATCTTTCTGCACTCGTTCGTTCGCGATACCTGGTTGCTTTTCGATCATGGGCAACCCCAGATAAATCCTTCCTCGCCGGCAGCCGGCCGGGCACTGACTCCTCGCGGCCTCGTTCCCACGTTCGGCCAACCGACGACACCTCGCCGCCCGTAACCGTTTTAAGTAGCTGGCAGGCGCCTCTAACCGTTCTGCCGTGTTTCGTGCTTGATGTCTCGCCGTTTCTTTGGAAATTGAAACATGGTGCGTTTTTATAATATATATACATATATATATATATATATATATATATATATATATATATAATAACCGATTGAGCTCAACTTTTGACACAATATACAACCCGCGAAAGATCGTTTTTTATCTATTTTCGCGTCAGTAACTTATCTGCCGAAGCGAGAAAATAGGTTTTATCAACCAGCAGTGTATAGCTACCACGCCAACTGCGGAAGCAAGGGAACTGTCAGCAAACTTCATTAAGTCACATGTGAAACATTTCCTGTTCTCAGTTGCATTGTGTGTGAAAAAGAAACTTATACATTTGCATTCAGACTATTATACACACTGAATTAAATATTCACTTTAAATGAGAGTTCTTGCAACCTTGATTGTACTGTGATTGACCTGTACATTTCCCAAATCATTAGTAGAGGTTATATACTCCTGTAACTGGAGACGATGGACCTTGGTATACGATAGACGGAGAGAGAGAGAGAGGAGAGAGAGAGACGGAGAGAGACAGTGGAGAGAGAGAGAGAGAGAGAGAGAGAGATAAAGACGGAGAAGAGGCTGGAGAGAGACACAATGAGAGAGAGAGGGCAATTGATAGAGAGAAGAGGAAAGGAGAGGAGACGAAGATAGAAAGAGATTGTAGGAAAGAAAGGAATAGGATGAAGACAGAACATCTAATTGTCATATAAATTGTGCCGAAATGTATTTGTTGACATACTTCAATAATTATTTTAATATTTCTCTTTCAGTCTGAAAATCACCTCTTCGCCTGTCACTTTTCTCATTTACAATAATGCACAAGAAAAAATTATTTGAGTTTAGTCACCATCATAGAGATCTCAAAATATTTGTTCACATACATGTACCTTTCAAAGCAATATTGCATCAAATAATCAGTACATATGAAGCTTAATTTTTACCTTTGGAACACTACATTTCGTTAATACACCTTTATACATATTCAAAGTGAAACAACACTACAATACCACAGTTAAATAGTTGAATTTCATTAAGAATAATGAAATTTTCATGATGGATTTGTCACGAAAAATCGTTTCATGACGAATAGCGTCAACTTTCACGTGATACGCAGCTTTATGTAATGTGGCTTCGCAGTGAAGTTCGTGAGCAGTCAGTTATGTTGTACCTCACAGTAAAGGATTTTGTTGGTTGGTTAGTTAGTGATTCCCGGCGTGTCAACAGCTAAGGTCATTAGTTCCGTAAGTGGAGTGCATGTTTTTTCCTCGAGAGATGGCGGTATTCTTCCCCCGCTGGATGGCGAGATCTGGCACCGACCTGACGTCGGCTAGCGGGGTTTTCCCCTTACTAGGACTCTCCCACCAGCTAGACACCTCCCCAGCCGGGGCAAGCTCTAAGCTCCCGACCGGTGTCCCGGAATATGTGGTAAAGTAGTACATGTTAGTGTAAGTGTGTATGTAAGGGGAGAGGGTAGGACAAGGAAGAGGAAGGACAGATCGCGCGCGGTCCGTGGACCGTTAGATAGGGTACTGCTCGGCATTCACCTGGTGTTGATTGGAGGAACCACGGAAAACTACCGATCAGAGCAGTCGGCCGCTAGAATTCTTCTCCAGACAGAGACTGAATTCGACCTAGCTGAAAAGCTAGTGTCGAAAATCCTGCCGCCGTCGGAACTGGAACCTAGAACCTCTCGGTCAGAGGCGCTGTAGTAACATTTTAGTAAACGAGCAGGTGCCACACACAAATAGACTCTTTATTTTTTTTTAATAATTTACAAATAATATAATAATATAATATTTATACACACCTTATTTTACAGAGCAGTTTTTGTTATCAATATTGTTTAAACGTACCGAAAAGTTACAAGTTGCTCTTAGATGTTCTGCGCGTGAATGTACAGATTCTATTACAAATTTTGAAAGTTTATTTTCGAAGTTTAAAATTTTTTAAAGTGCTGAGGAAATTGTTCAGGAATGTGCATTTAGCTGGGAAATGCACTGCAATATGGATAGCACCGCGGAAAAGAACCAATATGACGAAGCCGCTCACTGTTTGCTGGGCTCTGGAGATTCGCTTTATCAAACAGCGCCCTATTTTCTACCAGGTCTTTAATGTGGTCGTGGTTCTTCAAGATATAAGACAGCGCCGTTTTTCCTTCTTTGTTACTTGCATTCTGATCCGCATTCGCGGCCAAGAGAAGCCGCCGTACCTCCAAATAACCATATTTCGAAGAAATTATTAAGGCTGTATCCCCGTCACTGTCCGCAAGATTTACCTCAGCGTTCGCACTCAAGAGCTCGCGCACAGTATTGGAGTGATTATTCCTAGAGGCGAAGAAAAGAGCCGTTTGTCCATGTTTGTTCCTTGCATTCACATCCGCATTCGCAGCCAAGAGCAGTCGCACTATTTCTAAATGGCCCAACCTTGAAGATTCTATTAAGGCTGTAGTCCCGTCTTTGTCCGAAATGTTTACATTAGCTTTCGCGTTGATTAGTTCACGCACTATATTGGCGTGACCTTTCCATGAAGCAACCATGAGAGCTGTTTTTCCCTCATTGTTTCTTGCATTCACATCCACATTTGCAGCCACGAGCAACCCCACAACTTCCAAATAGCCTTCTCTTGAAGATTCTATTAAGGCGGTATTTCCGTTATTGTCCGAAATGTTTACATTAGCGTTTACATTCAAAAGCTCACGCACTACATTAAGGTGACCTATCCATAAGCTAACAATGAGAGCTGTTTTTCCTTCATTGTTTCTTGCATTCACATCCGCATTTGCAGCCAAGAGCAGCCGCACTACCTCCGAATGACCAATGCTTGAAGCTAGTATTAAGGCTGTATCCCCATTATTGTCCGAAGTGTTTACATTAGAGTTTCCTTGCAAAAGGACACGCACTACGTTGGCGTACCCATTCAAAACGACACTTCTAAAAGGAGTCTGAACACCCGACTCCTTGAAAACTGGAATCCTGTGAACGTGAAACAGATTTATCTCTTGAAAATTTCGGGTAAACGTCTATCTTAAGTGTTGTGTTTCTAATGTCTTGTCTTTATATTTTTATATAACTTGGTACAATGTTGTAGCTGAGATAATTTTTACGTTTTATATCATGAATAATGTTATTTAATTTAATTATCGAAAATTATGTTGATTCCAGAATTGCATAAAATTAATTCGACTTTGCGATTACCTTCCTACCCGTATTTATATGTTTATCTAGCCCTATTAATGGTTTAACTAATTGGGCATTCGAGACTTAGGCATTTTTCAAGATTCACGTTCGTATTACCATGAATTTAAGGTTTCTCTCACCTCTAATTTCCACATTCCAAGTCATTCATCACCTTCCTACACACGATCTATACTGCAGCGTTTACTTTGCTGCCGCTGGCACTTGATCAGCTGTTACGGTGTTGTTCAATCGGGACCTTACACGTCACCACAGTGACGTCATAATGGTGGCGTTCAGCCTTCCGATTGGATAACACCGGAACAGCTGATTTACTTCAAACACAGCTCTGTAAAACCCTCAGTATATACTGCGGTATTCACTTTGTTGCCGGTGACATTGGATCAGCTGTTACGGTGTTGCCCAATCGGGACCGGACACGTCACCACAGTGACGTCATAATGATGGCGTTCAGCCTTCCGATTGGATAACACAGGAACAGCTGATTTACTTCAAACACAGCTCTGTAAAAACAGCTGCGCTACTTATTCACTTGTTTTTTATTTTGTATAGGATTGACTTACAAAGTTCAGTTTACATAAAACTCTTCATTTGTATAGTTGACTTATATCTAATTCTTATATACTAACTCTAAACTACAATTGACGAGGGGACTCACCGAGCACCTCTAAAAATTACTGAGGTTTGAAAAAATGTTGAGAAAAGAATGAACTGGATAGCTGTTTTTTTTTTTTATTCTAGTTGGGTTTTCATTATATTTTCCTAAATTTATATGTCTATCATGATTGATGACTGTTAGATTGGAATAAAAGTTATTTGCAAGAAAGGCTGTGTGATGTGCGATGGGTTTTAGGTTAAGTTCGTGGTGTAATTGCTCATTGGAAATGAACCAGGGGGCGTGGGTGATAGTTCTTAGGTATTTGTTCTGAATAACCTGAATTTTGTTGATATTATACTTAGCAGCATTTGTCCAAATTGGACAATCGTACAGGAGAAGAGGTCTAAAGATGGTTTTATATAAGTTGATGCCTTTATTTAGTGATAGTTTACTGTTATTTATAAGTGATTTTAGCTGTATTATTTTGGCTTTGGCTTGTTGGACTTTTGTATCAATGTGTATTTTCCAGTTGAGTGTAGTACCCATGTGAAGACCCAGGTATTTAACGGCATTGTTATGAGGTGTCCAATTTTGTTCAATTTAAATGGCACGGGGAAGGAATATACGGCATTGTTATGAGTCCATTGTTGTTCAATTTAAATGGCATGGGGAAGGAATATACGGCATTGTTATGAGGAGTCCATTGTTGTTCAATTTAAATGGCATGGGGGAAGGAATATACTTATTTACCTACACCATGTTTTGGCTATCGCTCGATCACAGCGATAGAGCAGCGCGACGCATGACCTTGCCGAAAAGCCGAACGCTCGCGCGCAAATGCGGCCTTGTGGCGCGCACAAAGGCGCGATCTCCCTGGAGGTTACTCGGCAGAAAACGGGCTCCGGGGCTTCGCTGCATCGCGGCGAAGCGCTCTCCGCCCCGGCGCGAGACAACAGCTGCGAAACGCGCGCGCCACTTTCATACGTCATGGAGTCCGGGTGGGGCGGGCGGCCGTGTGAAAGACTATGTAGCACACCTGCCGCATTGCATTTTGTATACAATACTATCGCATTTCTCTGGAATTTGTTTTGTCCCCGCTGCTTTCTACTTTCGTTGCTTTATATGGTTGTTGATGGATTAACAGTAGAATGACTTTTCAACGCAGTTTGACGTGCAGATGTGGGAGTTCAATTTAATGCTGAGGCGGTAATGTTTGGCGTCAAATAAAGAGTAATTGCTGGAAGATAGCAATAGGCTGTCTGTTAGTAACGATTGACTAGAAAAGTTCCAAATATTTATTTATAGACAGTCAAATTATAATTTCTTTAAATTTTATTATTTCATATTAAAAAAATAAATAAACATAAAAAACATAAAAACATTAGACCGTCCTGAGACAGGTAAAAAGCCGAAAATTCTTGTAAACGATTTATGTTTTTAATATGAAATAATAAAATAAAAAAATATAATTTTACTGTCTATAAATAAATATTTGGAACTTTTCTAGTCAAAGAGTAATTGCTGTTATTCTTTTTCGTTTTAAGAGGTTTCTAATTCGTTTTCTGTAAATATAAACATGGAAAATTGCACCAAAAAATCAACCGTACTAGAAGATATTAAAAAGCTGTTAAATCAGAATAAGAATTAATAGCGTCACATCATCGCCGGGGAAACCCGATAATAAATAATTTTGACACATACTACCACGTACATTAAGGAATATGTGCTCGTACATCTACACAGTATCACACATACGTACATACTCAACCACCCACAACGCATTCGTAGAAAGACAGTCAATTTACTCCAAATCTAAGCAATTTAATTTTATTGTGAATCGTAAAAATATTTTTTTAAGAGCGTTTTCGAATGTTCCTGGCGGTTGGAAGCAGCCCAGAGAGCTACGACCCTACCCCCGGTCAGTATTACGAAAAGAGGAGCATTGTTGCAGCAGGCGAAAACGATACCAGCGAACAAAAGAACGAGAGGGATTAAGGGGTGTGCGAGAAGGCAACGCTTTAGGAGATTTCCGCCAGGAGCGGAGGGGAGGGAGAGTTCCAAGAACAGTCGAAATGGCTTTGGATCTCCAGAATGTTTGTGTAATGCGCTTACCCATTTCGGGGGATTGAGGGCGCATGTCGTTTGTATTTTAAATGATGTTTTTTTTTTATAAAACCGAGAATACGTAGAAATCAAAAGACAATTGAAATAGATAAGTAGCAATGATAATCTTTTTTAAAAATACAAAAGTGCCAAGTTCTTTTTAAAAATATTTTTCTTAAAAACAGGTCCCTTTAGAATATTTAGACAGCTTACAATCTTTTTCAATTATTTTATGTCATAACAATTCAAATTAAATCTTATATCTAAGTTTCCCCAGTCTTCAACAAGTTGAAGACTGGAAAACTTAAGACGTAAGATTAGACTACTACAAAAAGACAGTATGAAATTGTATAATTCTTTTTAAAATGTGTGTTTTATTAAATTAGTTTTTCTTTTATTAAGTAAAACATTTATCACAGAAATGTGTTCCTGTTGCTAATTGCTTTTGCTTTCTGCTATTTCTGCTAACTAATTGCTTTCTTATACTATTAAGATGTTTTAAAATGATAAAATTAAAATGTTTAATTGACTTCCTTAATATGTAAACATTCACCTCACATTAAATTGTTGTTTTTCTACATTTTTGTACCATTATCTTTTATTTGCTGTACTGTAATTGTTGTGAAGAGATATTCACATGAAACACACACAAAATACTATTGAGGGCTACCAAAGAACAGGTATGGTCGGAGACCTGCTTCCCCGAACACTCCTACTCCTGCATCAGGGAGGAGGAAATAGTTGAGTTACATTTCAGACGAGAGAGTAAGAAGTTTTCGTAAAAATGTGCATCGGGGTAATGGCTTTCCTTTTCTCCTAAGACTGCGATACAACAGTGATCTGTCTGCAGCTTTTCATGTTCATGGTCACCTCAGAGTAGTTTGTCGAAGTTGTTGTTGCTCTTGTGCGACGCAACCCGAATGACACATGCTTGGGCTCCTGAGTCAGAGTGCGTTAATTCCCTCGTCACGCGTGTCAAACATGCGAAGAGAAGAACCTTGCGATGCAGACATGGGTGACACACGGCCACGCTCACCGGGAGCGGTAGCTCAGTGTATCAACTGATGTCACTGCAGCGTCTCTGACTGGGAGGTTCTAGATTCGAGCCCTAAAGGAGGCAGGATTTTCGACACTAGCTTTTCAGCTATGTCGGATTCAGTCGCTGTCTGGAGGAGAATTCTAGCGGCCGGCTGCTCTTATCGATAGTTTTCCGCGGTTTCTCCGATCAACACCAGGCGAATGCCGGAGAAGTACCCTACCAAACGGGCCACGGACCGCGCGCGATCTTTCCTTCCTCTTCCTCGTCCTGTCCTATCCTCTCCTCTTACACACACGCTTACACTAACAAGCACTACACTACCACATATTCCGGGAGACCGGCCGGGAGCTTAGATCTTGTTCCGGCTGGGGCGGTGCCCCGCTGGTGGGAGAGTCCTGGTTAGGGGGAAACCCCACTAGCCGACGGTAGGTCGGCGCCGGATCTCGCCATCCAGCGGGTAAGATCACCGCCATCCCCCGAGGAAAAAACATGCACCACTTACGGGACTAATGACCTAAGCTGTTGACGCGCCCGGAAACACTAACCAACCATCAGCCACGCTTCCAGAGCGGTGACGACCACGACGGACAGTCTTGTGTAGAACTTTTGTTTATTCAGCATTTTGTTTTTCTAGGGCTTTTTATCCAGTCGACACCCGGTTACTTTTTACATCCCGATGAGGAGCTATTCGACCGAACACTAGACACCAACACACTTGTGGGCTTCTCTGATCTGGGGTAAGCAGAAAGCGAGGTCCTGCGCGACAACACATATACGAGAGACATATGATGCGACAACACACATATGACACACATATGATCAACAACCATGCCCAAAGCGGGACAGCGACCCTTCGGGCCGAGGTGCTGAGTCGCTGTAAGCTCTTAGCCACCCCGGTCATCCAGGCCGACTGTTTACTCAGAGACGATTTCAATTAAAACAACCGAAATTCCAATGATGGTGCATTCCGCTATCTGGCTATTTTCCAAATTAGCTGCTTAATGTTCTTATTATACAAAATGGGCAAATAAAGTTCGAAGAAGGAGCATAGCTTCGAAGCATATTTCCGACTTTAGTTGGCTTAGCGTACACGAGGTGGATAGGGTAAGCATCTGCTCGGTGTGAGCGGTTTTTTTGACTCATTAAAGCCAAACCAAATTGGGGATGTGGTCGGTGAGTAATACGTATGCCTACATTTTTATGCAAATGTCTCGCATTAATTTCACAAACATTGGCTAACTTGTGTATGAGGTATTTTTCTCCTTATTATTTTTTTCATTCTGACAATTGGAGACTATTCTCATTACAATTTATTTATGTAACTAGAATGCTCAAAATTTAGTCTATTGCGAATTTAATCAAAACCATCATGAAAGTAAACAATATGGACTCTTTGAAATTCGGCATTTATGTCCTGTCTTTTTACATTCGTTTGATGACTTTATTCACACACACACACACACACACACACACCATATTATTTTTAGTGACGATATTGGATCAGAGTAATACATCGCTTGAGAAAACTACCCATAACCTCTAACTGCACCCAATGAACTGACACTTTGAGGCATTAACACCTAGAGCTCCAGCCCATGCTCGCTGAAGAATATTTCGCAGAGCGATGCGGTCATCGGCTTTACCCAACTGTTTTAGAACCTGCAAAAAGATTTTGTACTGGTTTGAACGAACCAAAGTATGTTATTGTGACAAGAAATGGCAAAATGATATAAATGGTGATGAGACTGCTGCAGCATCTGGTGGGAGTTTCCACGGCTAATGAGAGCTGAAGTGTGAAGAATGTATCGTGTACATTAAAGGGATATTAATGTAAATGTACATTAATTTTAATCTTAATTAAATTTTTAGTTAATTATACATAATAAATTTACTGTACGTTTCATTAAATTTAATTTATGTGCATGAAAATTACTTACATGTATTTTACATTAAAAGTAGTGGAGACATTTTTGACAGTGTACCTAACTTTAAACTCACTGAATACATAACATTTCCGAATTGAGGCGACAACCGCTGGTCTTTGACCTTCACAAATTTTCCATTATCGATATTCATACAGCTTTTACTACACAGTCTAGATAGTATTCGAAGTAACTGGTTACTCCTAACATTTGTCACAATAAATCGACATTGTAAGCTAACTTCGCACAGACGCAGGAACTTATCGTTATCAAAACAACGTAATATTCTAAGAACGAAATGATTTCGTTCCTTCCCATCAATTGCTCTTCACTTTGGATTCCCGATCTCGCGGCGTCGAGAGTGAATTCGTTCGGTAAGAGATAAGATTTGATTGATTACTCACAAAAACGTATAAGACCTAATGGGAATGGAATGGGATCGACTTGAAACGTGAAATAGTTCAGGGTTCGCAGTTCGCACCTAGCGCCTCGTCCGGTTAACAGGCACTTGGCCTGGAATCACGGAGCGGTCATCGTCACCCTGGAACGCCCCGCCCCCCTGTCCCCCTCCGGCTAGTGTCGAGGGCAATGAGAGCGGCCTCGAGGGTCATCCACGACGTGCGTCCGGCGCCCCCCCCGCCCCCCGGCGCTCTCAAACGCAGCGGCCACGAAATGGAGCCCTCGTGTGCGACACGTGTAGCCCACTCGCGGCATCACAAGTGCCCGTGGAGCGCAGGGGTTTCCGTGTTGTTGCAAGCCGGAATATGCGGCGGCCGTGTTGATGGAAGTTGGAGTTCAGTGCTACTTGTTGCAGCAAAACATCCGACAATATCTTGTTTATTTGTGAATCTCCGTGGAGTTTTCATTGAATTTACTTCTCAGAGGCTCTCATGCACCAATTTTCATTTTATTTGAACTAATAATTTGTATTTTTTTCTGAATTTTGTTAATATTTGGATGGAATTAGTATGAAATGCAGTGATTGAATTACGATAGCAACTCTTAAAATTTTACGAATTGAAAGAATGAGTTGAAAAATCTTGACATTTTGTCCGTTTTTCTTCAAAAGCAAAAGGGAACACTTTCCTGTTTTCAACTTTATATTATTTTCATTATGCAAAAGCGTTTTTTTCTCCGTCTTCAAACGACATTCAAAGAACAAATAGCTGGAGCTTTGTGGAAGCGTAACATCATCGCTTATTTTTGCTCTTTGTCTTCAGTCCTTCAAACCCGACTGGCAAGCTTCCTCTTGACGAACGATTTCGAGAGTTATAGTGAAAGCGTGCATGTGCATGGCGGTTTATGTAGTGACAGAGGCGCTGTCAGATACACGCATTCGCCAAAACTCGCGTTCGTCAAAAGGGAGCATGTAAATCTTTTCTCGGATGCGTGTTCTGCTGAATTTAACTTAGCGCATAATTAAAGGCAGCAGTATGTAGAAATAAAGACTGTCTAGGTATCAAATTTCATTCACATGAAGCAAAATCATGCGAGACGAATTGCATACTTTATGCATTCTACAGTTTCACTGCTCGTCCACATTGTCTGATATGTATAATATGTATCAATTTTCTTTATCAGACTCTCAAGAAAACGAGACGTTTAATCGAATTTGATGGCAAATGATTCAGAACTTAAGAGGTATTTATATTCACCACTTTCTTCTGTCGAAATTAGAAGCAAATAGGGGAAATGATTCTCCTAATTCTGAAACAATTGAGGAGCGTGGGGCAGTAACAACATTAGCCAACCAAATTTTAAAATTTCCCCCCATTCAAAACAATATCTCGATTTTGCTGAAAGTGTCCTTACCTTGATAGTGCCTCAAACCCTCGCATATATGTACTTTGAACCAATCCCTTCATATTTATAAACAGCTTCACCGGAATTGAGGTTTTAGCTTTTACGAAGAGCTGGAGATTTCCTGTGGCTGTTACGGCGTATCTTGTTACTGCTCCAATCTCTTCATTTAAATAATTAGTTGTTCGTTGACGAAGCAAAGCAATGAATAATCTCTTTTTCAAACAAAACCTAAACGATTCCTCAAGAAGCAATTCAAGTCTGTTTTTCCCCATCCCTACGTCGCCTGCACTTGCACCTGCTGTGGTGACAGCGGCGAGAGCCTCGCGTCACGCTAAGCCTGTGTTTCGGGGGCAGGCGGGGGGGGGTGGCATTACGGCGGCGGCGGGGGCGAGGCGGGGGGGAGGCGGGGGCGGGGGGGGGAGGCGGGGGGGGGGCGGGGGGGGGCGGGGGGGGGGCGGGGGGGGGGGGGGGGGGGGGGGGAGGGGGCGGGGGGGAGGGGAGGGGCAGGGGGAGGCGCCCCCTGTGGTGAATGGCGAGCCCCGGGCACGCTAAGCCTGTGGGGATTACGGCGGGGCGGGTGCGAGGCGGGGCGAGGCGGGGGGGGAGGCGGGGGGGAGGCGGGGGGGAGGGGGGGCGAGGCGGGGCGAGGCGGGGGGGAGGCGGGGCGAGGGGGGCGAGGGGGGCGAGGCGGGGCGGGGTGGGGTGAGGAGGGGGGAGGCGGGGCGAGGCGCCTGCGTGGTGACAGGGGGAGCCCGCGCAGCCCGTGGCAAGGCGGCGGCGGGGGGGCGGGGGGGGGCGGGGGGGCGGGCGAGGCGGGGCGAGGCGGGGCGAGGCGGGGCGAGGCGGCGGGGGGGGGTGAGGGGTGGAGGGCGGGGGGGAGGCGGGGCGAGGCGGGGGGGGGGGTGGGGGAGGGGTGGAGGGCGGGGCGAGGCGGGGGCGAGGCGGGGGGGGGTGGGGTGAGGGGTGGGGGGCGGGGGGAGGCGGGGGAGGCGGGGGGGGGGGTGGGGGGGGAGGGGGGAGGGGGGAGGCGTCGGGGCAGGGGACCCCCGGTCCGGGGAAGGCGGCGGCGGGGGGAGGCGGGGGGGAGGCGGGGCGAGGCGGGGGGGAGGCAAGGGGGGAGGGGGGGGCGAGGCGGGGCGAGGCGGGGCGAGGCGGGGGACGGGGGGGGGTGGTGAGGAGGGGCCATGGGGGGGCCGCTGTGGTGACAGGGGGGGAGCCCCGTCACGCTGCCTTGGCATTACGGCGGCGGCGGGGGCGGAGGCGGCGGGGGAGGCGGGGCGAGGCGGGGAGGCGGGAGGCGAGGCGGGGCGAGGCGGGGGGAGGCGAGAGGGGGGCGGGGGAGGGGGGGCGGGGCGAAGAGGCGGGGCGGGGTGTAGGTGGAAGGGGGGGGCGAGGCGGGGCGAGGCGGGGGCGAGGGGGGGGAGGCGGGGGCGAGGCGGGCGAGGCGGGGCAGGGGAGGCGGGGCGGTGGCGGGGGGGGGGCAGGGGGGCGAGGCGCTGCTGGGGACATGGCGAGGCCACGGCACGCATATGGGGCATGGCGGCGGCGGGATATGGAGGCGGAGAGGGGGGCGAGGGGGGGGGAAGGGGGGGGAGGGGGGGGGGGGGGGGGGGGCGGGGGCGGGGGGGTGGGGGAAAGGGGGGCGGGGGGGGGGGGGTGAGGGGGGGGGGGGGGAGGCGGGGCGTATAAAAGGGGAAAAAGGGGCGAGGGGCATTTGGCGAAAAGGGAAATTGGGATGTACATAATTGGCCCAAAAAAAAAAAAAGGCGGGGGAAAAAGGGGGGGAAAAAAAAAAGGGGGGGGGGGGGGGCGGGGGGGCGGGGGGAGGCGGGGCGGGGGGCGAGGCGGGGGGAGGCGGGGGGAGGGGGGGGAGGCGGGGGGGGGGGGGAGGCGGGGGAGGCGGGGGAGGCGGGGGAGGGGGGGGGGGGGGGGGGGGGGGGAGGCGGGGCGAGGCGGGGCGGGGGGAGGCGGGGCGGGGGGGGGGGAGGGGGGGCAGGCGGGGCGAGGGGGGCGGGGTAAAGGGGGGGGGGCGGGGCGAGGCAAGAGGGGGGGAGGGGGGGAGGCGGGGGGCAAAAAAAAAAAAGGGCGGAAGAGGCGGGGCGTTTGGTGGGAAGTATGGGGCAAAAACCTTTTGTGAGAAAAGGGGGAGTAAAAAATTTAAAATTTTAAGTAAAAACAAAAATTTGGCCGGGGGGGAAAAAAAGGGGGGGAAGGGGGGGCGGGGGGGGGGGGGGGGGGGGGGGGGGGGGCGGGGGGGGGGGGGGGGGGGGGGGGGGGGGGGGGGGGGGGGAGGGGGGGGGGGGGAAGGGGGGGGGGGGGGGGGGGGGGGTGAGGGGAGGGGCCAGGGGGAGGCGCCCGCTGTGGTGAAGGGGAGACCCCCACGCGCCGGCAAAAACCCCGGGGGGGGCGAGGCGGGGCGAGGCGGGGCGAGGGGGGGCGAGGCGGGGGGGAGGCGGGGGGGCGGGGGAGGGGGGGAGGGGGGGGCGGGGGGGAGGCGGGGCGAGGCGGGGCGAGGCGGGGGAGGGGGGGGGGGGGGTGAGGGGGAGGGGCGAGGCGGGGGGGAGGGGGGGGAGGCGCCGCCGGGGGAAGGCGAGCCCGTCACGCCAAGCTCAGGCAATTTTGGGGGCGGGGGGGAGGCGGGGGGGAGGCGGGGGGGCGGGGCAGGGGGGCGAGGGGGGGGCGGTGGGGTGAGGGGGGAGGGGGGGGCGAGGCGGGGGCGAGGCGGGGCGAGGCGGGGGGCGGGGGTGGGGTGAGGCGGGGCGAGGCGGGGGGGAGGGGGGCGAGGCGGGGGGGGAGGCGGGGGGGGTGGGGGGGGAGGGGGGCCCACGTTTCTCTTTAACCGGGCCCTTACAAACCCTACCAACAACATCCTTTTTTTTGTGCATTTATCTTGTTGTTTTTTTTATTCTTTGAGCTTCACTTTTAGAATCATGAGATAGACTTTTTTTTAAAATAACAATTTATTTCACCTTCAGAGGTTTAAAAAAACCCTACAATTTAATCCTTTTTTTCAACATCGTTTTCGTCTTTTTAATTTTCAACCTTTCATATCAATACTCCTGTTACATCGTAACCTTTAACAATGTTTCCAATATTTGTTTACAACTAGGAAACCCAAACCACAACGAAGTTGAAAGTTACAAACACCCCCCTCTTTCAAGAATTTTTCACCCTTTGGGGCCCAAAAATTTTTAAATCTTATAATCAAAGTCTAAAATTTAATATACAATAAAAATTTTTATTTTATGAAAAAAATTGCCCAAATGTTTGGGAACCTTTTTTTAAACAATCGGTTTTCCATGGTCTTTTTAAAAGAATCTGAAAGTTATATCTTAAAATATCAAACCCATCTTAAAATTTTAAAATTTCTTTGTTTTTTTTATATATTTGGGGGTTAACTCTTTCCCCAATTTATGACACAGAAGACTATCTTTATCTGCAATAGTTTTGAAGAGATTCAACAGTATTATAAACTTTATTAAAGAATTAAATTTCCCCTTGCAAGGAATTAATTTTTTTCTGCAATTCAAATTATCATCACTTGACCAGTGACCCCGGGAAACTACTGCCACTTTTGGAAAGTTCTTATTTTTCAAAATTATTTCTTTTTTTTAAAAATCACTTTACCTGTTCAGAATTTTCCATTTTTCCCTAAATTTTTTTCCCTAAAAGACTCACGTTCACAATGATTTCTGAAGTTTTTCCAAATTTCTTTTTGCAAATACAATATTTATTCATTATCGTTATCTTTTGAAACGTAGATTGTTTCAGATAATTTGTTGATTTCTTTATTTTCTCATAAAGATTTGGTTCTTGACAAAATTTTCGTCCCTTAATTAAAGAATTTTTATTATCCTCACCGATTATCTTTTCCCCTTTGCTAAATACTATCTTTCTAACAAGAATTTTTTCTTGT
This sequence comes from Teleogryllus oceanicus, assembly GCA_964035755.1. NCBI lineage: Eukaryota > Metazoa > Arthropoda > Insecta > Orthoptera > Gryllidae > Teleogryllus > Teleogryllus oceanicus. The sequence continues at coordinate 3,153,482 of CAXIVR010000014.1, read as the reverse complement.
TCTCACCTAAAACCATACTTTTCCTTCAATTCAATAATCTGTTCTTCTCCAGAGATTATCCTTAAAGATAAACATTTAAATCAATTGAAGTCTTGCAAACAGATGGTTCAGAATCCTTTTCTTTCACAGCTCATCTTGGGAAATTTTGGGGAAATTTTATTTTTGTCATCTATATCATACTTTGATTTTCTGTTTCAGGGATTCTTCTTTTAGACTCTTCGTTCTTTTCATTTCATTATTATTTTGACATTCCCCCCTTTCAAACTTTAATACTTAATTTCATCCCAAGATCTCTATCCAATTTTTTTTATCAATTTTAGTTTTATTTCTAATATATACTCATCTCTTTTTTATCTGAAATACCTTTTTCCATAAACCTTTTTAAATTGCCCAAAGATTTATTTCTCCCACAGGCAAACATATGGGTTTTTCTTTTAAAGGGGAGTACACCCCAACACTTTCTCCAATATAATGTTTTTTTTCTAACATTTTTCTTCCTATTAAATCTATAAACACCAAATCACGCAAAATTTTCAATTTTTCCATTTATATAAGCTGAACGTATAAGGTGCTAATAAATTTTTACTGGGTTTTTAAACAATTAACTCTCAGATCCATATTCTTTTCAACCATTTTTATTTTGGGCAAAGGGTTTTTATATGTCCTATACCGTTACAAAAATAACAATGCTTTTTTCCTTTCTTCGAACCCTTTCTCATTTCCGTTTTGTATCAACTTTTTAACTTTCCCTTTTGAATTTGGATTTCTTAGAATTTTGGGAGTATCACTGTTTATAAATCTTTTTTTTTGTTCTAGTAAATATTGATCACAAGTCTTCAATTAAAATTTTCTCGGGATGTCATAATTTTCTAATTCTTAAACTATTGAGGTTTGTATATTTAGTCCATTTGCTAACAGATGCTTTTAACTACAAACGGAAACTTTTTATTTTTTCCCGTTATTAGTAATTCCTTTTTTTTCCCCAAATGAGATATTTTGCCCAAACCCAAATTTTAAAGATTTATTTTTAGCTCATACAAATCTTCCACGTTTTATTGGTTTTTTTTGATCGAAAGGAATTTGCGTAATTTTCTTTACTTTGTACTTACTCAATAATATTTTCTTTTCATCATAATTTTTTACTTCCCTACCATTTCCCCCGTTATATTTCCGCACTGTCCTGGAAAATTTTCATTAAAAAAGGCCCCCCATTGGTTTTTAGAAATGTCATCAGCAAAAAATTTTCAAATTGTTGAAGGTATAAAGAAATATTTTTCATTTGATTGAAAATGTTTTCACTGGGGAGTTTCAATAAATTTTTTACTTTGTAATCCCGAGTTAATTGCCCTTCATTATTTATATTTTTTGTTTAGAAGATTTCTCGAATCCCAATTTTCCAACTCAATTTTTGCCAGTTCAATTTCGTTTTTTCCCTTTGTAATTATCCTCCTTTCTCGTTCCCCCCTTTCATTTCGTGCCCTTTTTCATCCCCCCTTTCCCTTTTCCCTTGTAATCTATCCTCTTCCTCCAACCCCCGTTTCAAAAATCTCTTTTACTATTTTTCATCAAACCCCTCTGTCGATTTTTTTTTTATAATATTCTTAAAGTTTTTTTTCCCGAAACCCGCAGTTCAATTCCTCAAATTGATTAATTGACTTTTTTTTTGTTTAAAAGCCATTATCTTTGTTTGACCAGTTGACAAGGAAACACACTTAAATTAATCTATCTAAATTTGTTTCACAAAATCAGCTGTCACCAGTTTCAATCTGACAGTTTCTAGGTTTCCCAAAATCCAGATATGGTTAAAACTTTCCCACGTTCTCCTTCGAAGTTTCATCCCCCAGAACCACCACTGCAATTAATAGTTTTGTTTACCAACCACACAAAACAGATTCTTTAACACTTTTTCCGCGAAATACAAATCCCGGCACACCTCGTTGTTCCACCGTTGTTGCAACCATTTTTCTAACAATTTACGTCGTACCACCGCTGCCCAAAATTGTAACGTCCCGACCTTGCCTTTTAACCCCCTTAATTTTTTTTATCCATACAACATCCTTTTTTTATGTTGTATCTTTTTCTTTTTGTTTATTATATTCTTTTACGTTTTTCACTTTCAGATATCAAAGAATAGATTTTTTCTTTTAAATAACAATTTATTTCACCTTCAGAGGTTACATACAATTCATAAATTTCCAAAATTTAACTTTTTTTCAACATCGTTTTTGTCTTTTTTAATTTTTCAACCTTTCATATCAATACTTGTTACTATCGAACCTTTAAAAAATTTTTAAATTTTTTTACAACTCATGGTAACTTTGGGAAATCCCCAACGAAATTTAAACTTCAAGGGGGGTAGGCGGGGGAGGGGCCCGTGTGGGGACAGGGGCGGGGCCTCGCGTCACCTGCCGGCATTCGCCGGCGGGGGGCGAGGCGGGGGGGAGGCGGGGGGCGAGGCGGGGGCGAGGCGGGGGGGGGGGGGGGGCGGCGGTGGGGTGAGGGGGGGAGGGGGGGGCGAGGCGGGGCGGGGGGGCCCAGGCGGGGGCGAGGCGGGGCGGGGGGGGGGGGTGGGGGGGGGGGAGGGGGCGAGGCGGGGCGAGGGGGGCGAGGGGGGAGGCGGGGGCGGGGGGGGGCGAGGCGGGGGAGGCGGGGCGGGGTGGGGGGAGGAGGTGGAGGGGGGCGAGGCGCCCCCTGGGGGACGGGCAGAGCCTGCGTCCGCTGCTTGGATTTCCCCCCGGCGGGGGGGACGGGGCGAGGGGGGGCGAGGCGGGGGGGGAGGCGGGGCGAGGGGGGCGGGGGGGGGTGAGGGGGAGGGGGGGGGGAGGCGGGGGGAGGGGGGGAAGGGGGGGAGGCGGGAGGCGGGGCGACGGCAGGCGGGGCGGGGGGGGGGGTGAGGGGGAGGGGCGAGGCGGGGCGAGGCGGGGCGGGGGAGGAGACGGGGGGAGGGGGGGGCGAGGCGGGGGGAACGGGCGAGGCGGGGGCGAGGCGGGGGAGGGGGGGAGGCGGGGGGAGGCGGGGGGGAGGGGGGCGAGGCGGGGCGGGGGGGGAGGGGTGGGGGAGGGGGGGAGGCGGGGGGGGCGAGGCGGGAGGCGGGGCGAAAAGGGGGGGGACGGGGCGGGGGGGGGGGTGAGGGGGGGAGGGAGGGGCGAGGCGGGGCGGGCGGGGCACGGGGCAGACGGGGCGGGTGGGGTGAGGGGGGGAGGGGGGGGGCGAGGCGGGGGGAAGGGGGGGGCGAGGCGGAGCAGACGGGGGGGGTTGGGGGGAGGGTGGAGGAGGGGGGAGGCGGGGGGAGGGGGGGAGAGGCGGGGCGAGGCGGGGGGGAGGCGGAGCGAGACGGGGAGGGTGGGGGGGAGGGGTGAGGGGGGGGGGAGGCGGGGGGGGAGGCGGGGGAAGGGGGGGGAGGGGGGCGAGGAGGGGGGGAGGGGGGCAGGCGGGGGGAGGGGGGAAGGGGGGGCAGGCGACGAGACGGGGCGGGGTGGGGTGAGGGGGGAGGGGGGGCGAGGGGGGCGAGGCGGGGGGAGACGGGGGGGGGTGGGGGGAGGGGGGGAGGGGCGAGGGGGGCAGGCGGGGGCAAGGCGGGGCGAGGCGGGGGAGGCGGGGGGGGAGGGGGGGGACGGGGGGAGGCGGGGGGGTGGGGGGGGAGGGGGGGAGGGGGGGGGGGGAGGCGGGGGGGGCGGGGGAGGCGGGGGGAGGCGGGGGGCGAGACGGGGCGGTGGGGGGAGGGGTGGAGGAGGGGGAGGGGGGCGAGGCGGGGCAAGGGGGGCGAGGCGGGGCGAGGCGGGGGGAGGGGGGGGCGGGCGGGGGCGAGGCGGGGGGGGGGGTGAGGGGGGGGGAGGGGGAGGCGGGGGCGAGGCGGGGGAGGCGGGGGGAGGCGGGACGAGACGGGGCGGGGTGGGGTGAGGGGTGGAGGGGGGGCGAGGCGGGGGGCGAGGGGGGCAAGGGGGGCGAGGCGGGGCAGGCGGGGGGGAGGGGGGGCGAGGCGGGGGGGAGGCGGGGGGGGAGGAGGGGGGAGGCGGGGGCGGGGGGGGGTGAGGGTGGAGGGGGGGCGAGGGGGGGCGAGGCGGGGGCGAGGGGGGGGCGGGGCGGGGGGGTGGGGTGGAGGGGGGGGGGAAAGGGGGGGGAGGCGGGGGGAAAGGGGAGCGAGAAAAGGGGGTTAAAGGGGGGGGAGGGGGGAGGCGGGGCGAGGCGGGGCAGGCGGGGGCGAACGGGGCGGGGGGGGAGGGGGGGAGGGGGGGGGCAGGGGGGGAGGCGGGGGGGAGGCGGGGGGAGACGGGGGGGGGGTGGGGGGGAGGGGTGGAGGGGGGGGGCGAGGGGGGGAGGGGGGAAGGGGGGGGAGGCGGGGGAGGCGGAGGAGACGGGGGGGGGGAGGGTGGAGGAGGGGGGGAGGGGGGGCAAGGGGGGGCGAGGCGGGGGCGGGGGGGGGCGAGGCGGGGGGGGGCGGGGGGGGGGGGTGGTGAGGGGGGGAGGAGGGGGGGGGCGGGGGGGAGGCGGGGCAGGCGGGGGGAGACGGGGGGTGGGGGGGGGGGGGGAGGGGGCGAGGCGGGGCGAGGGGGGCGAGGCGGGGAGGCGGGGGGGCGGGGGGAAGGGGGCGAAAGGGGGGGGTGGGGGTGGGGGGGAGGGGGGGGGGGCGAAAGGGGGGAAGGCCAGGGGGGGCAGGGGGGGAGGCGGGGGGGACGGGGGGGTGGGGGGGAGGGGTGGGGGGGAGGGGCGAGGGGGGGCACGGGGGGGGGGCGAGACGGGGCGGGGGGCAGGGGGGGGGGGGGCGAGGCGGGGGGAGGCGGGGGGAGGCGGGGGGACGGGGCGGGGGGGGGGGGGGGGGGGGGGGAGGGGGGGGGAGGCGGGGGGGCGAGGCGGGGGGAGGAGGGGGGGAGGCGGAGCGAGACGGGGGGGGGGTGGGGGGAGGGGGGGAGGGGGGGAGGGGGGCGAAGGGGGGCAAGGCGGGGGAGGCGGGGGGGAGGAGGGGGCGGGGGCAGGCGGGGCGAGGGGGGAGGGGGGCGAGGCGGGGGGGGGGGTGGGGTTGGGGGGGGGGGCGGGGGGGGAGGGGGGCGGGGGGGGGGGGGGGGGGGGAGGAGGGGGGGAGGAGGGGGGGGGGCGGGGGGGGAGGGGGGCGGGGGGGGGGGGGGGCGAGGCGGGGGGGGAGGCGGGGGAGGGGGGGCGAGGCGGGGGCGAGGGGCGGGGTGGGGGAGGGGGGGAGGGGAGGGGGAGGCGGGGGGGAGGGGGGGGCGAGGGGGGGGGGGGGGGGTGAGGGGGAGGAGGGGGGGTGGTTTTTCCGCGCCTCCCCGGCCCGCCCCGCGCCCATCGCCCCAAAATTCACCGAGGCGAACCGGCGCCGCGGGGGCGGTGGGGGAGGCGATGGCGGCGGAGGCAGAGCAGTGGGCGAAGAGACGGACGCACTGCGAGATCCGGATTTGCATTTTCCAGCGCGTGCGTTAATACCTTTCTCCGCCTTGGAAGAGCTTCCGGTGGCGAAAAATCCAATTTCATCGATAGAATCAGAAACGCTTTTTTTTTTTTGTTATTCGTATTGCCCTCGTTTTTCTTTTTTTTCTGTTTTTTAATGTTCTTGTGGTTTCTTTTTCTTTCTCTAATTCCTTTTAAACCGTTAGGCGGGTTTCCACTGATAGGAGCAGGAAAATGTGGGTCACGTTTGAGTGAGTCTGCAATTCTGCACGGTCGTGCGTTTCAGAAATGGTGTGAAATGTTGGGCGTACCGAGACACAGTCATCTAAACAAATAATTGTCAAATTTAAGATTAAAACTTAATACTTTGGCTATGGATAATAGGAGTGACTTCTTGGATTAACATTAAGATCTCACCATGTTTACAAACTCAAACTTTTACGGACGTCAGGGTAAAATAAAATTTATAGTATAGACGTTATGGTAGGGTAATGTGTGTCATTAACAGTTATTCAAAATAGACTCATCCAATTTATTAATACATATTTGCAAACTTCTATCTGATCAATACATTTCGAATTGTTCTATATACAGTTAAAAACTCTTTATGTGGACATCATTTTTACCTAACGTAAATTGTAACTGATGATTGAAAATAACGAGCTATATGCCCTTTAAAATTTTGGGAAAACCCGTATTAAAGGGGGGTGTTCAAAAATATGAATAACATTTAAGTTTTTTTTTTTGTTTGGGTATTTGATTTATTCCCAGTTTCAAATATTTCATTAGATGTACCAGTTTTTCTCTGAGTTTTATCACGAGGAGTTGGTCAATTACTAAATATAGGCCAATTTTTAGGTTGTCGAAGTTTTAGAACTTTGTTTTTCTCACACATTCTTTACATTACTATACTGATTAGCATATTCAATAAATTATTTGAAAACACATTGAGGAAAATAATCAGATTTTAATTAATTATATTCTTTTTTAATACGAATATATTTTGCTTTGTATCTTTTATAATTCACTACTGTGTAATTTCCAGGAGTTATTTCCTAATGTTTACCTTATCTCTTACACCATATTTTCAAAACTGGTCCGTGCAACCTAATTGAATCAGGCTCATTTGCTAAGTGGATTACATACGGGAATCAATTTACTGTTTTCCTGTTCAGCATATCATTGTGGTTTTGCACCAACCGTAACAAACACACTTGACTTACATATGATGTAGCATGTTTTAAATAGTATCTGAAAACATCAGAAGTAATCAATCATAAAAGTCAAATAACTTTTAAATTACACGTTAACACAATTTCTATTTTACGAACCAGAATTTTCGACATTACTTAACACGCAGTTGCTGTGTATTCCTGGCTGTCCGGGATGACCCGCGTCTTGTTCGATGGAGCTGACGTTTCGGCCATCTCGTTTGGCCTTCTTCAGACTACTCTGATGCAGTCACTGCGCTGAGCTGACGTTTCAAGGACGACTGATGGAGCTGACGTTTCGGCCATTTTGTTGTGAATTTCTTCAGAGCTATACTGCTCTGAAGAATGCCATTTCTTCGAGAAGTATACTGCTCTGAAGAAGGCCACACAAGATGGCCGAAACGTCAGCCACCACGACAGAGACGCGACTCATCCCGGGCAGCCAAGAATGCGGCGGCGATGGTGTAGCGGTTAGCGTATCGGACTGCTACACCCAAGTTTGCTGGTTCAAACCCGATCGAAGGGCGAAAAAATCCTTCGTACGCCTTCCTTCGGAGGGGAAGTAAAGCCGTCTGTCCCATATTGGTAGATTTACTGCATGTAAAAGATCCTCAAGCCTAAATGATGCCTCTGAGCTAAATTCAGATCGCCTGTTTCGTCGCCCAAGTAATACCTTCTTTCTCCCATGATCGGTGAAAGGAGTGTAACGAAATTTGCGTGGTTAGACGGAAGAGCAGGCCTCATGGCCTGAGTCTCGCCACGTAAAATAAGGCAAATTCAATTCAATTCAAAAGAGAATACAATGACTCCGGCCGCGGAAGCCTACACATCCAAGCAGTTTTTGAGTCCGCGTCCGCCCAGAGGAGCCTCGTGGCCCACTGCGCGCCATCTACCGCGTCGCGCCCGCCGCCACCTGTGGCGCGGGGCCGCGATGGAAATTCGATGCGAACGCCGCCGCCGCCGGCGCAGCCTCGCATCGACTCCGCGTCCTCCAGGATTCGTTCGCGTCCGGGCGATATTAGGAGAACTGACGCAGCAGCGGAGGCTGGCGCCCGTATTGGAAATTTTTCCATTATCGGAGCTGGCAGTGACGGAGCGTTCGGCCTCAGGGTTTCGATTGGAGAAAATGACGGCTGTGTTTCGGCAGGTGCCGTGACGTGCGATTTTTGCTCTGCGAGCGGCACACGGTGAACTCAATTTCCTTGCATTCGTTGTTTTGTTCGACCTTCTTTTTCATTTTATTCTTTGCTTCCTTTTTCGTCGAGAATCAGAATCTCAGGCGCGTTCGAGAATCAAAGAAGTGAAATTTCGTATGAATTGGATGATATTGAAGATAATATTATTGGATGTGTTACATGTCTTCAACACCACAAACGCTAAAAAGACCTAAACAAAAACAAACACAAGAAACAAAAATATTCGAGATGTATTCGAATTGAAAACTCTAGCAAAGAGAGGTTGCCTTGTAAGTCGTCGGCACAATTGGCTTGAAGAATATGATGGAAGAATGCGAAGTTTTCATTAACCGAATATCAGATATATACAACATAATATACAACATCGCTCTTCTTTGCTGACTACATTAAAACAACGTTTTTAAGTACAACTTTTTTAACTACATTAAAACAATTTTTAAGATCAAAATAGCTATATTTGTAATGGTATATTCCGTTGTTCAGCTTCATCTTTGTTAAATTGGGGTTTAATTTTCACGGATGGAAATGTTATAAAGATCTTGTGCCCTTTTATTATAAAATTATATACATGAAATTTCATGGTGTCTTGTCTTGGTGTCTTGTGAAATTCAAAATTGTTCGTATTCGAGCGAGCACTAGTCATGTTTTCTCAGTGGCTAATTACGAGTAGAAAGTTTCATTATTAATCTCCCTTACTTTCATGGGGAATATTAAATTTTATTTAGGGTTCTCCAAGCCGTATTTTACCCAAAAGTATCAAGAATACGACCGAGATTCTAAAAAAGTTAAAAGTACTTTCGTAGCGCAGATTACGACCGAGATGGTGCAGTGCAATGTACTTTCCGCTGAGGGAGATAAGCTTTATCTTCCGCGACATCGAAGAGCAGATTGAAGAACCAGAGACTGCTACAGTGAAATAACTAAAACAGCAGTAGGTTCTTGACGCTGCATATTCCTCGTGAGGGGGTCGTTCGCGTTGCTATTAAATTGAATTTCAGCGAAGACAATTTTCCACACCAGCTCATGGAGGTACTTGTTCATCGAAATGAACCTCGACCACGATAATAATTCGCAATTCTACACATTTCAAATTAGATAACGCCATTCCTTCTCATATTCCTCTCCTGTACATGCACTGTGAACAGATTTCCCCTCACCAAATAGCATACCTATCAAACAACTTTTACACCAATTTACCCTTCATAAAGGCATCAACTCACTACAGACTCGGAAAAGATCCCAGGTACAAAACCAGAATAAAAAACAGATTCCCGCTCCATTCTTTCCTCCAGATATTTTCAAATATCGACTAATTCTGTTGAGGTGCTATTTGTTTCCTCTCCCTATTAAGTAGGTTAAGTACAATTTTAAATTAGATTAAGTTGATTAGATTAAGTTGATGAGATTAAGTGAATTAGATTAAGTCAACTTACAATTGCATAGTTTCTTTTGTAAATTGAACATTGTAATTTCAACTAAGAAAATAAATAAATAAAAAAGAAAAAAAAAAGATTTCCCCTGTGATTAAAGTAGTTGACTGTCACACAAAAATGTTGGTTGAAAATAGGAAGTCGTTTTTGGCTCCATCGCAACTCTCCTTAGTGTACGTTCCAGAAGAAAATAAGAGTGCTAGTTTTAACGATTCCATTACAAAATGGATGTGGTGTATTACTGAATGATAACAGAATACTTGAAACGCTGCAGACATAAAATTAGAATAGTAGATCATACTTTGAAAAAGCATTCGTTTTTTTGTAGAATGTCATATAATGGTCAACTGAAAAACAAATTATTGCTCTACCACTCTCAAAAAAACCTTCCACTGCGCATGCCCGAACGTGGCCTCTCCCTCCAAATCTCCTATTTCCCCTTTTGAGTTCCTCTTTTGACGAAGAGGGCAGTGCGATCGCTGCGTCTTCCAATCACCTCTCCTTGTCGCCGACGCGTTTCCTTATCGCCGAGAGGGGAAATCTCAGATGCCACAGGGTGGGGGCAGCCTCCGAGACTTAACCAAAGGTACGTCCGCCATGATGGTTTTTTTGTGAGCGGTTCTGCTTTAGATGACATACCATGAGTCACGATGTTGACAGACAAGGAACCAACAATGGGTTGCTGGTTGGCTATTCAAACGCCCAGCAAGAAAATGATTTTTCCGTTGCGTCGAATGGAGGATGGTAGCACGAAAATTTCGATGCTCTTAAAAAAATGACACTCGCACTGAAACACTTCAGAAGTGCACAAATTTCGTTAGAGAACGATGGTGCCCTTCTACTTCATTGAAATTTAACCCCCTTATCCTAAATGCGATAACTGCCAACAATCCGTATCCTGAATCAAGACGGAAGCCTTCAAAAATTCATTTTATTACACTGTAGCTCGATCCGAGTAGCCTAACTACGCGGACTAACTCCCAGCCGCTCGCTTACCACCACGAGAGGATTCTCGGTATAAAAAACAACTTTACGACGCGAACAAACACTCGGGCGGTTGTATAAGCTGCCGTTGGGTCGAGGAAGACACTCTCAAAGGCTTCTGGGAGATGCATGGGGCCCGCTTCGCCATGGAGCCCGCCTAACGATCTCTCCGCGGGATTACAGTCTTTAAGCGTGAATTTTCATAAATATTCACTTTACGCGGTGGCGCGTCGTCGAGGGCGGCCAGGATTTCGAATATTAACGAAGAAGCGGCTTCGTCCCCTCGGTGGCGGGGGCGGGGCCGCGCTGAGGGTGGGGAAGGGTAGGGTCGCGCTAAGGGCAGGGACGAGAGGGGAAGGGCCGCGCTGTGGTCGGAGCGGGGCGGGGCCAATAGGGACAAGGCTGCGTTGACGACGGCGAGGGGCGGGGTGGGGCGTTGATGGGGGGAGGGGCGGGGAGAACCGCGTGAGGGTGGGAAAGAATAGGGTCGCGCTAAGGGCAGGAGGGGCGGGAAGCACCGCGTTGAGGGTGGGAAAGAATAGGGTCGCGCTAAGGGCAGGGAGGGGCGGGGAAGCACCGCGTTGAGGGTGGGAAAGAATAGGGTCGCGCTAAGGGCAGGGAGGGGCGGGGAAGCACCGCGTTGAGGGTGGGAAAGAATAGGGTCGCGCTAAGGGCAGGGAGGGGCGGGGAAGCACCGCGTTGAGGGTGGGAAAGAATAGGGTCGCGCTAAGGGCAGGGAGGGCGGGAAGCACCGCGTTGAGGGTGGGAAAGAATAGGGTCGCGCTAAGGGCAGGAGGGGGAAGGACCGCGGGGGAAAGGATAGGTCGCGCTAAGGGCAAGGAGGGGCGGGGAAGGACCGCGGTTTGGGCGGCGCGGGTGGGGCCGTGTTGGGCGGGGCGTGGTGGGGCTGGCTGGGGCGAACCGGGGGTTTGGCGCACGCTTGGAAGGCGAGTGGAGCCTCTACCGTCACAAGGAGACGGCGCTTCGAGGCTGCGGTGAATGCTGTGTGATACTTCTCGCCGCTGAGACTTTGACGTCCGCAAAAGCTGCGAGGATGTGGGGTATGTGCTCTGTACTAAAGACTCGTTATTCCGTAGGGTAGGGTACTCTTGGTGTACTGAAATGCATTGGGATTTGTGAATTACAATTACGTACGAAATGTAAAGTTGTTGAGAGTATCTGGTAATTTTAATATAGTCATAATATTATTTCAAGGGTTTTTAATTTCCTTTGGCACCACATTGGACGTCATTTGTAATTACTATGCGAGTTGTATCCACTTCTTTGAAAAAAAAACTGCGCTTGGAAAATTCATATGCGTATGGATTTAAAATCACTGAGTTGTCGCTCCAACAATGCGGAATTCTTATTTTTGCAATTAAATTATGTAAATTCTGATTATAAATTTTCTGAGGATTTTACCCAAATAATTTAAAAACTTAATTATCACCTATTAGCGCATTACTTGTCCTAATATTGACTAACAATGTGGAGTTAGTGAAACTGTGTTGTGTTTCTCGAAGTTTCTTTACCACGTCAGGAAATATCTACTAAGCAACTAATAGAATCACTTACTAACGGTACAGCCAGTTTGACACTAATTTTTTTACTGTCCTTTTTTGTAGTTTCAAGACCTCAACCATAGCCATTGATTTGCTGGGGTTACGATAAATGATTTTTCTCTACGTATATTAATGCAAAGTCATTTACATACATTGCACCATAATATTTGTCCTGCTGGCTTTGGGTTAAATGGCAACGGAAATATTTTTGTTTGCTTCTCCTCACGATTATCCATGCATGTGTTGCAACACGATACACACATTCCATTTTATATCGCATAGAATGACGTTCATTTAGCCTCACGACAGTCATGGAAAGTAGAATTCTCGAGCGCTGGAACTACCGGGCTCGTTACAGACGCCTCCGAGGTAGTGATGGCGAATTTTACCAAAACATCGATACATCGCTAAAGGGTTTCCGATGTCGATAAAAACATTCGCGAAAAAACATCGATATTTAAAACATTGATGTTTTAATTACATATAAAGAAACATGCCATTTTCCTTTCCATTACAATACGTAAAAGAGTATATTGTATATAGTACGTCGAAGAGATATATTTCATTGTTTGGTTACGAACAAATTAGTAGTATGTTAATAAAAATTATTATCGAATGTAAAGAATAAAAAAATTAACAATAAAGAACATCGTGTTTTGGTACTTTCCCTTTTAGTCACTTCCATTCACCATCGAAGTAAAACCACCAAATTCTCTCAGATTGCACAGATGAAATGTGCAGCGTGATAAAGAGGATGACGCAAAACGATATTGCTGTGAATTGCTGCTACTCTACTTCGTGCTTAAACCCCTTTATTAAAAATAAAAAATAAAAAATAGAATTCAAAATCATCGTTGGCTTTGCAACAAAATATCGATGTGAAGAAAACATTGAAAGCAAAATATCGATTTTAATACATCGATATTTTAAAAACATCGATTGATTGATTCATTTTTATCATTAGTCATCATATTAGTCATTAGTCCCGTTGGTGTAGTGCATTTTTTTTCGGGAGATGGCGGCGATCTTCCCCCGCTGGATGGCGAGATCCGGCGCCGACCTACTGTCGGTATAGTGGGGTTTCCCCCTAACCAGGACTCTCCTACCCGAGGGACACCGTCCCTGCCGGGACAAGCTCTAAGCTCCCGACCGGTCTCCCGGAATATATGGTAGTGTAGTGCATGTTAGTGTAAGTGTGTGTGTAAGGGGAGAGGATAGGACAAGGAAGAGGAAGGACAGATCGCGCGCGGTCCGTGGCCCGTTTGTTAGGGTATTGCTCCGGCATTCGCCTGGTGTTGATCGGAGAAATCACGGAAAACTACCGATTAGTGCAGCCGGCCGCTAGAATTCTCCTCCAGACAGCGACTGAATTCGACCTAGCTGAAAAGCTAGTGTCGAAAATCCTCCCGCCGTCAGGACTCGAACAATTAAAAACATCGAGTTTTAGCCATCTTTACACAAGGGGAACCCCATCTCCGTGTGCCGTTTGCGCGACGCGGGCGGCGGGCGGCGGTGGGGAAGGGGGCGGGGCACGATGTTTGGGTCCGCGCGGGCGCAGGTGCGCGGGAGGGGGCGGGGCGAGGGTCACGGCACGCGCGGGATTGTGGACGTCCGCGCACGCGCCACATGACGTCACGTCGTGCGTTAAAGACACCGCTTGCGCTCGCGGCTTTCGGCGCATCGCGGGACACGAAAGTCTTCAATTACCGTGGCATCCGCGGAGGGGGAAAATGACGTTTATTCCTTTACTATTTTCACTGAGCTTCTAGGATGGCTCATAGGTAGCGTACTAGCTTTTCGGGCTGTGGTACCCGGGTTCGATTCCCGGTCAAGGCAAAAATAGAGTTATAGCTTTCCTTCAAAATCGTCCCAGTTTCTGTAACTGTATGACGACGAAAAGCTCAAGCAGGCGGATCTTGCTAGTTACGGAGAAAAGAATACATCGTGTTCGCCTCATGTCGCTCTTACCTCCAAGCATGGGAATTTAACTAGGCCCAGGAAAGGGGAACAGCGGTAGCTGGACGGCGAAGTCGCACTATCGACCCAAAAATGCCAAATACATACATACATTACGTTCACTTTAAAACTATAGTATTTTGTTATTATTCCTCTAATTTACGACCAAAGATGTTATGAGTAGGTTGAATATAAAAGTTACTCGGGGTTGAAATCACCTTTCTGAGGACCAGATCTAGAGACTGTCGGTGCCTGTATCATTCATCAACATGTGGGCTGTTCCCAATATTCTTCTTCTTCTTCTTCTTCTTATTATTATTATTATTATTATTATTATTAATGTTATCAACATCATTATTATTATTATTATTATTATTATTATTATTATTATTATTATTATATTTATCCATATTTACGCCAGAAAAATGTTGTGGATCGGAGCTATACAAGAACAATTCAAGTCACAGCTTTCATCACCTCCTTCATTCGGTGATCATCTAGGTTTTCATATACAGTATGAAAGAGTATTTGTCCCCCAAAAAATGCAACTCTCGACAAAGTCTAGAAATTGTGGTGAGCTTCTCCGTGAATCGTATGTTATTCAACAAAAGGCACCAGTTAAGTCGGGGACATTTCTATATGTGAAGTATATTGAAAATGACTATGACCTCGATGGTAAGACACTAATTTCTTCTGTCACTTTCATTGATGATAACATCAATATTGATATCAATAACGAAACAATTCTTTCAATTATGAAAACGCATCAATCCTGTCAGTAGAATTCACTTGAAAGAATCATTTCGGACATGTTAACAGCCTAAATCATTCCCTGAAGTTGCGAGTGAAGCTGGTAGGAGAACGCGATGTACAGAACGCAGCGATGTACAGATGGTACAGAACGCGATGTACCGCCTTTTGTTGACGTTCCGCCGCGGTATCTGTTTTCAATTGATCGAAGGAGACCACAGTATCTACCACCTACCGCATCAGACGCAGTTTCCTGGCAAGGGCATCTAGGAAACGCGGCTGTGGTATAACCTGTCTCCCCTCTAGCACTGCTCTTGTCCTAATCAACTTATAGAGACCGCAGCCACTCTCGCTACTGAGGGACGATCTGGCTTTCTCCTTTACTTTGTTAGGGTTTGATGTACTCAGTGGAGCACCAAAAGGGGTTCACAATTGTAGCTTTTATCGATTTTGTAAACAAACGAAAGGCATTTAATATTTCAATAGAATACATTACACCTTACTATAAATCAACAAAAGATAGTTTTATAATTCGTAAAGAAATGAAAATTTCTTTAAAAGAAAACATTAAGTCGTCCGGCCCCTATAAAAATATCCTGGTTATGCATGTAGAAGCACTAAATGTAATTTTCTTGTAGTCGCTTAGACTTCCAATTCGCCCTTTCATTTAATTTCTAATCTGCAATTGTATTTAATATTTACTCGAACTGTATTTAATCCATGTAAGAGATTTAATAATATCACCTAGTAGTTACTTCAGAACATTTTCACGAGACGTATCCTTTTTTAAAAAAAATATTTAAGGTCGTTTTTCAACAATTGGGTCACAAACGACCACGAGTATCACTTTAAAATTTACACACGTTTTACAAATATTCCAATATACAATTATATACAGTTCATACAAACAGAAAATTGTAATAAAATGTCAATTTGTTGGGTATTTACATCATTGAGATGGATACACTTATTTATTTATTTTCAATACATATGCCTTTGATATTGGTAACACGTTTGAAGGGTTGTACTGGATGAAATGTACGAAAGAATGGTCTTTACATTAAGGTGTCTTTTGTTGACTATCAAAAATTTAATTTAAGGAATTTTTTCCCTTCCGGTTGGAACCTTCCCCCCCCCGCCGCCTCCGTCGCCACCTCCGTCGCCGCCTCCGTCGCCGCCTCCGTCGCCACCTCCGCCACCTCCTGTAGGTAGCCGCCGCCGCCTCCGTCGCCGCCTCCGTCACCGCCTCCGTCGCCACCTCCGCCACCTCCTGTAGCCGCCGCCGCCTCCGCCGCCGCCTCCGTCACCGCCTCCGTCACCGCCTCCTCGCCGCCTCCGTCACCGCCTCCACCGCCGCCTCCGTCACCGCCTCCGCCGCCGCCTCCGTCGCCACCTCCGTCACCGCCTCCGTCACCGCCTCCGTCACCGCCTCCGTCGCCGCCTCCGTCGCCGCCTCCGCCGCCGCCTCCGTCACCGCCTCCGTCACCGCCTCCGTCGCCGCCTCCGTCGCCGCCTCCGCCGCCGCCTCCGTCGCCACCTCCGCCACCTCCTGCCTAGCCGCCGCCCTCCGCCGCCGCCTCCGTCACCGCCTCCGTCACCGCCTCCGTCACCGCCTCCGTCGCCGCCTCCGTCGCCGCCTCCGCCGCCGCCTCCGTCGCCGCCTCCGTCACCGCCTCCGTCACCGCCTCCGTCGCCGCCTCCGTCGCCGCCTCCGCCGCCGCCTCCGTCGCCACCTCCGCCACCTCCGAGCCGCCGCCGCCTCCGTCACCGCCTCCGTCACCGCCTCCGTCGCCGCCTCCGTCGCCGCCTCCGCCGCCGCCTCCGTCACCGCCTCCGTCACCGCCTCCGTCACCGCCTCCGTCGCCTCTGCCGCCGCCTCTGCCGCCGCCTCCGCCGCCGCCTCCGCCGCCGCCTCTTCCGCCGCCTCCTTCGCCGCCGCCGCCACCGCCGCCACCGCCGCCTTTGTCGTCTCCGCCGCGTCCGCCGCCTGCGTGTGAAGAGCTGAATGCCGCGGCGGGCGATGAAAGGTCATGGCGGAGGAGGGGAGGGCACGGCGCGCGTGGCGGGAGGGGGCGTATACACGTGATCAGCGCTCAGCACGATCGTCGTCTTTTGGACGGTGAAGTGTTGGCTCACTGCTTCCTTAATCGTTCTCCTCACATCAATGTACACGAACATTTCCTGCACTAACAATGCTTCTAGGTTATCTGTACAAAACTGGTTCACAAACAGTGTAATTATTAGTTTATTAGCAGTACAATTCGTTGGTTATCGTGTGGCTATTGATTGTGATATTGATTTCTTCATCGTTACAACTTGCCCTTGAACGTCGTAAAGATGAAGAAGGTATTCTCCGAGGCATGCAGATGCTCATCCCTTCAAGTTCAGTGGGGGTCGGCTGGACGGAGAGGTGAAATTATATAAGTAGTGTTTCAACATAGACTTTTAACTTAGTTTTAATTGATTTGAATTGCGTAAATTTTTATTAGATATTCGTATTTTGAATTTTGGAAATTAGATTTCCGTCATTCGGTGGAGGTACAACCTCAGTCTGTTGATATACCAGCCGCCATTGGTCCCTGTATTACGTTCTTCTGAGTAATACAAATCAGTGTTTATGGATAGCCATTTCCAAAAAGTTACAAACTGTGTATTGTATAGTTAACCTCCTCGAAGGAGAAGGCCTGTCGAACGAAAAGAAATAAATTTAAAAGAAAGAGAAGTTGCGCTGATAAGCTCGTGGCATACGATACTGAGGCAAGCGACGCATTTTACGGCCTCCAGTAGTCCAACTTTGACATACCTATAAATCATATAAATTCGAACCTTATAAGTAATGTAAACTATTTAATAGTGTACAGGTGCATGACATTATTTCTATATTAATGTTTTATTTCACTTTTCCTAATAATTGTGATGGTTATTATTCAAAGATTGATATGAGACATGAAATGCGACATATAATATTTCTCGCTATTGATCTAACCTGTATTAATACAATAGATGAAATGTAATTCCGTTGATCTTAATAGTTTCTTGACCCTGATCTGTATCTGGGACATCTCACTTAAACTATCTACGAGCACCATTATATTCTTCTGACCTACTGACCGGGAATGAATCAATTGCACGAACCGTGGCGTTCCCTTAAGATGTATCTTTCACAATAACGCCAAGAATATTTGCCACAACCTCTCCTTCTTAAAGATGGCGTGAATTTGAACTCGCGTCGATGCGCGGCTTTCTTATCGGAATATCATCACGAGGCTCGTAATTTTAGAAGAAATTTCCTACAGCCACCGCCCCCTAGAACGAAATGCTGTTGGTTGACCTTTCAAGAGATCTTCGCTGAGTAAATACCGTGTTTTCACGAGAGGCGCGCGTCGCGTTTCAAGTGCAACCGTTGGAGAGAGTTGCGTGTCGCATGTTACCATCTCATGAGGAGGGAAAGGTAAGATCCTTTCTGTCTGACGGATTGTTTTCTTAGAAATTCTGTCTTCTGAAGCAGGTAATTCAATGGTTATTTTCTCATTTTTTTAATTACACAGTGATGGAAGGAAAACTGGTTCAATTTTTTAAAAAATCTAATGCATATCGTGAGCTAATATCATTTTGGGAGGTACGAATCGTAATTATATTTTCATTTTTATGAATTTATTATATTTTCGTAATTATGACTAATTGGACCCAAAACGAAAATATTGTGGCATCAAAGAGTTTTCTTGAATTTCGTTTCATATTCAAGCTGTTTATTTGTGGCAAGTAGAGGGAGTAACGTTTATAACTTTCCTTTGAATTTCGACTGTGCCGTGTACAAAAAGGAAGCACATTAAAAATTAATTACGAAATTTAATCAAAATTACAGATACAATCATCTGTTTTTAAAAACATTATATCTTTACTTCTGCGAACGGAAAAAATCACATCTTTTTTCTTGTGCAGCGTGTTTCTCACTTCAAACTTGCGGAAATACATCGTCTCTGCGTTTGTCGTTAGTGATTATTTTATGTGTGGAAATGTACAATTCAATCTGTGATTTTATTATGAGAGAGGGTTTATTATTTTTTTCGGTTTCATTTAGCCAACACTCGTTTTAAAAATATTCAATAATATTTGTGATTCAAAGTGATTTGGTAGAATAACTTTACAATACAGTTATAGTCGTTGTGTAATCTACGTGTGTGTGCATTCACTTTTGTGTGTGTGTGTGTGGGGGGGGGGATCGCTCACAGTTAGGCTTCTCAAGGCTTTTTGGATCCTTCCAGAAAATTGTAAGGGAATGTGTGAAAAACGTTTGTTTAGGAGATTTTAAGCAACTAAAATGAGGTTTTGAGTGTTTTAAATGGCATATAGAAATGATCATATTCAATTTCTCTTGACGAGATGAATGGATTGGCAAACTTTCAACAGAATTCTTCTAGAATCTTTCTAGAAGTCTGTTTCAAAAGACTTCAAGGCATCGACAGTGGTGAAAGGATGTGAATGCTGCTTTTCTGGCAAAACATGAATTGTTACGTCTTAATTTTATCAGATTGTCAATAATCAAAACTAATTTTGCAATGAAACATTTGGATTTTAAATTATCGATTTAAAATCATCGATACTTTTTTGTGTAACTTTCATGCCTAGACGAGCTGGGCAATTGTATTGTAAAAATTGTTTTTAAAAAAGGACTTGCAAAGAACAACTACAAATTGTTCACCGAAAAATATCCGGGAGCCCTTTGCTAAGCTAATAGTAGTCTGTATAAAAAGGGCAGAAAAACAAATGTTATGTAACATTTATAACAAACCATCGACGCAAATTTCTTTAAATGGGATCTAGTAGAGGAAGAATATAGCCCCCCCCCCTTGTTTCGAAAAGATTTTAAGACTAAGAAAACAAGTTCGCGGATTATGATGCAAGACCAACAGCGGGCCCCCAACCTGCAACATGCGCCACCAGGGCGCACAACTCTGAAACGATGTATCGTAGGCTCTTAAAGCCGCGTTATCGTGGCCCTAAAGCAGGGAGTCAAACCGAACCCGCACGAGCTACTTGCTCGTGTGGGGAGCCCGGCGTTCGCATGTGCACGGGCAACTTCCCCTGACTCCGCACTCATTTCCCCTTCAAATCCAAGAAGTGTTTTACATTCGCAAGCCGAAGCGGTACGAGGCGGTGAATAGTGACTTCGTACGAAAATATGTTCGCCAGATTTTTTTAATTCAAATAACAGAGAATTGTATTATGTTTACATTATTCACTACTTATTACTGTTTGATGTTTATTTTCTTACTAAATTCTCCCATACAAACATCTTTACTAAGTCAAAGGAATGTATTTGAATGAATTTTTTCCTTGTTTTCGTTTTATGTTGTGTTATTAAATGATTCAGTGATTTATTGTATTTAGCAATAATGTGAAATTAACAAGACTCTATAAGTTAAGTATTCTCGTCTACGGACGGAGAGAAAGAATGTTTGTTGAACCTTCTGAACTGAACGCAGAAAGTTCATGCTTTTATATCAGTCTTAAGTAAACCGGATTACAAAATCAAGATGATTTTGATTCAGTTTTTTAAATTCTACTCTCAATTGAGGATTTGCAATCGGACTGCTGTATTATTTCGTTTTAAAGGATCATTTCTTTACCTAAATTTGTGATAACTGTCAAGTAACTTCTTCCAAAGACTGTCATGGTCCCGGTATCCAGTGACGTACCGCCACTCCGGAGGAATTTGTACACCACCTTACTATTAAATCTCGCGGGAATTTCTCTGGACGCAGTGCCCGAGAGCTCTAGTAAGCTTGTTACCTTGCCCCCGACCTTGCCATGCCCACCCTAAAGAGTAGCGAGTTATGCTTCTCGCACCGTATTCTACAAAATGTGACATGTTCTTGAACAACACCATCACTCTGAAACATTGCTTCTCAGAAGCAGTTGAAGCTTGGTTGCAGTACGCAGCTATGTTCACTTTTAAAACAATAATTGATAAGAGCAGCATGTTGGCTCGGGTCCAACTGGCTAACTGTATTTATCAGCTCGCATTCAACGGAAACTGTATCAATTTGTTGGGCGTTAAACATTTCATTGGACCACTGAAAGGCTGGAATCGCTCGAAAAATCAATGACCCGCTGGCCGGAGCGCGCTCGGGCGCTGCTCTACATTCCTCCCTGACCTGGCGCGTGGGGCGGCGAATGCCAGCGCGCGGCTCCTCCGCGGCGCGTACTCTCTCGCGCTATCGCCCGCCGGCCAGTGGGTGGGCGGGCCGCCCCCTTCCGGCGCGCGCGTTGGATAATATCCGGCAGGTGCGGGCGGCACGGCACGGCACGGCGCTGCGCGGAGCGACGGAGGCTATTCGGCGGACGGGGAGGGCGAGTGAGTGGGGACGGGGGGGGGGGAGGGGGGCGGGCGGGACCGCGGAGGCTGTTCGGGGGGGAAGGGGGAGGGCAGGGACGGGGATATAGCGGGGACCTGGAGGTTGCGGGGCGGGACGGGGGGGGCAGGGCGTGAGTGGGACGAGGGCGGGGCTGAGGCTGATCGGCGGGGGCGTGGCAGGGCGGGGAGGGGACGGGCAGGGTGGGGTGGGGGTGAGCGGGGGCGGGGTGGTGACGGAGCGAGGCGCGTGACCGACGGAGGCTGTTCGGCGGGGGCGGAGGCGGTGGGGGAGGAGCCGAGCTGCCGCGGCAACAGCGCACGCGGCGTCGCCCGAGCCCGGTGCGCGAAATTCCTCACCCGCTCCTCTCGCCGCTCCAGCCTCGTTCGCCGTTTATGGGGCCTTCTCTGCACCAGGCTGCCCCCGTCGTGTCACCTTCTCTCATTGTTCGATGCACTCGTCGGTAAAATCTTTTTAACTTTTCAAGCTTTCTTTTTTTTAACTTTTTATATCAATTAATTCTAATCACCTAATGAAATTTTCAATAATGCTCTTTATTAGAACAAGTATAATGATTATGGATCTACTAAGTCGATTAAAGATTGTTTCTTGTTCGTTTCCGTTTAAAGTTTGCTGAAATAGCTTAATTCGTTGTTACATACACTATTTATACTTCTATCTATTTATAATGGCCCATAGCGTTTAATCAGCTGTTAGGGCGTTATCCAATGGGGAGCGTGAACGACACAATAGTGGCATCACTGTAGTGACCTTCAAGCTCCCAATTGGATGACCCCGTAACAGCTGACTTACGTCAAGTGCCACTACAAATAAATCGAAGTGTAAGTGAAACATAATAAATTTAATTTCTCTTAAAACAAAAATCACTTTCTGTCTGTTTGAATATGATGATACTTAATTTATTGTTTATTTTTGTGAGGTTAATGCAGAACGAATCATGTGTATTTTAAACATTACACCGTCTTCTATTATTTGGATTCGTGCCAACAAATATAGTAAGTCAAGTGTTTTCTTGGAGTTAATCGCTCTCCACGACCGTTTATCAGTGCAGTATCAGTGCGGTATCAGTGCAATATCAGTGCAGTATCAGTTCAGGAGGCGTCTGCTTTCTCTTCGCAGCGATCGTTCGAAGGCATTGTGCACGTGCCCGTTGCTTCCGACCAGTGTCGTGAATTCCAAGGCCTCCCCCGGGTCGCGGGCTGCGGTCAGCCGCGTGGATCCGAACCCAGGTATTACGAAGTGGAACGCGGCAATCGACAGCGCAGACAAAGCGGATTGCAGGGTTCCGTCGGCGGCGGTTGGAGAGGAAGCAGCCGTTGCGCTGGGTTTTATGCCGCGCCCTCTTGTCAAGTTCGACGAAGAGTAACGGACGGCGCTGCCCCGAAGAGAAACTATACTCTTTTCTTGTGCGAGAGAGAAGCCACAATGTCGGAACTACTGATGTTTTATTTTATTTGTATTTCGAATTAATTCGTGTTAATACGGAAAACTCCTTTGGATTTTTAAAATACTTGTCGTTCTGTCAGTTTTAAAATTTTTATTTAACAAGGAATATTATTAATTTTTTTTTAAATTTATGTTTCAAATTAATTCTGGTTAATATGGAAAACGAATATGGAAATGTGTTCTTGTGATTATTGTAGCGAATATAAAGGAAAATGTGAAGAGTGTTACGCAGTGTGAGAAACAAGAACAACATATCGTAAACACGAAATGGTTCGCAATGAGAAAGATGATTCTGCGTGCTGAGGCGTTGAGGGTGGCGAGCGGATAACGATCTCTACCACATTCCTTCTCCCGGCCGCGTTGCCGACTGCCCCCTCATTAAGTAAACGCACGGAAACACCCGCCTCGTCCTGCACGCCTGCTCCTTTCCCGTTTCGTATTTATTTCTTCCTACATTCCTTACCGGAGCTTGGTGAGCTCTGATCCTACGTGCCCCTGGTATCGCTCCATGTCCTTTTTCTCTCCGGTTCCTCACTCGAGGGGAACTCCTACTCGCTCTGTTGGTGAAACCCGCTTCTATCCCTCTTGTTACGCCTCGTCCCGCTTCGTTTCGACCCGCTTCGTTTCGACCCGCTTCCCTTCGACCCGCTTCCCTTCAACTCGCTTCCCCTCGACCCGCTTCCCCTCCACTCGCTTCCCTCGACCCGTTCCATCAACCCATTGCACCCGTCGAGCTTCACCTCAACTCGCCTCACCCTGTCTCGCCACCCAACCCGACACACCTTGGCTCTCATCCGCCCCTTTTCGACCAGCCTCTTTGAATCCTCCCCCTCACCTTTGCCCACCCCTCCCGCCTTTTGCTGCCTCACGCCCCGCGTTTACGTCTCGTGATAATAATTGGTAGCGTCCAAGCGGAGGTTCGAGGCGATCGCGTGCGCGGTGGCCGAGCCGAGGTGGCTGGGAACGCACGGGGGGGGGGCATAGGGTTTGATCCAAAGAGCGAGCACACTGAGAGGGGGAAGATACGTTGCAGGTTATCGTGGCGAGATTATCTAGGCCCGGAGACAAGCTCCCTGCGTAAATAGGGCTCCCTCCAATAAATATTTTTTATAATTCAAACATTTACCGAAATAATTATTGCTAATGTTCCAGAACAGTAGAAACACAGTGTTTCAGACTGCAGAAAACGGTGGATTGCATTTATGAAAAACGATTATTCAAATTCTGTCATTGTGTAATTAATAGCATTGATTATCTCCTTCATCCCTAAAACGGGTTATAATTGATTATAGGGAAAAATTATTTAAAAATAATTTATCACTAATGTGAAATTATTTATAATAATTTATCAATAATGTGAAACTATTTATAATAATTTATATATAATATGACGCAAATTAAATTAATTAACGAAAATGTTACCGCATTTAAACCGCATGAAATGTTCTGGATTTAAAAGAAATATAATGAAACAGGTGTAACGAGCATACGTAACTCTGTTTTATATTAAAATGACTTATCACAGGGCCTCTTTCTAACATGAAGCAGGTATACGTACATGCATTTAACTATTATTGAATAAAGAAGGACCAAGCGTCCGTTGAGTTGCGGTTGGTTACAGGAGCGACACAGCGCAGGGTTGGTGGATTGATTTTTTCATATTTCCTGGCGCGTCAACTGCTCTGATCATTAGTCCCGTTAATGTAGTGCATGTTTTTCTCTCGGGAGATGGCGGCGATCTTCCCCCGCTGGATGGCGAGATCCGGCGCCGACCGACCGTCGGCTAGTGAGTTTCCCCCTAACCAGGACTCTCCCACCAGCGGGGCACCGCCCCAGCCGGGACAAGCTCTAAGCTCCCTACCGGTCTCCCGGAATATGTAGTAGTGTAGTACATGTTAGTGTAAGTGTGTGTAAGGGGAGAGGATAGGAAAAGGAAGAGGAAGGACAGATCGTGCGCGGTCCATGGCCCGTTTCTTGGAGAACTGTTCCGGCATTCGCCTGGTGTTGATCGGAGAAACCACGGAAAACTACCGATCAGAGCAGCCGGCCGCTAGAATTCTCCTCCCAACAGCGACTGAATTCGACCAAGCTGAAAAGCTAGTGTCGAAAATCCTGCCTGCGAGGGGAGTGGGAACCTAGGACCTCCCGGTCAGAGTCGCTGCAGTGACATCAGTTGATGCACAGAGCTACCGCTCCAGGTCCGGAAGTTTGTGGTTTCCCGAGGGATCTCATTATACGAGGCAACACCTCCCCTGCATTGTCTCGCACGAAGCCCCTGAAGGGCTTCCCCCCGCTCGCCCATTTGAGGCGAGCTCCTATGAAGCTCGTGCGAGATTTGCCTGCTCGTGGAACGGCAGCGCCGAGCGGGCGCCTCCGCATGCTTGGTTATGAGCGCAGCCGGGGCGCTGCGCCGCTCATAACCTGGCTTAATGGCGGCGCCGTTTCATAAAGCGCGTCCATCACGGCGCCCGGTGGCTGCGTGGGCGTTGCCGCTCGCGCCACGCCCACCCGCCCACCCGCCCACACTCCGAAACGCCCTCACCTACAAATGCCTTTCGGGGCCGCGCCCTTCCGTCCACGCCCCCGAACGCCCTCACCTACAAACGCCTTCTCATGCCACGCCCTCCCGCCCACGCTCCCAAACGCCCACGTCTAAGAACGTCTCGCGCCACGCCCCACGGCTCCCAAACGCTCACCGCCCACTCGCCCACGCTTCCAAGCGCCCGCCTTCTCACATGCCCACACCTTCAACACCTGCTCGCGCCACGCCCTTCTGCCCACTCGCCCACGCCCACCACCCCAAAAGCCCTACCTGCCAATATGACCACACCTCCAATCGCCCGCCTGCCCTTCTGCCCGCTCACAGCCCATCTGCTCACCCACCAACCCGTCTGCCCACCCGTCTGACCGCCCACCCGTCCGTCCGCCTATCCGCTCGCCCGCCTACCCATTTGCTTCCCCCACCCGCCCACCCATTTGTCCCCTTGCCCACCCACTTGCCCTTTGTAAAGGTATGGGACTCTAATAATATAACACTCCGTTTGATCAAAATTGCGATATTAACATTGAGCAATAGCTGAAGGTTTTTTTGTGGGTGATGTGACTTATCTCGTTATTGCCTCATGCCCTTCCTTCATATGTACGAGTATATATGAATTGAGGAATACACGATTGATTTTAGGTGTAGATATAATAATATTTTCTCATAAGATGTCACAGACAAAATAATTGAATCTACCAAGAATTTTGATTCTGAATACCAAGAATGAGAAAACACGCCCGAAGTTGGCAAAAAAGCAGTGCCAAATACCTTCTCGATGCGCGAAAACTTGAGTTTAGGTCACTAATATTCGCCATTTGGCATTAATGTTTTTGAAATTGAACCTGCAGCTCTCCATTGTTCGTGGCATCTTCATACTCATTGCGGAGCAAACTATAGAGTAGCGACTTCAATCTGTAAACAAGGAACGACCTGGGCGAGAGAGAAACTTCAGGTAATTGCTCTGATGACAGAAGCCGCGGGTACCCACTAATGTCGGTACCCTTCCTTCCTTTCACCACCACCACCACGGCCACCACCACCACCGCCACCACCGCCACCACCGCCACCACCGCCACCACCACCACCGCCACCGCCACCACCGCCACCACCACCACCGCCGCCACCACCGCCGCCACCACCACCGCCGCCACCACGACCACCACCGCCACAACCACCATCACACTCTCTCTCCATCCACTGCCTCTCGAAAGCCAACGGCATTGTTACGGGCGCCCTACTAGGATTACGAGCTCCATCACTGCTCAGGTGGGGCCATCAACGCGGTCTGAGCTTCATTAACACTCTTCCATCGTCGCCTTTCTCCTCGCGCCGACCTCACATTAACATCGTTCTCCATTTTCCTTCATTACTTCAACCCTCCGGGAGAGGTAGTTCTGGGCATCAGCTGATGCCACTGCGGAGCCTCTAACGCGGTGGTTCTAGGGTTCCACACCCGACGGGGGCAAGATTTTCGACATTACGGGCCGTATTCATAGTCGTGACTTATAATAAGGAAAACCTTAAGAAGTTCCTTGTAACGTTTTCCGATTCATAGTAGCAACATATCCATCCACATCAGAAAATCCTTATAGCTATATGGAAGGTCCAGCCTTCACTTGTAGCTATAAGTGAACCCTCTCTTATTCGTTGAAAATTGTCGTAATTTGAAAGAAATGGAAATGGACGACTATTTTTTCAAAGATTATAAGGATTTTTACACTAGCATCTTTCTTTGTAGCAACACGCGATATTTATGTGACATGAAAACCCGTTGATAATGCAAAGCGATCTAGAATTTAAGAAAAAATATTGTTTTACTAACACTTTTGTTGTATGCTTTTTGGTAACATTGGTGTATATAAGTATTTCCTTATCAAAAGTCACTTCTTAGAGCTGAAGTATTTTCTTATCCTATAAGTGACGACTTTGAATATGGCCCTACATAGCTTATCTGATGGGTCGAATTTAGCGGCTGTCTGGAGGAGGATTGTAGCGGTCGGTTGGTCTGAGCGGGAGTTTTCCATGGTTTCTCCGATCAACTCTAGGTGAATGCCGGAGTAGAACCTTACAAACGGACCACGGATCGCACCCGATCTTTCCTTTCCCTTCTTGCTCTACCCTCACCTCTTACGTACGCACACTTATGCATACATGCACTACTCTACCTCACTTGCCTCAGCTGGGGTGGTGTTTCGTTGGTGGAAGATGCCTGGTTTGGGAAAACCTCGCTAGCCGACAGAGAGGTCGGCGCCGGAAGTCACCATCCAACGGGGGGAGAACACCGCCACATCCCAAGAAAAAAACTGCACTACACTTACGACACTAATGTACTTCGCCGTTGACATGCTCGCAATCACTAATCAATCAATGAATACAACCTTACTTTACCACAACTATTACACTCTTTTCTCTTCCATTTCCCCTTCTGTTCTTCACACCACATTTAGGGGCCATCCATAAATTACGTGAGGTCTTTAGGGGGGAAGGGGTTAAGCTAATCTCACCTAATCTTATGAGGGGGGGAGAGGGTCTCGGCAAATATGACGTAATTTTTTCGGTAAAAACAGTGCGAGAAAATTGAAATATAATAAACATTTAAATCATTTCCGAGAAAAATAATCTAACAAAAATTACCAAAATTTTTATCATTAATGAGAGAAATCTCATTACTTGTGTTTTTACAGAAATTTTAAAGGAAAATTACCGAACTTTTTAGAAGTGCAATAATACTCATTGTAATTCAGTCACTCTATTTTCTAAATACCAGTAACATATAGTCTTAAATACATATAATTAAGCAAATTATGTTTTTTAAATCAATCACAATGCAATTGTAAGAGCCTCGCTCGTGCCTCACAGCGAAGTTCCGGGTTTGATTCCCGTCTATCTCATGTGAAATTTGTTCCAACAAAACGAGTTTGGCTGCTTCACAAGGGCTAGTCCAACCCCTTTGAATTGTCCTTAACCCCACCCCTATCCTTATTCCTTCCCAATTCTGGCCGCTGGGTAGTGACGCAGGAGCGCGTGGTGGGAGGCGCGTACGCGGAGATGCTACCTGGCGGCCCTCTTGACAACTGACTGCGACGAGACTGGACAGACGTAGAATACAATGTTAACGGAGGATTACTCCAAGTACAAGCGCTCAACGCCTTGAAGGGGCTAGGAGACGTGTTGCGTCAATAAAGACGTAACAAATCAATCACAAATTAACGTATTTACTTTCAAAAAACGCATTTTGAAAAATCTAACCTGCGATTCGAAGGGAGGAAGGGGGTCGAGCCAAATCTCACGACATATCGCAAATGGGGAGTGGAAAAATCGCCTCACGTAATTTTTGAACGGCCCCTTACCCCAAACGCAGCCACGTCCATAGCTGTGTCAACCAACACAGCAGGCGCTGTAACCACCGATAGCACAATGCGCACTAAAGATGCAAATCGGCTTCCCGGAATCTCCTCCAGCGGCGAAGTTGCAGGCGACGCGACGCGACCTTTACAGCCCGCGGGCGCAAGAGTGCGCGTGCGCGAAGTCGCCCGCGGTCGAGCGGCGCTTGTTTCGCACGAGAGGAATCCATGGAGTAAACATCCGAGTCGGCTGCTTCTCTCTGTGATGTTTGGGGCGTCGGTTTTCAATCACCGAGCAGTGTTTATGGGCCCAGAGTGACATCTGTATACACTGTGGGAGACAGAACGCAAGTGGTATCGCGTATTTAGTAGAGTTGTGACTGAGTAACGATGCTCTGTGAGACGTTTTGAGGAACACATACTGCGGGTTCTCTAATTTTTGAATATTTTTTGAAATAGTATTTTCGGCCAAACGATAAGTAAAATGTCTTATCATTTGTGAGCCATAGAGATACTTCCCATTTCAGAAATTATTCAGAACATTTACGAGGTGACTGAATTGATAATAATGATGACAAATAGTTGATTCTCCGCTACAAATTGGGAAAATTTATGATTTTTATGATTACAAGGAGAATAAAGACGTATAGAACGAGGTTACGTGAAATGTACTGCAATGTCGTAGTGACATTCTGTGAACAGAGGTGACCTTGATTTTATTGTGACCTACAGGAAACGGAAACCTAGTATTTCCGGTCGTTTAATGTACAGAAGTTCTAATGTGTTATATAAAGAAATTTGAAACATTCGATATGTGTTATAAAGTGTTGCATCACATACCAAAACCGATGTGTTCCAGGATACCATTTTTCAAAGGTTTCTACGGTATAGGTTCAGGAGAAATTCATAAATATATTATGTACATTATTATTGTATTTCATGAAATTTAAATGAATTCATTTGATGTTAGTTTGAATCACTGAAGTGTTGCATCTCCATTTGAACATCCCACTGGAAGTGATCTCTCTCTTCACCTAGGTGCAGAACACAGATACTCCTTCATTTCTTCACACCTCTTAGAACTGTTGTTCTGCATTGGTACAGTTTGTATTTAAATTGTTGCGTGGTCGCTGAAGGTTAAGAAAATATCAATCAGGCCTGTTAAACGCAAGGCTAAACGAATAGCCCTAGAAAAGAAGTAATGACTTGTACAGATATTTCCTTGGTAATTTGTTATAAGAGACCTTTCTCAACTCACATTTAACGTTTTTGTGACTTATTAAAAATTTAATATATAATGTGTCGTCCTTTAATTAGTTCAGTATAATTGCCTACAATTGATCTATTTTAAAAGTCTGCATGTGTGTCCGTAAGTTTAATAATCCGCAGAAAGCAATAATAATAATAATGATGATGATGATAATTGTATATTCATATTCTATCCGTAACAAAACTAGATTAAATTAAAGCGTTCATTGACCTACTGCAAAGAATTTCGTACATCAAAAGCTCTCTACATTATAGGAAGAGATATCGCATCTCCGTAGTTTCTCCAGGTTACATACTTCGTGCGGCACTTAGTGAAAGCTAAATTGTACATGTTCGCTGACGGACATTCTTGAAATCGCAAAGCTGTTCTCTCTAGCAGCGTGGATATCTCTAGAGGGAGGAAAAAAAAACTGAAATGTTTCTTTTACTTAATTCCAAGTATGCTGTCAGGTTACCGGTTCATTACTCGACGACAGAACCCTTCACACAGCTGAGAAATGAAACTTGGCTGGCCGAACTCATTATTTCACGCCTCTTCCGGGAGAATAATGTCGAAATGGCGAAAATAGTAACAACGATCACATCATTTCTTTGGGCATAGGATACAAAAATTGAATAACAATATTGACAATTCGTTAACATTGGCACCAAACACGAGTGATTTCGGATTGAGGCCAAGCCATAAGTGCACTTTCTGTGAACGAATATATAGCGGTGAAGGATGAAAATCTGACGGGTGGGATAAAAGGGCAAAGTTGAACAATAAAAAATGAATTAAAATTTAAATTCAATCTGTCAACTTTGAATTTCATTTTCGGAGAATTGCAAAGGTCTTTTTCTTGATCTGTCATCCTTCGTGACCTCTCAAAGCCTCTTTTTTTTGTTGTAAAACGATTAACGAATTGGAATTATTGAATTCCTAATAACGATTAGGAATGCCGGAACTGTTATCTTTTAGATTATTGGTCCATGATTTTGAAAATAAAAATGGTAAACATTAAACATTTTTTGTGAGCTGGTTTATTATTGTTCATTTTCTATTAAATCCGAACTTGTTTTAATTTGTTGACTACCCTGGCTATCAAACAAGAGCATACAAAACTAAGCTAACAAGTACTTTAATATTTATTTATGTAACAAGTACAGAAAGTAAGTGTGTGGCCGCCGAATGGAAAGTTGACGGACGAGGCAACAATAGCAGCTGAATTTTAAATGAGTTTACGTCAAAGACACTTTCAAACGAGTGCGTACGTTAATGTTTTAGTACAATTCGCGGAAACTTACAACTATAAACTCATGGGAACATTCTTAATATGCGAGGCAGCCGCCATTTTGATTCGTCTGGCTTGAGTGTTTTGTTTATATTACTTGCTTACTTTGTTTACTTGTGTGTTTTGGTTAGAATTGTGACCATCACGGCTTCTTTGAGAACGCAAGAAGAAGAACATTGATTCAGATTGATTTATTCACTAATTAACTAGATGTTAATGTGACTCGGGTTGTCTTTTCATATTTCCTATCCATAATTCCCTCCATAACAGAATAGCGTTATAAATTGATTTCATATTTCCCTCCCCATATGAGTAAAACAATAAACACATTTTGCAACCCCAATAGCAGTAGTTTAGTTTAGTTAATGTCTTATTTTACGTGGCGAGACTCGGACCAGCAGGCCAGCTCTTCCGTCTAATCACGCAAATTTCGATACGCTCCGTTCACCACCTAGCAGAGAAAGGAGGTATTATGTTGGGCAACGAAACTGGCGGATCTCAATTTTGCTCAGAGGCTTCTTTCAGGCTTGAGGATCATTTACATGCAGTAAATCTACTACATGGACCAGCCGGCTTTACTTCCCCTCCGAAGGAAGGCGTACAAGGGATTTTTTCGCCCTTAAAAATCCACGGCTTCGATCGGGTACCCCAGACCCGCAAACTCGGGTACCACAGTCCGGTACGCTGACCCTTATACCACCGAATCCGCAGCGGTACAGTTCAAGACTCTGTCCTGACAATATGAAATGATTATGGAGCAGCGCCAAGACATCTGTCACAAGCACCAACGCGCCCCGGGGACTCGCGAATCACGCAGCGGCTGAGTGGATTGCACGCGCATCGCTCGCAAGAGACCTTGCTTCCCCTCCCTTTCCCACCCTTCCCCTCCCTTCCACTCCCTCCATTTATTCCCCCCTTTCTTCCACCCCTTTCATTCCTCTTCATTTCCTCTCCTCCCTTCCTTCCACCTTCCCCTCTCTTCCCCATCCCCCCTTTCCCTTCTCTTCCCTTCCCCTTCCTTCCCCTCCTATCCCTTCCCCTCCCCAATTCCACTCCATTCCCCTCCACCCCCTCCCCTCCTCATTCCACTCCCTTCCCCTCCCTTCCCCCCTCCCCCTTCCTTCCCCCTCCACCCCACCCTTTTGGAGAGGGCACTGGGGTGGGAGGACGGGGAAGCGACGCCCGCGCGCTAATGAAGTGTCAGCGGCGACGCAGGTGCGTCGGACCGCGGCGACGAGCAGCTCGTTAATCGAACTCCGGCCGTCGCGACGCGACGCGAGGCGACGCGACGCCGCGGGGCGGGCCGACGCCCGAAAGGGTGGGGGAAGCGTGGCGGGTGCGGTAGGAGAGAATACCGAAACGGCAGCCATCAAGTGGTAAAAAAAATGAGAAGGGTGAATACAAGATGAGGTGATAAACAATGCTAAGACAAATGACAGGTGAATAAACGAATGTGTGGAAGTAAAAAAAATGAGATGGAGATTACGTCAATAATGTGGTGGTGAGAGCAAAATCCAGTTGTAAAGCTGAAACAAAGAAGTGCTTATATGTTAGTTGTTTGTATATTCAAGATGTTGATAGCAAATAACTCATAAATTATAGAAAAAAAATTGTGAACATGAATACATTCAGTATAAAGGACATTGGTTTTGAGTCAGTAATGAAAATAGGCATCATTCGGTGTTGTTCGCAAAGTGTTAATATTGTTGAATATGCACATTAATAAGTAAAGACTTGTTCTCATTTACGTGTATTAAGTAAAATGTGCTATTTCGCATAATTTATAATTGCTTCTTCATTGATTCATTGTCGTCGACGAACTCCAGAAACTGATATTTTTATTTATTTATTGTTGACCACTTATGAAACTTTTCTGTTTCAAATGTACGCCTACAATACTGTTACGATACTTTACTTTTATCTATATATTACTACACAATATTCTCGACATAATTGTTGAAGGGATATTACGTACAATGGCGAAACTTGACCACCATATGAAGGAAGCTTCAGTGACAATGTACGCGATGTTTGTCCATTGTTGGGACTGCGCGAGCATTGTCGCTGCGCAAGTGGATTGAAAGCGGTGAGATGGTGGGGAAGTGTGTGTGTGTGGGGGGGGGGAGGCGCCCTGGCCACGCCCTTGCTCCGCGCGCGCGTTGCGCTAATGGCATCCCGACAAAGGCGCATCGCGGCGCCCAACTTCCCTGATCATCGGCGGCCATTGAGGCGCCGAACAACAGCCCGCCGGACCCATTGTGGCGCGCGCGGCTCTTTCAGCGGGGCGCGCTGAAGGCGGGGGCTTTGCCCGAGCTAGACAATTTTGGGCCCGGGGCAATGCTGAAACGTAGTGCCCCCCCCCCAAAAAAAAACATCAAGAAAGTACAGTCGACTCCGGTTAAAGCGAACTTCTGGGAACTAAAATTTTTGGTCCCCTACATCCGAGGTTCACTATATCCGATGGTGTCAAAATTGAATAGAATTTCTCCATAACGACTGATTTTTTTACATAGAAATACAGCAAAATACATTAACAGCACTTTCTGAAAATTTCAATATCTTTATTTGTCCTTAAAAATACTCTAAAATTAAAATGGAAACAAGCATTCGCGCGTCGCCGCCGCCTGTTGCAGCCCACGCTGCTTTGATCGGTAGTTTTCCGTGGTTTCTCCGATCAACACTAGGCGAGTGCCGGAGCAGTACCCTGTCAAACAGGTCACGGACCGCACGCGATCTGTTCTTCCTCTTCCTTGTCCTATCCTCTCCCCTTACACACACACACACACACACACACACACACACACACGGCTGGGGCGGTGCCCCGCAGGTAGGAGAGTCCTGATTAGGGGGAAACCCCGCTAGCCGGCGGTAGGTTGGCGCCGGATCTCCCCATCTAGCGGGAGAAGATCGCTGCCATCTCCCGATGAAAAAACGTGCACTACACGGATGGGAATAATGACTTAAGCTGTTGACGCACCCGGAATCACTAACCAACCAACCAACCAATTACTCAGCAATTCACTCTCTCAACATCACCAACTGAAATGAACTAACGAATTGAAAACCCATTCTAGAAACAGAACGGTCAGAACTTCGTTTCGAATCAGATTAATTAGCTCACAAATTAATAATGCGTTTAGGTGAAGAGTTCACCTTTAGAATGAATTTCCCGAAAAGGAAACAAACGTGTCAGTAAGTTTAAACTCGTTTGGTCAGTTTCGCTCACGAGTGTGCTCTTCTGTTGCAGGTGACACCGTCGAGAGTTCTTCGGCGACGGTCTCCTCTCTAAAGGTGAGTTACGGCAGAGTTCCTCACGGCGCACTTCCATCGCGTAGTTCCCCGCGTTCTGGTTCGCAGAAAACTTCATTAGATATTCCGCGCCGCTCATGGGCCGTTGAAGTTCTTCTTTTGGCGTGTGGCTGCGCCAGGCGCGACACGGGACCTTGACTCCGCTGTAATGGAACTCGGAAATTTGCTGCGCGTAAATTCGCGTTGCTTATCCGCGGCACTCAACCATCGCGACAGACGTCGCAATACTGCCAGTTCGCGTTGTTCATATACAGAATTAGGATGGTAGTAAGTTCATATTATCGTACTCAATTTTAACCTAAGGGCTTTTTCTTACATCGTGCGGTGGAAATAAAATGTCGACTTTTAAAAGGCAGCGATATTTTATCGATGTTTATACAGACTTATTTGAAAAGTTTCTAATGATCGTAAATATGCGAGTTTTGTTATAAGATAATTAGAAAATATAAAACTGAAGGCTGTTATTCTGTTACAAAAACAAATATATACATGACTTTGTTGAAATATTTGATATATTAAATGTTGTTGCGAGATCAAATATACGAGTGTATCATTGAATAATCGTTTTCCTTTAAAGCAAATACTTGAACAACGCTGGAATTTAATCTAGACTCATGTTCTAGTGAATAAAATTGTTTAAATTATTAAAAAATCTTTCCTAAAAATTAGTTTGTTTTTTGGGTTTCTTGAAAAATGTATAAAAAACAATGTAAATCTTTTTAATTAGACTACTCAGTATCAATCCATTTTATGTAACCTGTCATCTTTATGACCTCCAGTTGGTTTCCAAATATGACCTCGAGAACTCAGTGCAAAAATTCAGTTCGTCCGCCTAAAAAAGGCCTGACTGTCGCCGTGCTGTATTTTATCTTCTGCGTTCATCACCTGCGCTTGCGACAGGAGGTCTATTCCCAACGCTTTTGGGTCACTTCGCTTTTAGCGTATTACGCTACTGAACCTCTGGATGCACTGAATACGCGTCTGTACACCTTTAAAAAAGGGTGTAAATAGATCTATTTGAGTAATTTGGTGGTGATCGTTCTAGAACTCTGTACAACACGATTAGAAGCACCATCGTGGGCTGAATATGTGCCCGTATAGTTTAATCAAGAGGTAACACTGAATTGTGCCTGTGATCTTGTATTATCACTTCTTTGTGTAAATAGTAAATGAAACGTTACGTACCCAGGGAATTTCATGAATGAAAACAGAATTTAAAAAACGTTTTAGAATGTGTTGTGGTTGTTTGTTATTTTGTCTTTTTGTTTTGTTTTTTTCAGTTTTCAGGATTTTGTTTCATTTTTCAGTCAATTTTTCATTTTGTAAGAGTTTCGCTGAGGTATATGCACGTACGCGTGTCCGGGAAATATTTAAATTTAATTACGTAAGTGGAAAATATCTTAACATGCTCTCACAATCAATAAAAGGAAACTTCTACGGATGTAAATAGAAAGAAAAATGATTTTAAACCGAAAACACGTGCACTGGTACGCATCTCGCATTCAAGTCTCGGTTTTAAAATAAAAATAATATTTATGGCACAAAAAGTAAATTCAATGTACTTATAGAAAAGAAAGAATTTTTACAGAAGAGCACATAACACTGCACTTCCTAATTTCAATTATTTGTCGTGGCGCACTATATTTTTGTGGAACGAGGACATCACAAAAGGGAGCGTCGCAGCCATTTACAAGTTAGCCAACTGGCAAACGAACGAATGCAGGAAGGGAGTCTAACGGGCAGGAGAGCACAACGACCACAGAACCTACAGTTATGTTGCCAGCACTAGCTGTCACTTTGCCTCATCCTTAGGAAAATCGTTCTACTTGATTGATTGTTTTTTTCGTGTTTCCGGGCGTGTCAACTGCTTTGTTCATTAGTCCCGTGAGTGTAGTGCATGTTTTTTTCTCGTGAGATGGCGGTGATCTTCCCCCGCTGGATGGCGAGATCCGGCACCGACCGTCGGCTAGTGCGGTTTCCCTCTAACTAGGACTCTCCCACCAGCGGGGCACCGCCCCAGCCGGGACAAGCTCTAAGCTCCCGACCGGTCTCGCGAAATATGTGATAGTGTGGTGCATGTTGGTGTAAGCGGAGACGATAGGACAAGGAAGAGAAAGGAAAGATCGCACGCGGTCCGTGGTCCCTTTGGTAGGGTAGTGCTCCGGCATTCACCTGGTGTTGATCGGAGAAACCACAGAAAACTATCGGTCAGAGCAGCCGGCCGCTACAATTCTCCTCCAGACAGCGACTGAATTTGACCTGTGTGTCGCAAATCCTGCCGCCGTGGGGAGTGGGAACCTAGGACCTCCCGGTGAGAGGCGTTGCTGTGACATCAGTTGATGCACTGAGCTACCGCTACCGGTGAAAATCGTTCTATAACTTGGTGTGACGATGTACGCGTGTTTCGTTGCTCGTTTGTAGCCGAAGTCGGAGCGACGGTCGGCGGGCGCCCGCTGGGCCCGGAGTCAGGGCCTTATAGGGAGGCGCTCCGGAGCCACCTGCCGTTCGTTGCCCCTCGCGCACGGAGGCCATCGAGGAGGCCGTCGTTTGTTTTCATTAAGGATCGACCCACGCGGGCCACATGGCCCGAACCCACGCTCGCTCGCGACTGCCGCAGGTCGAAAAACGGCCAACTGCAGTGGGCGGAACTAGGCGGAGGATGCGCTTCTACTGCAAATGCCTGGTACACGAGATTACATAGGAAAACATAACCTCAATTGAGTCAATTGTAACTCAAGATATAAAGTACTAAATAAAAATATTATTTTTACGGCATAGGGAGAAAAGTTTCAATGGAGTAATGGAGAATTTGTAACTCAAGATATAAAGAAATACTCTAAATGAACCCTGGTTCATTACAAATGAACAAATTCATCGAGAATTAAAAATTACACAATTAGAAGAAACCATAGCTAAATTAGCTAACAATTTTTACAACAATCTGCATGCCTCACCAAGTACCATCATTTTTAACATGGGAAAAAATGCGGCCCACCCACGCATAAAGTCAAGATTTCCCAAAGACAAATTCAAACTCCCGTAAACCACTATACCCTCAGCTTCTTAACATAATCATATTTCTTTCTCTTCTTAATTAACAATAACATTAAATCAATAATTATGTCAGAGTTTAAACCTCACTTACCTTATGGAATGCCAATCCAAAACTGTCATATAATAATCTTATGTATTTTTGAAACCCTTGAAAGACTGTATTGTCGAACAAGAAGAAATACATTTTTAAAAAATGTAAAGTACTAAATAAAAATATTATTTTTTACGTCATAGCGAGAAAAGTTTCTCCGAGAAAGTTATTGTTGTTGATTATTAATAATTCTGATATTGTGTATTCGGGAAAGTGTCATTATGCCTTTGAAGTTACAGCATTCAGTCCTTCCAAAAGACTAAAGTTTGTATACTGAAGCGTTTAAAGGAAGTTTAGCTTTTTCACATTCAGACGTCATTTAACATCTTCAATTGGAACCACTTTTCTTTCGGGTTACTTTCTGACGACACTGTTTCAATATTTCACTGAACACTGAATAAATGGAGATAGTAAGTTTGTGAAAACTCACTAATCCAGCGCCAGATGACTTAGTCAGGGACTTCTGGCCAATTGTGAAAGTATGGATTATTATCTGTATTTCGTTGGCATCGCAACGATTGGCTAGGTGCATACATGTATCCGTATTTACTAACTTTCTATATTCACATACTTTTTCATTCGCTTACACAGAGTGACACTGTATAATGTAGATAAAAATCGTATGGCTGTTTAAAATATTTGTCGAGTTTCTTTCGTGAGTTTTCTTAAGTTCCCAGAATAATTTCATTTCGTTGCAACAGAAAATTCAGAATGTTCAGGGAGGACAAGTTTTGATTTCATTCCTATCTTCAGGAATACGAGTACATCTTTTCTTCCAGCCCAGCACGTCAATCCAAGCTTCCATCTGCAGGGAAACGTCCATTAAACGTCATCTCCCTCTCTCGCAGGCGTCCGTCTGAGGGAGAGCAGCTCGTGTTTAACAGTTAAAGGCATCCTGTCGGATGCTGAGTAACGGAAACGCATCGTCCGGCCTGTTGTCGGAGGCAATCGCTGCCATGCCGGGCGAAAGGCGTGATTCGGGCGCCTCGCCCGCCCGCCCGCCGTGTTAATTGCAGATGGGTAGAGCATCTGTGTGAACGGGGTCTGCACTGGGCTGTAGATATCGCCCTCCTTCCCGGATGATTGCCTACATTTGAACCCAGCGCAGCGTTGCTCTCTTAATCCTGTGCCCCTCACATGGGAGGATTTAGAGGCCAGCCCCTCCCCTCCCACAAGGAGAGAGTAATAATGGCTGTTCATCGTGTAATCGTGTGGATGTTTAAATTACTACGATTGCCTGAGAAAATGATATAAAAAAAGATTAGACACGTTAAGTTGCCACTTCGTGTTTTGCTTGTACATGCTAGGAAGAAAATATTAGATTAGAGAAGGCAGCCTTTACTCACTAAGGTTGTATTATGAATTATTTTACGCTTTATATTTTTGCGCAGATCCCATTTTGTGAAATCGCTCACAAGCCACGCCTTCACATCATGAACTCAAGCATTTCACAGTTATTGCCAGTTAAGAGCCTTTTAGTATGCCTCACAAATACGAAAATAAATTATTAATACTCGTCATTAAAGAAAAAATATAAAATAATATAATATTTTTTCAGTTCAGATCTGGTTCTGTGCAGAAATGGTGTATCTGAACTCCCCACTTGTGAAAATAGGTATACTAATGTATAATCTCAATATTACAAGCAAAGAACGATTACATGTGAAAATATGATACCAAAACTGGTCTTTAATTACAAAAATGGTGCATTATGTATTATTTCTTTGCTGTTTTCGAGAAAAAAAAAGTAACAAGGGATGCGGAGCTCCGGGTCGGTTTTGCCGCCTTCCTCGTAGCACCGTGTGACCGACCGCGCGTCGGAACTCGTACAGCTGCCACCGCACGGCAGGTAGCTTCCGCGTGGGTTCGGCAGACGCCGGGCGAGCGAGGGGCGGGGCGCCGTAATTGGGTTGCCCCGTGCGGCTTCCTGGCGGCCACAAACAAAAGGCCGCGAGGCAGTGGCAGCAGGAATCAAAACGAGAGCGACGAGACATCGCCGGCTGCGGAGCCGTTTTGCAGCAGGGCGGCTGGCGGTGGGGCGGGGTCTGGCTGGGGTGGGTGGTTTGCGGGCAGGACTGGGCACGGACGTGGGGACAAGGGTAGGGACACGGGTGGTTTGCGGAAGTGGGGGCAGACGAGCAAGCTAGTGAGGTGGTTTACGGAGTTGGGGCAGACGGGTTAAATGGGTGCTGGGTCGGACGGGCAGGCGGGTTAGACGGTTTCGTTGTGGGAGGCGGTGGAGGGGGGGTTCACAGCTGCCTCTGCCCCACGTGGAGCACACAGCGCTGAAGCAGCAGCTGCCGGACGCTCAGACGCCAATTGGGAGAAGAAAATTCACCAGCGTTTAATACGAATAAAATTAATTTCATAATAGCTTTTATTCTACATACTCGCTATTTGAGAACGACTCCGGAGGTGTTTGCAAAGTATGTTATCTTGTTGAGTTTGTATAATTCTGAGCTATCGATATATACTCGAAAGAAGTAAATGTTTTAACCTATTAAAGTGACAGCTAACTTAAAATTGTTACGTATTATTGTTTACAGTTAAAATAAAATACGTATAATAAAGAATTGAAGCAGTAAACAAACGATATGAAAGTAAATGGATTAACCTGAGCTGCAGGGCTAGTAGTCTGCTGGCGAAGCGGATAGAGCAAGGCGGGTCGGTGGCGTTGCGGGGCAGGGCAGTGCCCCCGCGCCGCCGCCCACCCGGCAGGAGCCCCT
The DNA here is from genome assembly GCA_964035755.1 of Teleogryllus oceanicus. Lineage (NCBI taxonomy): Eukaryota > Metazoa > Arthropoda > Insecta > Orthoptera > Gryllidae > Teleogryllus > Teleogryllus oceanicus. Next base: position 3,113,564 of record CAXIVR010000014.1, on the reverse strand, counting down.
CGGCGCGCCGTGGCTGCTGCGGGCCCGGCGTCGAGTCCGGGGGCGGGCGCACGGCGCGCCGCGCGGCGAACAAGGGGAACAAAGGAGAAAAAGAGCAAAGGAAAGAGAACAAGGGAACAAGAGAAGGGGAAAAGAGAAAGAGATGTAGAGGGAGGAAGAGATAAAGAGGTGTAGGGAGGGGAAAAGAGAAAGGGATGTAGGGGGAAAAGAGAAAGATGTAAAAAGGGGCAAAGAGGAAGATGTAGAGAGGGGCAAAGAGATGTAGAGAGGAAAAGAGAAAGGGATGTAGAGAGGGAAAAGACAAAGAGATGTAGTGAGGGTCAAAGAGAAAGAGATGTAGTGAGGGGCAAAGAGAAAGAGATGTAGTGAGAGGCAATTAAAAGTAGGAATTAAAAACCTTGTTAGACAAATGCTTTCAATCACATTCTAAACATTTCCCTCCACTTATTACAAAGAGAACGTACCCCGAATACAAACATTTTACAAATGGATGTACTTGTTTTATTAATATGACTACGCCGACGTTTGTACAGTGGTAATCCACCCCGCAACACTCGCGTTGCACGCATCGACATGACGAAATCCGCTCCAACAGGCGTGGAGAGTGCGTTGATCGATGGGTGCGCCCCGCCCCCTTCGCACTGAGGGGAGCGCCCTTTCATCGCGCGGCGGTCGCGTCAAAATCCTGATTGCGGCGCGCGCGGGGCGGCATATTGATTCGCCGTGTCCTCGCACGTCGCCGCTGCGGAGCCTGTGCTGCGGCCGCCGGGGATTAAACGTGGGCGACAGCCCCACCCCAACCCTCACCCCAACCCTCACCCCAACCCTCACCCCCACCCCCCACCCCACCCCCCACCCCAACCCCCACCCCAACCCCTCACCCCACCACCACCCCACCCCACCCACCCCACCCACCCCACCCCCACCCCACCCCAACCCCCACCCCAACCCCAACCCCAACCCCAACCCCAACCCCAACCCCAACCCCAACCCCTCACCCCAACCCCCACGCACTCCGCGTGCAAAGCGAGAGGGCTTTGTTGGTGCTGGATGGCGATACTCGCTCCTGGGTATAGAACGATTTTCCTAAGGATGAGCCAATGTGACAGTTCGCGAAAACACGTGAACATCACATGTATTTCAGAGAAATATCCCTCCGCCGCGACAGTTGTTCAGCCATGCCCCTTCGTAGAGTGATAATGGCTCCTGTGAAAACATCCCTACGAAGTCTTCGCTGAGGTATATGCACGTACGTGAGTCCGAGAAATTTTTACATTTAATTACGTACGTGGAAAATCTCTTAACGTGCTCTCACAATCAGTAAAGTATTCGTCGATAAAATAAAAAAAAAAAATTTCAAGCCGGAAACACGTGCACCGGTAAGCATCTCCATTGAAGTCTCGGTTTTAAAATAAACATAATATTTATCACATAAAAAGTAAATTCAATGTAATGTTTATAGAAGAAAATATTTTTTACAGAAGAGCACATAACACTGCACTTCCTAATTTCAATTACTTCTCGTGGCGCACTATATTTTTGTCGGACAATGACACCACAAAAGGAAGTGTCGAAGCCATTTACAAGTTTGCCAACTGCAAACGAACGAATGCGGGAAGGGAGTTTAATGGACTCGAGGGCACAACGACCACAGAACCTTCAGTTATGTTGCCAGCACTAGCTGTCAGTTTGGCTCATCCTTAGGAAAATCGCTCTATATGGATTCGCCAGCGTCTTTGAACCGGTAACGAACCTTGAAGCATCACGTGTTCTCTTACAGAAATACGAAAGGGAACGTGTTGTCAATGTTAATTATCCTTAAGGGATGTATTGTCATTATTACGGCAGACTTTTTAGAAATTGGTCACTGAGAGCTTTAATTTTTTCGGATTCTCTAGTTTTCTCGTTTTCTAAAATAAGAATCAATATTGAATTACAATTAGTTAAGTAGTTAACAACAATTACATAAAGTTGACTTGGAGATCTGTAAAAGAGCATCTTCAACATAAATTCTTTAACAAAACACCCACGTGCGTAAGAAGTCTAAAGCTGTTTGTCTTTTGTGGTCATATTTATGGACAAATCGGATTATATAAAATATATATTTTGCTAGTGGACCTGGCAATGCTTCGCTATTGCAATGTATTACACATCACACGCTACTGGTCCCCTGATTGTTAATTACGTTATACCCAACGCTCTGCAAAATTTTAATAGTTAAAAGACTCTCACAAGTATGGGTTTGTTCTATTTCCTGGTTTTGGATATGGTTGTCAAGTATCATATTGTTGTCAAGTTTCCCTTCAAGTTTCGACAAGGACTCGCTGTACGGAACTGTCTTAGAGAAATTTCATTTACTTGTCCGATACAAGGTTCAAATAAAAATTCCGGTCGATATTTCACAATCTCAGGGGCAGAATAAGCAGCGAAGACGCGCATAACACTTGATGGTGTGGTGGGTTGCGTAGAGCTTCTGTGCAGGGGCGCTTGCGTCATAAATGCATAAAACATCAACAACGGCCCCATTTTTGCGTCTATGTGCGACGGACATACGCACATTCCCATTGTACTATGTCTATAACATCCGCGAAAGTGCAAGCAAAAAGTTTTCAAAGTTTTATCGTAATTTGATGAGCGGTACGGAAGCGCATAAAATACAAACATTAATTTTTATATACTAGATATAGAAATTCGAGTAAATGCATTTAACACCTAGTAATGTGAGGATATACAGATTGTATCATAAGCAGTGAATGTTCGCTGATGTAGTTATCGCCAAGATCCAGTGCAGAGCGTGCAATTGGGACAGGTAGAGCCTGTTCATTCGACCCCGGGTTCGATCGACCGTGGGGTCGCGAACAGGTCGTCGGCCTCAAGCGACATCGAGTGGATGCTGCTCGAGCCGGCGAGGCGCGCTCACAGCCTTCCGCGCTTTCAAGCCCTGTCATCAGTGGAGCAGAAGTTGGAGCCGCCGCCCACACCACCACACACACAACACTCGCACACTCACACTTTAGCCATCGTATTCATGCATTGCCCCGCACCGCTCCTGCCTCGCTTCTCCCGTGCCTCCACATCTCCTGAACCTCACGTCGCTCACTGGGATCCAATTTCACCCTGTCAGCCTGCGTCTGCCACGGCTTCTGCTTCCTACTTTAGCCGCTCCCATCTGCTCTCCTGCTTTCAACTCGACAGTCGCCGTGCTCCTTCTGTTTCCTTTTGTCGTTTTGGTTTTCAATATCTCTGCGTTTATTCTTTGCCCTTTACATTGTTTGTCGGTTTGAATTGCTGGTTGTTTCTTTTTCAAATGCGTTGTCCTCTTGTTTTAATTCCCTTGACTTTGGATAATATTATAATCAGCCTTCGTAACAATTAATTACACGCGATCTGTATCTCCTGAGAGGACCGTTAGAACACTGTTCCACAATTACTCATCTTTATCAGTATAATATGTCCTTGCAAATAGTTCCTTCTCTTTATTTTCTTAACATTTTTATAACTTACGTTTCAACAGTTTCAACATCCTGTATGTATTTTCTTACATTTGAACCATGTTTTTTGATATACTTTGCCATTCATTTGAAATCTTCTGTGGCTCAGAAGCTTTTTCCTGATGTCAAATTCTTTCTCATTATAATAATTCTTTCTCGGTGTTATAATCCGGTATTTCGCCGGGAGAGGTAGCTCTGGGTATTAAGTGATGTCACTGCAATGCCTCTAAACGGAAGCCCTAGGTTCGAGTTCCGACTGTGGTAGGATTTTCGACCCTAGCTTGTCAGGTAAGTCGAATTCAGTGGCTATCTGGAGACTTCTAAGAGGCCGGCTGCTCTAATCGGTAGTTTTCAGTGGTTTCACCGATCAACACCAGGCGAATGCCGGAGCAGTACCCTAACAAACGGTCCACGGACCTTGCGCGATCTTTTCTTCCTCTTCCTCGTCCTATCCTCACCCCTTACACACACACACATGCACTACAGTACCGCACATGCCAGGAGCCCGTTCGGGAGTTGTGAGTTTGTCCCCGCTGGGGCGGTGCTCCGGCGGTGGGAGATTCCTGGTTGAGGGAAACCCCGCTAGCCGATGGTAGGCCGGCGCCGGATCTCGCCATCCAACGGAGGAAAATCAAAACCACCTCCCGCGGAAAACACTTGCACTCCACATACGGAGCTTATGGCAGCAGTTGACCTGGAATCACCAATCATTCAATCAAACAACCTGATTTTTCTCACCGGCGGGTGCTTTCAATTTCTGCCTGCGCCGCATCACTACACGCTCTCTCACGCGTCTCCCGGTCTCCGCTCCCCCTCCCCACGTTTTACCTTACAAATTCCGCTGCCCCCCTCCTTCAGCCTCATATCCCACATGTTCCGCTTCCACGGCCCGTCACTTCCGATCTCCCTTTCAGGGGGCCGCGCCTTTTCTCCGGCCCTCCCCTCCCCTCCCCCTCCTTTCCCCTCCCGCCCGCGCGGCCGCTTTTTGCGTCGGCGGCGGTGACGTAAATGAATTCCTCGCCGTCGCGGGCGGCCTCACGACCGACCGACCGCCTGTGGAAAAGCAAAAGCTGCCTTTCCGAACGCGGCCTGCTGTGCGGTAGGGCGGGGGAGTCTTTGCTGGCACGCGAGACGGGGGCGGCGCGGGAGAGTTCGGTTCGGGGCAGGCCCTATCGTGTGGGTTGAAAATCGGCACTTTATTCCAGATCCGCATTGCAAGTGAGATCCGAATGAGACCTGTGAATGGGAATTCGTGGTAGGTTGAGAAATTTACTAACAAGCTCCAACAACGTCAGTGTGAGGGGAAACAAGCATGATTCTGGGGGAAACAAACAACAATGGACGATGCTTTCATCTTCGTTCGGTTCACATCCTTATTCAAATGATTTTATTTCTTCAACATCTTGAATATTTGTACTTGGTCAAAAAGAATGAAGCCTGCTCAAGATCTGGGAAATAGAGCAGCAACTATGTTAAATACAATCCAATGTTGTAGGAAACAGTAATTTATTAAAAATTGATACTTTACAAATACTTTTAAATTTTATCAAAAGTGTTAGCTTTGTAATGCGTGCATTTAAATCGACTATTTTAAATCTATAGGATTTCATGTTACGAGTGCTGATGTTTACGTTTCCAAAACTAGACTTTTTCAAATCGGAAGATAATTGGATATTCCCTGCATTGTGTTGCGAAGACGTATTCCAGGCCACAAGCACAGAGTGATTATCATCTATGTCTATTCCGGAATTCGAACCCATATCCCCCGCTCAAACAGTCTCATCAAGTACTTGCTTCGAAAATTAATTTAAATAAAGCTTACAGAATTGTTTGTTGCGTGTTAATTAATTGCTTATCAATATATAACACTATTATCGCTATACCTGCGTCTTTCCCATCCTGATGGAGTTAGTCAATTTGAGCATATTAATTCCATAATATAAAGGTTTTATTTTGATTAATTTTCAAAAGTAGTCAATCAAATACGTCGAAAATGTTTAACGAACGGTTGGTAGAAACATCGACGAAGATGAGCCCACACCAATTAAAAGAAATCTGCATCATATCATGGAGCAAAGAGACACAACAATTCTCGTATACTATTTCACAAACCGACAGGAAGCTGTGAAGTGCCACTAAAGAAAATTAAGTTATGTTTTCTTTACCGAAGAACCCTTTTTTCGCCATAGGAAAGTAAACTACCATCATCACATATACACACAAGTTCATTTGATGCGCTCCTCATTGATGTTGACAGATACTTAATTTCCATCCGTTTATCTTGTTCATTTCCTGTGGAGATAATTTACGGCATCTGGGAGTCAGGTTCACCCTAGGTTGGAAGAGAAGTGTTGTAGAGGGTTCCATTTACAAATTACCGCCACATCCTTGGGGCACCTCATCGCTTAAGTGGCTTTCTAATCATGATGGTTGAAGGTCGTGCAATTGTCCTTTACAAGTTGACTCGTGTTGTTTCTAACATGAGAATCATTTTTAGTAGGATTGGAGTATGAAGGAAAAGTGTTATTGTTGGTATTATTATTATTATTATTATTATTATTATTATTATTTTTTTTGTTGTTGTTTTTGTTGATGTGGTTTTTGCTCTTTTTTTTGTGCTGTACATGTATCATATGGAATTTCGCTTTGTTTCGATCACCTCTCTGATAGGTATGATGTGCCTGGGAAATGATTACATTTTTGACAGTTGTATGAGAAATTTAAATAAAAATTAATTTTGAAATACATACAACGGTTCTGAATTCAAAGCAGGTCTTAATTTAAAAAACGTATAGTTCTCAATGAAAAACAATATAACTTTTAATTATTTCATTTAAAAAATATTTCTTCTGGTTAAACTACAATAATTTTCCAAGGATGATGGATTTGTCCATTACTTAACCAGTTTTTTTCAGAGTGTAGTGAATTTTAGGAACTTTCAATTCTGATGAATATTTATAAAAAAAAACAAACATTTTTAGTTTTAAAAATGCAATGCCACTTTTTAACTGGCATGAAAATGCACACCTTCAATTATGTTGGTTGGAAAAGGTTGCATTCGAGAGGGAAACAGCAAAGGGAGTGTACATGGAAACGTGGCCTTTCATACGGTGTTTTGGTTATTCACCTGATGACATGAAAGGAAACCACGAAAGCGCGGTAATGTTGGTCACACAAACAGAACTTCAGAGCTTGTTTCTCTCCAATGCCTTTATTAAACCCAGATAATTACCTAGTGAACAAATTTCAGAGCTGTCCGCGAATGGAATTCACAATGTAGTCACGTTGTTTGATAGCGGAACATGCCTTGCTTTCATGTTAAGGGGCATGTTACAATAAGAAGATCGGCATAAAAATTCTAAAAATAGAACTCCACATTGCAAAAAATAACTGGACGTATGACCAACACAAATGTACAGCGTAAATACAGTCAATTGGATTGACACATGATATCAAACGATCCAAGTTTGTCTCATGACTGTCGTAAAAAACAGTTCAATTTACGACCAAGGCAATGCGCAGTGGAGTACGTAAAAAGACATCGAGCGCTGCATAAAGAGAGCTCGGTGGAGCGCATGACGGTCGGTTGAAGGTCCGTTAGATCGAGATGGGGCGGGGAGTTCAAATCGATCCTTGGCCTCGGAGATACGGCGTCGGGGGCAAGGTCGGGCCTTCAATCAACGTCGCCCATCCATCACGCACGCGAGGCGCTGCGACCGTTTTGTCCCCGAGCGACCGGAGCTTGTCCTCGTCGGCGAGATGGTGATTGGGACTCCGCCTTTCCATTTCGTTCCTCTCTACGGCGCTACAGCCCAGTTCAAGCGGCTTTGGTTGATTGATTTTTAGAGACTCCGGACGCGTCAACTACTAGGATCATTAGTCCCGTAAGTGTTGGGCATGTTTTATCATCGGGAGGTGGCAGTGATCTTCTTCCACTGGATGGCGAGATCCGCCGCCGACCTACCATCCAATAGCGGGGGTTTTCCCATCTAGGTATCTCCCACCAGAGGAGCACGGCCCCAGCCGGGACCAGCCCTAAGTTCCCGACAGGTCTCCCGGTATCTGTGGTAGTGTAGTGCATGTTAGTGTAAGTGAGTGTGTAAGGGGTGAGGTTAGAGTAAGGAAGAGGAAGGAAAGATCGCGCGCGGTCCATGGCCCGTTTGTTAGGGTACTGCTCCGGAATTTGCCTGGTGTTGATCGGAGAAACCATGGAAAACTACCGATCAGAGCAGCTGGCCGCTAGAATTCTCCTTCAAACAGCGACTGAATTCCAACTAGACCGAAATGAAAAGCAAGTGTCGAAAATCCTGCGGCCGTCGGGACTCGAACCAAGGACCTAGGGCCTCCCGGTCAGAGGTGCTGCAATGACATCAGTTGATGCACTGAGCCAATGCTCCCGGTCAAGAGGCTTTGTCGCTTGGTATCATCTGGTCGCCCCACAGGGGCGACCAGAAGGGGTAGGGACAGCTGGGACAACTTGCCCCAGGCCCCAACTTAATTGGGGCTCCGAATTTCTCTTCACTCAAAAGAAATGTATAATATATTAATCTATAATCCAAATTTAACGCTACAAGTTATTTCTAATTCATGTCGAAATAATTTCTGTTCATGATCGGGGAAGGAGGGAACTTTTTGTTTGAAATGAGGGGCCCCCATGGATCACATGTGTCAGGCCTTTGGTTTTCTCTGAGCGTTTCTGAATATCCACACACTTGGAGCCTGGGTCTTGCGAGAGTATGGGGAATGGACGATGTAGGGTGGGAAATCAATTCTATGGGTGTTTATATCTAGGAAGAGAGGCACACATCTCTTTCAATATTTTCCAGTGTTTCCACTTAAATTTTATTTACTAAAGGCTCATTCAGTTAGATATTTTACCGATGATGTTTATTTGTTGAACAACGTTCAGATTGTGAAATGACATGATGTACACAAACAGGTTTTGTTGTCACTCATTAGTCGAAAAGTACTACACTAAGTGTGGAAAAGGAATATCTTTTTTTTAAAATTTATTTCTTCTTGTTCGACAATACAGTCTTTCAAGGGTTTTAAAAAACATAAGATTATTATATGACAGTTTTGGATTGGCCATCCATAAGGTAAGTGAGGTTTCAACTCTGACATAATTATTGATTTAATGTTATTGTTAATTAAGAAGAGCAAGGAATATGATTATGTTAAGGAGCTGAGGGTATAGTGGTTTACGGGGGATTGAATTTATCTTTGGGAAATCTTGACTTTACGCGTGGGTGGACCGCATTTTTTCCCATGTTAAAAATGATGGTACTTGGTGAGGTATGCAGATTGTTATAAAAATTGTTAGCTAATTTAGCTATGGTTTCTTCTAATTGGTAATTTTTAATTCTCGGTGAATTTGTTCATTTGTAATGAACCAGGGGGCATTTAGAGTATTTCTTAGAAATATGTTTTGAATTACTTTGATTTTATTAAGGAATATCATTGGGAACCTTTGGAAGAGACTGGCAGACGTAGGGTTATCCCCGTGCCCCGTCTTTTTCGTATCTACCTAAGAAGATCAGTAAGCTATCTTGCTAAGAAGAAATAAAAGAGGTCATCTTCGTCAACATATTAGCTTTATTAAGATAGCCGGCTTTCGACGGCTTTGCCGTCATCGTCAGTCTCGCTGCTGTCGGCAAAAGTCGAGCGACTATGTTGACGAAGATGACTTCTTTTATTTCTTCTTATAAGAACGTCAACAACATCCAATCAGAGTTCCCACAAGCTATCTTGCTTCCCACCTGTCTGCTCTAACCAAGGCCTTTGCCGCAGCCGTCGCCGCTGTCTCCGTATCTGCCGTCGGTTTCTATTTCTTTTTGTCACAGTTTATTTATCGTATGGGTTATTTTGCGGGTACACGGTCATTGGCCGTTGTCAGGATTATACTAATGAATTTACGAATAACTGCAGTTCTTCTTTACCATTTTTGAATTTGCCTCGTGTACCTTATTTCTTTCAGTAATTCGTTGAAATTATTGTGGTAACTTAAACTAAATACCGCTGGGGTACCATTACATTCTTTGATGTCCTCCACTTCCTCCAAATATTACGTGCCCAGATCTCCATCTTACCTAAAATTGGGGGTGGGGGCAGGATGTAGGAGGGAACGTCGTGGGCGGTCCGTGGTTCGTTTTTGAAGGTTCTTCTGCGTGGATCCGTTTGGATTTGATCGGAAGAAAGAACGGAATAGACCGACAAGCCTGTAAGGTCGTGAAGTAACGTCGTAAGGTCTATGAAGTAAGCTCGTTCGTTCATGGTTATGCGTTTTTCCTCGCTCCTTAACAGCTGTCGAAAATCCCCCACCGTGTGAACTCGACCTACGAGTAGAGGACTGGCAATCGTATATGCTAAATTACGTTCTTGGGGCCGTATTTTTAATTAGATTTAGCAGTTCTAGAGTTTGAATTGTTTTTGTTACATTTCATACCGAGAAGGGCAAAAGTCCTGCCCTTCAATGTCCAACAGAGAGATCCATTAAAAGGGGTATGCGCTCTCTCCTGCTGTCTCTCTTATCTGTTTCCCTCTCCTTCTCTGTCTGTCCGTCTCTCTCTCTCCCCCTCCCTCCTCTCTCTCTCTCTCTCTCTCTCTCTCTCTCTCTCTCTCTCTCACTGTGTGTGCTCTGTCAGCCCTCAGGATAAACATACCGTGTGTTTAACGACGGACCCTCAGTTTAAACGAACGAGGGTAGATATCAGTTACCGTGGATATCAATGTCGCCAGCTGCTTATTAAGGAGATTATGCACTCCTTCGTAACAACGAGCCGTACGAGGACAGCCTTTCTGAGCCGTTCACTTGGAAATGTTTGAAATTCAATACTTCTCGTGATCAAAAAGCGATCGTAATTGACCAACCTATTCGTTTCGTCGAATTGGCCTCGTGTAAGAAACAAAATCCATGTTCTTATTAACGTAGCAGCGGCAAAGGAGTCACTGTGAGCAACTGTAAAAAGCACCCAAAGGCTTCCGCTTGCAGGCGTCTGTCACCCACTCGCCGCGTCTATGGGCTGGAGCCTCAGGAGGAAGTCGCCCCCTCTGTGATAAGGGCCTTATCGCGCCCGCCCACACACAAGAACTCTTTTGTAGACCAAGACTGTTCCCTTTCGCTCGAGATGCCGAGTGCGTCTCTGGCGGCTGAGTGAGATTCCTTGGGGTTGGGACTCCGCTAGCTCAGCACCAACATTGCGACCTATGCAGCATCGTTGGCCGGGGACTCAATTTTTTTTAAATTCAAAATTCAAGTAGTATGTGGCATAGTGTAGGGATCACAGAATTTTGAAAACTGCATAGAATTCATTTCTCCCCATAGCACGTCATACACAGTTTTTAACTGTTTTTGACGTAAAATAAATAAATAAATAAGTTCTGACGAAATTATCAAGGATTTTTCGACACAGCTGGATCGAATTCATCTTGCTTGAAGGAGAATTCTAGCGACCCGCTACGCTAATCGGTAGTTTCTGTGATTTATCCGATCAACACCAGGCGAATGCCGGAGCAGTACCCTACCAAACGGGCCACGGACCGCGCGCGATCTTTCCTTCCTCTTCCTTATCCTATCCTGTACCCCTTACACACACTTACACTAACATGCACTACACTACCACATATTCCGGGAGACCGGTCGGGAGCTTAGAGTTTGTCCCGGCTGGAGCGGTGCCCCGCTGGTGGGAGAGTCCTGGTTAGGGGGGAACCCCACTAGCCGACGGTAGGTCGGCGCCGGATCTCGCCATCCAGCGGGGGAAAATCACCGCCATCTCCCGAGAAAAAACATGCACCACACTAACGGGACTAATGACCTAAGCAGTTGACGCGCCCGGAAACACGAAAAAACCAAACCAAACCAAACCGGAGCAGTACTTTCATAATCGGGTCACGGACCGCGCGTGATATTGCCATCCCTTCCTCTCCTACTATATTCTCCTCTACCCTCACACACACACACACACACGCACGCTCACCTACAGACTTACACCTACTACATTATAAATGTCTAGCGCTTGTCTCACCTGGGGCAAAGCCTCTGGATGGGTGATACCTAGAAAGGGAAACCGTGTAAACCGATGTGAAGGTCTGCGTCTTACGTTACTGTCCAGGGGGAAGGAACACGTCACATGCGGGGATGCAGCATGAAAAAAATGAACCAAGTAGATGATGCGCCTTGTATCAATAAATGCTTATTCATTTACCCTTCGAATTAACGGAAACCAGACGTCAAATTCTTCCGATATTTCTACTTTCGATCTTTCATGGTTTTAATCAGCGGCGCCCAGAAACGGTGCAATTAAATGGCGCGGCAGTCCTCCAAATAAACTTCTTCTGTCATCCTCCTTTTTTGAAGACAAGCGTACTTTCGTAAAAGCAACGTACTACTGTCAATTACTTGAGTCTCCTACCTAACGCTCGGGATCATTTTTCTCAACTACTATCTCTTTCTCATCCCAGGCTTGGTATGCATTCCACACTTCTCGCAATTGAATATCAGAGTTCTGATTGAAGAGATATCAATGAGTTCTCAGAGTCGAACACAATTTGCTCCTTTTGCATTTAAATATTTCCTTGTGATTGAAGGCTGGCTGAAAGAGGGATTTTGGTCATTAATTAATAGCGATGTTGTAAAGTGTCTGTTGTAAAGTGAAAATGAAAAGACTGAGTTGAAGAAAAGTTTTTTCGATATTTGAAAGTTCGTGAAAGTCATAGAAGTGATTTTTCATTATTAATTTTTTAAAGAAGACTGATTTATTCAGGTTGAGATTCTCTTTATAGTTTCTCTAGTACATTCTGAAACGTGTGCAACATTCAGTGATTTATTACCATTGATTGCTTCAAGGGAAAGTGTCACCTTATCTCTGTCTTCTAACTATTAGGAAGTTATAATGTTGATGTTTTATATTAGCGTTAAAATTCATTTTTTTGACAAGGTGATTTTAGAATTAATTTATTTTTTTAAAACAGCATAATTTATTATTAACGGAGATTTATAATCCTAAATATCATGTTCTCTGTTTCATATTTGTGCCAAAAATACGAAATTAAAATGATCAGTTTACACAATTATTTTTGGGCGACGTAATTATTGAAAATAGTTGTCACTCAAACCTTTGTTCACAACTATTTTACAAATGAACCGCATTTTGAATGTAGTTTTGGGTTAGATGATGGATGCAATGTTGATTTCACTATTCAAATTGCAATGATATCAGTGTCTTTTGCTAGGAAGAAGAAAATTGGATTCACATGTTCAATTGCTGTGCCACCGGATCATGAAGATAAAGGATGGAAATGGGCTACTATATCTGCCGACATTGAATTGTAATTCTTGCCGGTATATATTAAGAGATAATGGATCTCAATGAAAGAATTAAGAAAATTTGTAGGAAAGGTTGAGGGTATTAAAGAAAGGGTAAATGGTGACTTCGAAAATAGTACCGAATTGTAGTAATCATTGCGGAACCTAGATATATTAGCAAGTAAGTGATCACATTAGGGCTGTAAGTGGGTAAATGATTGATAAATATATGTAGAGATGGGGTTCCGAATGACTTTCTGTGATACTATTTCGATCCAGGTGCAGAAGATGCCGAAGTCTGAAGGGAAAAAAGGCGACGGTCGCTGCGGACTTCAGTTAGTTTAGGAAAAGTAGGAAGAGAAGAGAGTATTTGACTTCTGCCGGCAGATGTTTTCCCCCATCCGTATACGATCTCTTTTCCGTGACTTCCATCGATGGAAAGTCCATCTAGAGTGATTGCCAGAATACCTACCAAAAAGAAAAAAAAACATGCATATCATTAGTGGTTATCAAAAGTGATTAACTCTAAAGGAATAATTAGACTATTTTGTTAATTATGTGTTCCAATCAGTAATAAGATCAAGGTCAAGTAAACGAAGTAAATATGAAAATAGACGAAAACGTAAAAAGAACAGACGAAATCGCACAATTATTGATAGAAGTACAATAATTCTCATGATTTCGAACTTGGTAACAAAGATGTAGTCAGTGTGTAATAAAATATTGGAGAGTGAAATTCTCACCTCTATTTCGAAACATGTACGTTCGTAATGGGGGTAACCCTTATAACTTGAATGCAACTCAATGTCTAAAATGTTTACACAATAGTTTAAGGACTCTTTACCATAAAGCGCCTCTAAATGATGCTTTAATGCGACCACTCCATTCACGCAAATGCAAGGCTAGAGCGAGAATTCTCTCGTGAGAGCTGTTTCATCTTAAGAGCTACCATTGTGCCTCTCGCTACCCTCCAGGTTCAGACTACATTCAACTTGGCTGCGCTTTGCGCCCTCGTCCGTTCGTTTCCGTAAGCCCCAGCGAGACACGTGCCCGCGAAGCATCCCCTGGCTCCTCGCCTCCATCGCGCCCAAAGTCCCCGGCCACGCCCCCCGGTGCACGCCGCCCTCTGCTCGTCGCGTCGCGTCGCGTCGCCCGCCCTCCCTGGATTTGCTTCCCCAGTTTGATGGCTACTACCCCTCCACCCTCTGTCTCTGACTCTACTTCTTTTCTTCTCTGTCTCTGGTCTCTCTGTCTCTCTCTCGCTTGTCCTCTCTGTCCTCTCTTTCTGTGTCTCTCTTTCTATTCGCCTTTTTTTTCTTTGGTCTCTCTCTTTCTATTCCGTCTCTCTTTTTCCGTCTCTCTTTCTATATTTGTCTCTGTGTATCTTGTCTCTTTCTATCTCCCTCTCTCTCTGACTGTCTCAATCTTTGTCTCTCTCTCTCTCTCTGACTCTGTCTCTCTGCCTGTCTCTCTCTACCTCTGTCCCTATGTACCTTGTTCTGTCTCTCTACTACTGTCCCTCTCTACCACTGTCTCTCTCTCTACCACTGTCTCTCTCTCTCTACCACTGTCTCTCTCTACCTCTTTCTCTTTCTCCAGCTCTGTCTCTTTCCCTCTCTCTCTGTCTCTATGACTATCTCTATTCTATTTGTCTCTTTCTCTGTACTTCTCTCTCTCTCTCTCTCTCTCTCTCTCTCTCTCTCTGTGCCTCTGTCTCTCTCTATTTGAATAAAGTCCTTTGCTGCACCCCGTTCCCGGGAGCTAAGCCGTCCCCGTCCGTGGATCCTCGTGACTGCGTCGGACCTAGCGGGCCCGTTCCTCTCACCACATCGCCACTCCCTATCCGCTCTCCGTCCTCCTCGCAGCCCTTACCCCCCACGTGAGCCTTCCTCGCCGCCCATCTCCACACCATCTTCCCCGCCTTTTCCATCCTCACTGCACCTGCCCCAGTTCTCTTCCTCGGCACTTTCATTGGCGTACTCCCCCTCCTGGTTTGCTCACACTCGTTTATCATCCACTCTCCCGTAATCCCTTACATAAGAGGGAAGACACAGTCTTTCGTCAATGCTCTTACTTAGGTGCTTCACGAGCTCTCCCATCCCCACCCGTCCTCACCATCCTCCCCCCTTCTCCTATCGCCTTGCCCCTTTTCAACTTTCTCCATCTCCTCCTACAACTCTACATCACTTACAGTTTCTCCACCTTTCGCACCAGCCTCTGTCCCCTTCCTCACCACTTTAATTGTCATCCATCTCGCCCTCCATTCGCCTTGTCCATTCATGTTCCTTCATCTTCCACTCTCGTGTAATGACTTGTGAACTCAGAGGGTTTACGAGCACTCCCGTCCCCACCCGTCCTCACCATCCGCCCTCGCGCCCGTGCACGCCTCCCCAGTCTGCACGACGGAGCCTTCCGCCACGCGCTGAACTCACGCACACGCGCGTGCACACACGCTCGCACGCACGTCCTCCTCGGAATGGAGCGCACGGCCCGTAAACACGGCCGCGACCGCTGCGGAATATCTAATTTTTCGCTGCGAGTTGCACCGCCCCCCTCCCTGAAATATTCCTCGCGCCCGCGGGAAATATTGGACACGTTTGTTGATGTTGGGGGAAGTATAAAGAACTATGCGCAGAGTAATTCATAAAACATGCTTTGCGGATGCGCCGAGTTGGAAGTTTTATTTCTGGGGGAAATGTAAAATGTTTACGGTCTTCAAATGATAAAGGGGTCTCTGTGTTTGAGGTGGATGGTCAATGAGGTACGTTTATCTTACGAAGTGCGTTATTAATTCAACTGTCAAGGCTGTCAGGAACAGAGTCGCAGCATCTTTCTGCGGAACAGCTCGATAATATTCAATTCATATGGGCTGGGTGGTCTACCATACATAATAGTTTTCGTTTTTAATTTTCCTTTTTTCAGTTTTCTGCTTCCACAATAATTGCTACTCATTATAAAAATAAAAACAGAATGTATGCATCCGTCGAATGAGATGAACATTGAATACATTGTATTATATTTCCACCGATAAAATTTATTTAATATTAATTGTGTTATTTTGTATGAACTATGTGAACAACATGTACTTCTCTATGAACTAGAACTGCTTCGATTAGTGATATTACATGCTATTATTATATTCATTATTTTCGCTAATTTCACTAACTTTTAAAATGTGCACTCTCTTGTTCAACATTTTTGTTTTTAACTTGAAAATGGTTTTCGTTTTTTAACTTGAAATATATTTCTGTGGCTTGGTGCAAGAAGGACCAATGTCAGTTTTTAGTGATTTTCGGTTTGTATGACGAATGTGTGCTTTCAATCCCTTTCCTTCAGTGCCTGAAGAACTGAAGTCAAAAGTCGATCGTATCTCCTAATTTCACATTGAATTACGTCGGCCTACGATAGTTTTTTTTTTTTCATTTCGATGGTGTAAGAAAACCACCCAATCGGTAAAACATTGAATATTAACATTGGCCATTCTTGTTCCAAGCTACAGATATACTTTCAAATATAAAGAAAAAGAACAAATCAAGAAAAAAGTAAGGAAGGGCATAGTGCCTTACCAGACGCGGGCATACCTAGAGACAGGAAAAATATGTAGTATGAAACGTCAAAATATGTGCATAAATATGTAATGAAAACAGTAAGAATATGTAATAAATATTAAAAATGTGATATAATATGTAATATTAAAATACTTAATTATAAAACATTTACGAAATGAAAAAAAAAATTCCTACACAAATTTTAAAAATAATGCAATCATTTGAAGAGCACAAGTTGATGCACACTTCGCAATATACAACTTTCCCGTCAGAACTAAAAGCTTCATCTATTGCTTCCCAGAGCCGTCAGTCAGAGTAGATGCAATAGAAGACATCGTACAAACTGGCGGTATCTACGACTAGCAAACAATTACTGCAGTGTGAAGTGTTACACGTCGGTGATCGCCACAATTGATCGGAAATTAAGGTTAAAGATTACGAAACGCGGCGTCAGTGACGCTTTTCACACCTAGAGAAAATGATATCAGTCACTGACGCGCACTCTCCGTTACTGAAATAACTGAAGCTGGTGCGTCGAACTGTGAGAACATCAGACGTCTTCGCGAAGACAGCTCCCAATAATAATGCAGCAAAAATGTTGACATTTTTGAAAAAAAATTAAAAAAATATGTAAGAAAATTGCCGACCTGGATGGCCGAGGTGGCCAAGAGCGAGTACCAACTCAGCGCTTCGGTCCGAAGGGTCGCGGGTTCGAATCCCGCCTTGGGCATGGTTGTTTGTCCCTTGACTTTGTATGTGTTGTCGCAGAGGGCCTCGCGTTCTGCTGACCCCAGATGAGAGGAGCCCGCAAGTGTGTTGGTCTTGTGTATGGTCGAATATGCGTCCCATCGGGACGTAAAGGGTAACCGGCTGTTGGCTAGATAAAAGCCTCAGAAAAATGTAAGAATGTTGATAGAATAATAAAATATTTTGTGAAAATAGCAAAATATGTCAAATATGCAGTATAGTACTAAATATGTAAAAATATGTAAAGGAAAAAATTGGATATTGTGCAAAACGGCGACAATTCGCCAGGATTACAAACTTGAGAACAGTACGTAGAAAGACAAAAAAATGTAATTACATAAAAATCCTGTCTCTAGACATAACAACATATGAAGATGGCTATGAAGGCAACAACAACAGTTTCTATCAAAGATTCATGGCATATTTTGTGTGATTTCTAATGTTGTTGTTCAGACAAGTCTTTATTCCATGTCATTGTGTTTTTGTAGCCCTGACGAAGGAATTAAATATTCCGAAACGTTGGCAAACTAATGTGTTTTATTAATTGACCGATCCCGTCATCCATCTCCTACTACTTATTAACGGTCGTAATTTCTACAATGGTCAATGACTACATGCAACGCGGTGCATGTGCATAACTCTCCGAGTAATGTCCGAGGGGACGGCCCAGTGACACGCAAGCCGAAGAGAAGCGCGACGATCCGGTTGCTGAGTGTGTCGGCATCTCGGGAAGGGGAAGAACGAACAGCTCGTTTTATGGATCTTCGTGACACCCGCTCTAAAATCCCTGCGCTTTATAAAAAAAAGGGCTCGAGCGAGATTTTCCGCCTCCCGTGAAATACACCGCAGGTGATTACCGGAAGCGGAACACGGCGAAGCGCTGCGCGGGAGCCCTGGGGGGGGGTGAGGACCACAGACTCCACTGCCGCCCCAGCCGCTACCACCCCACGACCGCTACCCCTCCCACACCGCCCCGTCACATCCCCTTTCGCCTCTCGACTTGTCTCCTCCGCGCCGCTACGTTCACCTCCACCGCACAGACTCCTCCACTTGTACCGATACCAACTTCGTTCATGGATTCATTGGTGATTCCGGGCGCGTCAACGGAGAAGGGCATTGTTCCCGTAAGTGTAGTGCATGTTTTTGCTCGGAAGCGGGCGGTGATCTTCCCGCGCTGGATGGTGAGATCCGGCGCTGTCGTACCATTGGTTATTGGGGTTTTCCCTAACCAGGTATCACCCACCAGCGGTGCACCGCCCCAGCCGGAACAAGTTGAAAGCTTCCGGATATCTCCCGGAATGTGTGGCAGTGTAGTGTTTGTAAGTGTATGTGTGTGTAAGGAGTAAGATAGGATAAGGAATGGGAAAGAAAGATCGCGCGTGATCCGTGACCCGTTTGTTGGGGGTACTGCTCCGGTATTCGCCTAGTATTGATCGGAGAAACCATGGAAAACTGCCGATCAGAGCAGCCGGCCGCTAGAATTTTCCTCCAGCAGCGACAGAACTCGACCCAGCTATCGAGGTAAGATTGAAAATCGTGCACCGTCGGGACTCGAACGTAGGACCTCCCGATCAGATTCATTGCAGTGACATCAGTTGGATGCCCTGAACCACCTCTTCTGGTACCAACTTCATCTTCACACTGTCGCGTTTTCCGCACTCACCTCCACCATCACCACTACTTTTCCCACCTTTCCTTCCAAGTTCAACGCCACCGTCATTTCCATCGTTATAACCACTTCCACTTGCGTCGTCTCCTTACTTCAGAGCAATATGCCAACACCCCTGGCCCGGAAGATGGGCCACTAAAAACTTCTCACCATCACCCTCAGGGCTGGCGCCGTCACCGCCGCAGAGGTGGCGCCGGTGATTTCTCCATGAGGAAGCGCCTTCCTCACGGAGGCTTTCAGGATAAAGAAGACGGATGTTTTCGCTTAATGCGAGGGGTGGGGCGGAGAATTGCTGGGGCTGTTAAGGGGGACGACTTACTACTCGCTTTAGTTGTTCTCTTCCACCTCACTGTTCTCTGTTCTCCCGCTCTACAACTTACGACTAATTGTTGTCGAATGGTTTTATATCATTCCTTATCCTTATTTTCATTACTTTCCTAGCACTTCTTCTTTTTAGTATTCTGAACACAATTAATATTTTATTTTTTCACTCATGCTTTGAAGCATTTGTGGTTATAAAAGTTTCATTTTTCATTATTCGTTTTGTATTAGTTATTTTTATATTAATATTGTTAACTGATATTGTTATTTATACCATTATTAAACTCAGTTATTTATTTTAAAACGTATTTCAATTCTACCTTTTTCTCAACTTTATATTCCCCTCTTGCCCATGATGATTCTCCAACCTTTTATTTTTACACACATGCAATATTTATCAAATTCATTGCAGAGCTTGCCATTTTCTTCGTTCGTCCAGCTCTTTCCCTTCTCATTTCACTCGTCGTTCTCAACCCATCCGCTTCGCGAGTCTTCCCTTGTCCGCTGGTTCTCCGTGGGGAAGTGCGAGGGGGAACTGCGCTTGTTTATAGACCTTGTCCCGACGCCGACCCCACACCGCGGCCTGCCTGCCTGTTCGCGTGCACGGGGCCTCGCAAGAGAGCGCCAAAAGCGTGTGTGTGTGTGTGTGTGTGTACACATACGTGGGCGTGGGTATATTGCCAGAGAGCTTCTCGGTGGAGAAATGAGGGGCTTCGTCGACATCTTTTTTCTTCCTCTGGTTTTCCTTGCTTTTATGTAACAAAAGATAAACGCGATGAGAGCGTCGAATACGGCTTTTTTCTCTCATTTGTTCACCGATGAAAATGCTCGAATTAATTTTCTAAGGAATGTTTTTGAAACTCGCAGAACCTGAGAGGAAATAATATGAAGAGTTCTATTCGGGAATTCGAATATTTACTCTAGAATGAATTATTTTTTACGCTTCCCGATATCTCGCATGTGAAAAATACAGTATTTTTGTAGTTCCATTTAATACTTTTTCGTGTTGCCGTTTTACAAAAATCGCATTTATTGCTTGGTTATGGTTCACATTCCAATAAAACCACAATAAGAACGAGTATAGGAAAAGCTGCTTGATTATTACGTTTAATATCAATAACTTTCAGTTAAAATCAATCTAGCGCATATTCTTTACCACTCTTGATATTATTAATTTATCTTAATTTTGTTCCTAGCGATTCTATCCTCAAGAACATTATTCAGCATTAGTTGAAAATTTTCCTAATAAATCGCATCTGGGCCGGCCTGGATGGCCGAGGTGGCTAAGAGCGAGTACCGACTCAGCGCTTCGGTCCGAAGGGTCGCGGGTTCGAGTCCCGCCTTGGGCATGGTTGTTTGTCTTTGTTTGTATGTATGTATTGTCGCGGAGGGCCTCGCGTTCTGCTGACCCCAGATCAGAGGAACCCGCAAGTGTGTTGGTGTCTAGTGTATGGTCGAATATGCGTCCCATCGGGACGTAAAGGGTAACCGGCTGTCGGCTGGATAAAACCCTAGAAAGAAAGAAGAAGAAATCGTATCTGGTCGAGATGTATTAAGGGTCAAATAATATTTCATCTCTCCTTCTGGGAAACAAGACGGAAGTTGACTACCAAGAACTTTCGTAACTGGATTTGTTTGCCACTCCCCAGTTGTGTGGAGCATGTACTTTTATATCTATCTCTTTTATTCGTCACTCGTATCTGTTGAGGCGCAAAGAGAATATTAAAACTCTGGTCGTGAACGCTTACATAATACTAAGTCTTAAAGGATTATGAAATTAAAATGTGTGAATAAAAAAGAAGAAATCGTTAACTTTTAAGAAGGAAAATATGTTCCCTTGTCTCAAGTAGATACTTAAAATAAAACAACGTACTTCAGTTAGTTACTTTTTAGTTCCTGTAACTTGTGTGCTAATTTCAAAACACGTATAAATTTTTTTTCAAAAAAGAATAGTTTGAAAGAGTAATATAAAAATTCTTAAACCTGTACTGGGTATACTTAATTTTAAATATGCCAATGAAAGCCAAATCGGTTGTGAGGGTTATTATACCACATTTCATGACATCACAAATGGTAGCACATTGTGCGGTTCATTTTCTTCGAGATTATTTGAATTTATAGTAATAATAATAATAATAATAATAATAATAATAATAATAATAATAATAATAATAATAATAATAATAATAATAATAATGTCTAGGGGTCTGCAGCTGCAAAAATGCTACTGAAGAAATCCACAAACTATGGTTTTCCCAAAAGTAGAGTGCATACTTCTCAAGAAGAACAAGTTTCACACACTAATAAACAATATTAAAATTAAAAAAATTCTTTAAATAAATTTTCACGGCACAAATAACTTCTTATAAACAACATACAAATAACTTCTGATAAAACAGATAGTTAGCATAAGATACAATATAAATAATACAACAAATACAAACAATACAGTCACACAATAACAAAAATTACAATAACATAAGATTCAAAATAATTCTGACAATAGAACACCAAATACTGGGATACACGAAACAAGATGTATCAAGCGAAACTTGACGCGTTACAGATGTGATAATGTCATTAAGAGTGCTCGTGGAATTTAGAACGCTCGTGGAACTATCCATTTAGAATGAATGTCCATAATTTCAGAACTGATGAAATAAAGTAATACGGAGTTTTAGATCTTTCAGAGCTTAGATTAACCAAACAATTGGGAAATGATAATACATCATTGTGATATGGTCCTCAAGCTCTTTATAGACTGGGCACTGACATAAAATATTATTAAGATTTTCTTCAGAATTCATATTACATGTATCGAGCAGAATGAATTTCAGTGTATTGATATCGCAATAATATAATGTGAAATATATTTTTGGCGACATTTTTTTACATACCAATTATATAAAAAAAGATGCTTTTCCTCGACGGCACGCTCAAACCGTGACATTTGTTGTGTCGTAAGCATTGGTGCACTGAGTACGGGCATTCAGCGTGTACGCTCAGACTGGAAATAGGGGTTACAACACAATCCAATATTTTCATTATCAGTCAAAATCCAAAATCGAAACTGTGAAATTGGTTTTGAATTTGGTACGAGAACGAATAGTTCAGAATAACAACAGAGAGGGTAAAGAATCGAACCAAGATAATAAAAAAAAATTGTCTGCGTCGGGCGAAAGTCCACGATAACAAACTCAAACAGCGTACAAGTTTCTACTCAAGACTCGTTTAACAGATGTATAGTGTGCTTCAGTCATGCTCATCATAACGTGGGATGAAAACTGAACTGACTCTTATCAAAGTTTGGGACCAGTAGCGGTAGCCCAGTGCATCAACTGATGTCACTGCAGCGCTTCTGTCCGGTAGGTCTTAGGTTCGAGTCCTGATGGCGGCAGGATTTTCGACCCTAGCTTTTCAGCTAGGTCGAATTCAGTTTAGTTTAGTTAATGCCTTATTTCAGTCGCTGTCTGGAGGAGAATTCTAGCGGCTGGCTGCTGTGATCGGTAGTTTTCCGTAGTTTCTCCGATCAACACCAGGCGAATGCCGGAGCAGCACCCTACCAAACGGGCCACGGACCGCGCGCTATCTTTCCTTCCTCTTCCTTGTCCTATCTCCTCCCCTTACACACACACTTACACTAACATGCACTACACTACCACATATCCCGTAAGACCGACCGGGAGCTTAGAGCTTGTCCCGGCTGGAGCGGTGGCCCGCTGGTGGGAGAGTCCTGGTTAGAGGGAAACCCCACTAGCCGACGGTAGGTCAGTGCTGGATCTCACCATCCTGCGGGGGAAGACCACCATCTTCCGAAAATGAAAAACATGCACTACACTTACGGGACTAATGACCAAAGCAGTTGACGCGCCCGGAAACACGAAAAAAATTAATCAATCAAAGATAGGGAAAAGGAAAACCATTCCTTTTGAATCTGCTCTTCCCTTTTACATTTATTCTATGTCCTTTCTTTCAAAGCAGGGACAACATGTGTTATTGTCAACCGGAAGTGCTGATGCTTCAGTGTTGGAGAAGAGAATCGTGTAATATGTACCACCTGACATTGCGTTTTCTACAGACATCGCGCGTCGTCGGCAAGTTCGTTTGAAGAGCGAATTCCTTCTGCACCGGGAGCTTGATCAGTTGTGCCGTGCATGCAATCCAAAGTCATGACGCTGGGTGAGTCAGTGAGTCTGTGGAAATGCAGTCTGTCGGGAATGGCGTCGCCATCACCTGCTTTCAACTTCCGTCGTACATTCCACTGAACAGCTGAGGGGCCGGTTCCTTCAGGTATGTCCGAAAAAAACACACTGAGAACCGAACTTCTTACCGGGAGCGGTAGCTCAGGGCATCAACTGATGTAACCACAGCGCCTCTGACCGGGAGGTCCTAGGTTCGAGTCCTGACGGCGGCAGGATTTTCGACACTAGCTTTTCAGCTAGGACGAATTCAGTCGCTGTCTGGAGAATTCTAGCGGCCGGCTGCTCTCATCGGTAGTTTTCCGTAGTTTGTCAGATCAACACCAGACGAATGCCCGAGCAGTAACCTACCAAACGGGCCACGGACCGCGTGCGATCTTTCTTTCCTCTTCCTTGTCCTGTCCTATCCTCTCCCCTTACACACACACACACACTTACACTAACATGCACTACACTTCCACATATTCCAGGAGACCGGTCGGGAACTTAGAGCTTGTCCCGGCCGGGACGGTGCCCCGCTGGTGAGAGAATCCTGGTGAGAGGAAAACCCCGCTAGCTGGTGGCAGGTCGGCGCCGGATCTTCCCATCCAGCGGGAGAAGATAACTGTCATAGCCAGTTGAAAAACATGCACTACATTTACGGGAATAATGACCTGAGCTGTTGACGCGCACAAAATCACTAACCAAGCAACAACCGAACTTCTTATTTGATTTTTCAAATGGCTTGGGTGTCTGGGAAGATGTGCAATGGCCGTTGTTAGTTTCGAAGCCAGTAATCTCAACTGAGGTCTCTCCGGGAAGGCGCTTGCGAGGTGACGGTGACGACGACTCCGACAGCACGACGATGATGATTGTTGTAATGGGAATGAAGATGATGGAATGAGAAAGACGAAACGAGAGAGCCACCTGAAAAGTGCTGCAAACCTGCGTTGTCCGTTACAAATTCCACTTGGATCTGATGGGAAACGAAACCTGGCCTCAGCAAAAGGGAGTGGAAGGCAGGCTGTCTGCTCGTTACACAACGGTTTGGTTCTTGCCGATCTTATTAAATCTCCGAATGAACGTTGGTGCTGACCTCGATGACCGAGGTGGCTAAGAGCATGTACCAACTCAGGGCTTCGGTCCGAAGGGTCGCGAGTTCGAGTCCCGCCTTGGGCATAGTTGATTGTTCCTTGTCTTTGTATGTATGAGTTGTCGCGGAGGGCCTCGCGTTCTGCTGACCCCAGATCAGAGGAGCCCGCAAGTGTGTTGGTGTCTAGTGTATGGTCGAATATGCGTCCCATCGGGACGTAAAGGGTAACCGGCTGTTGGCTGGATAAAAGTCCTAGAAAAAAAATCAACGTTTGTTAACGTTCCCTCCTTCAACTTCACCCATTTCCTTGAAACGGTCCCTCCAAATCGTGTTGAAGCCAGAGTTGCCCGTCATCAACGGAGGTCCTCGGATAAATCTTCTCTGCCACCGCCGCTCCCCTCCGCATTATTCTTATCATCGTCACCTCCACCGTCACCTGTCCCTCTAACTCCTTCGAGGGGGCCTGCATTCCTACCCACGACATTTAAAAGCCTAATCTCGCTTTTCGTCTTAAACATAGTTTTTCGTTTTTGTTGGTCCCTACATTTTTTTTAAATGGATACAGCTTTTCCATCTCCGTTCCTGGAGCGACCCAACTGCAACAGACTAAGTTCAACGTTGGCACCACTGCTCTCACAGGCGATGGCAATTTGAGAACATTCTATAAAAGAAAAGAAATGTAAATATTTTAAAAGTAAATAATTTTCTGGGTTAAACGGCATTATTGAAAAACTCAATCATTTTCATGTTTAAGAGCTGTTAAGATAAATATTTTCATTGTATATATCTTTTGTAGAAGAAACAAAATATGAATCCAATTGTACCGAACAGTGCCGTAATGTGTCTATAATTGCTTTATTGGTATAATCTTTGTATTGTACATATTAACTACGGGTTCTTAATCCATTTAATTCATAGATACTACTATATAGTATTAATTCTCTCGTGCAGCAAAACTAAGCCGTTATTTACAGCTTAATTAATGTGTTATTCAAATTTGAGTGTCCCCTATGCGAATATTTTACACTAACATACTATATACTACTTGTATTGTCAAGAAATTGCAGTGTTAAGTTATTTTTTTAAACACTGAATTTTCGAAAATGGGAAAAAAATCTTTGCAGAAGTACAATATTGATGATATAGTTTTTCCATAATGAAATCTGTTATAAAATATAAGATCTTTAATTAAGGGCATGTGAATTTTTTCAAAATTCAAATAGTTGTCGCGTAATGGTTGCGTGAAGTAAAGGGAATTAATATTTTTTCTGGGAAAAAAAAAAAGAAACGCGGCTCTAAATTTTTGCTACAAATGCTTTCGTTGGGAATAAGCAAAACACGAAAAAGGAAATGGCGCAGGTCTAATTTTCGTTGAATTTTCGGATTTTTTTTTTTTTTTTTGCAAAAGTTACAAACAATGCAAGAAACTCTATGTTGTTGTAGCACCACTAGTTTAAATCTCAGCGGTGGCGAGTTGTGTGGGGGACGACGGGTGGGGGGTGAGGGGTGGGGGGGAGAAGCGGCGGTGGAGGCTTCTACGAACTGTGACGGCATCCGCGAAAGCACTTCAGTCGAGGCTCCAGCCAGGCGATGACGGTTTTGCTCGCCCCCCCCCCCCACACACACACACACATCACAGCCGGAGGTGGCGTGGTCCAGCGGGTTTCAAGGAAAATGCGAGAGGAAAGTGAGCTTTTTCTGACTTACCGAAATAAAAGGAAACCGAACGGAAAATATTTGAGGAAAGGAAAGAAGTAGCACTTGCACTTGCTTCAGCTCGTATATACTCAGATTGCCTTTAGTAAATTTTAGGCATGCAAGTTCAGCCTATACTGTTTCAATGACTCTCAAGGTGGATTTTGATTTAATCCCAAACATCCAAATGATTTCAACTATTTCTTCTTTAAAGAAAATATGAGCATTGAGTTTAAAATGGTTTAAGTGGTGTGTCCGTGACTTTTTATTCATTCTTAATGGCTGTAATCGCTTCATTCTTAACATTTCAACTTAACTTTTTATTAGATGTTAATCGCTTTCTTTTTAACTTGATATTGAATGGAATATTCCCTTTAACTCTTACTGGGATGAGAAATATACACGATGTAGAAATATATATAAACTTTTTGCCTACGTCTTCTATTTTAATAATAATAATAATAATAATAATAATAATAATAATAATAATAATAATAATAATAATAATGTATTTAATACTGGCGAGGCTCAGGCCGTATTTTGTCCTAAATTCAAACTAGGATTTTTAGGATTATATTATTTTTTATCGTTATAAGCTGTAGCTAGTTTAAAAAAACTGACAGATCAACGGGGAGCGAAAACCACTGAAGTTAGAAACGTGAAATTCAGAATGTATTTCCCTACTACGTTGTTTGTAGCAATTAAAAAAATTGATTTTTCACAATTCATCCTGAAGGTCCATTCATACTAAGATGACATAGGGATTTATTACTGAAAGCTTCCGGTAAATATTCAATTCAAATAACGGCAATTCAGCTAATGTTGACAGTTCCCATCTTCGTAGGAACAAACTCTGCGATGTAAGGTTTGCGTTTAGAAGTCATGCCGACGGAGCGGAGTGGACCGGACAAATGCATAGGCAGGGCGGGACACAATAGCTAAACACTTCACATCATTAATTCCTTTTCCTATCAGAGATACTTCAGCTAAGGTAAGATACTACAGCTGCAGTTTTGAACAGATTTCATCATTTGGCGATTGAAAATTCAGACATTGTGCGGCAATACTGATTGCAAATACAAAGAATTTGTGACGAATGTTTATTATTATTATTATTATTATTATTATTATTATTATTATTATTTGTTAAGCATTCAGAAAACGTCCTTGTTCATTCCTAATTTTCTTTTTTATTCTCCAGAGTTTTCGGTTGAAGTTTCTCACAACGCATTCTTTTATAATGGGCAGATTAAGGAACGCGTATGAGTTGCTCTTCTCACAGAACATCTACACAAATACTGACTCTGGCGTCAAGAACTCCCAGCATGTAATTAAAAAGTTAAACTGGATCCCAACTTGTTCGTGAAATTATAATTGAATTGTTCGGGCGAAATCGATCATCTCGGTGGCTTTTATGAGGTTCTTTTATTAGTCTCCGCCAAACTTTTTTTTTTTTTTTGTTGCGATTGCTAACGGCCTTTTTCCATTCCAATATCTTCCTGTTAAGTAATTGCAGTTTTGAACAAGTCTTTCTGTCGGTACATTCGAACATTGACTTCAATATTCATTCAACAAACATATGTATTTGCAAATATTTGTGAATGCCTTACTAATCGATATTACTTGTAGCAGAATAATCTGTGTTCAATCTCAAGAGAAGAGGGTTTTCAAGGAGTATCTAGAGTGATAACGAAATACGAAGGAAACAGACTTTTGTTGCTTTTTAGTACGTTTGTGTAGAATAATTTTTAGATAAATCTATTTAAGTCTTGATTAAAATAAAATTGTGTTTTTATATTACATATATACGATACGACCATACATCCCATATTCTGCCAATCCAGTGGAAATATCGAAACACAGCACCTCTTGTTCGTGTTCATCTTCTCGCGTAGAAGCTTGCAAATGGCTGACGACGAACCCTAAATGAAAGAAGCGTGCGCGTTTCCATACTTTACAACAAAAGAAGGCAACGTATCCACATCGTCGCTGAATATTTCCACAGAGAATAAACGCTTTATGCGAGGGCGTATGCATTATTCAGCGCCGTGGACGCTGCTGCGCTGCAGCGGAGATTGCTAGACCGAGCTGTTGTGCTTCGTAGAGGCCGCGCTGGTGGAAGCTGCACAGACAGTGCGACGCTCTTCCCATGTGGCAGAACGAACGTTTCTTTAAAATAGTATATTTTTTTTATTCGTATGTAAGGAAACAATACAATAAGAAAAGGGGGAAAATTTCATACAAAGAGAGCCATTCAAAACAATTAAAAGAACAAGTACACAATTGAAAAACAATACAGCACATTGAAGTAAAAACTATATGTCTAATTCACAATAAGAAGTTAATTTTATCAGTCTTAAAATAGTATATTGTATGTATTTTGAATTTGGGGTCGATTGACGGGGAGAGGTGATTCAGAACATCACTTAATGTCACTTCATTGCCACTGATTGGAAGGTCCTAGGTTCGAGTCCCGACACAATTTTCGACACTAACTAGAGAGCTATGTCGAGTTCTGTCGCTCTCTGGAGGAGAATCCTAGAGGTCCGTTGCTCTGATCGGTAGTTTTCCGTTTCTCCGAACAACACCAGACGAATGTAAAATAATAAATTAATAAATAAATAAATCTATTAGTAAATATATTTTAGGTCCAACACTGATGCTTTTCAACATATTTGTCGAAAATAACACTTATTTTATGGTGTTTAATCGAGACTTCTAACCTTTTCCCCTTTCCTGTGGTTTTTAATGTATTTTTGGACAAAAATCCGTGAAGATATCGGTTAATATTCCATCATGAAATAGTTGCTGATATTCTTTCTGGCAATAACTTGGAAGTACTTCAGTGGTTAGCCCTATAGTTCTCAATAATCATTTCCTTATTTGCCAGAATCATTTCCTTATCCGAGACACCGACCATTGGCAATGTAATTTCATTCCGATTATAAAGATCTTGTATAATGATTTGCAGAGATGTAACTTGTGAAATGTTTTTCTTACAATCAATGCCTACAGTATCTGTCACAATTTAATGTCTAAACTAAACGTTTAGTAATTGCGTGAGATGCGATGTCCTTTAAAATCATCAAACAGACGGAAAAATTTCCCTTCTTTGACTGGAAACTGTATCAAACCTACCATTCGTCATTGACCAATATACTCTGAGGCCTCGAAACTACTTTGGGCTTTCAAAGATTGATAAGAATCTTCACACAAATGTGTTTTTATGAGTTAATAGTGCTACCCGCTGCCCTTTTCCTCAAGGCAAGCGAAGTTCGGGAGCTTCCTGTTGTCTGCGTCTTCTTCTTCTTTACGTGCCGTGTCCTCTAGGGGCCGGTATATACGGTACAGTTTTTGTGCTGATTGGACATACAGAAAACGTGTAGTGCAGACTGCACGGTTTCTGCAAGAAAACTTTTGAGCATATTCGTAATTTTTTATGCAGAAAGTTCACAGTTTCTAACTAGCACCTCTAGCGGCAGAATCGTTCACTAACGGATTTGATTACCCGACACGACGGTAATCAGCCATTTCGATTTTGTGGTTGGGTGAGTGAAGTTGGGATTGTGTGAAGTGATATTGTGATAAACTACTTCCTCCCCTATTCCTGGCTCCATATTTTTCTTCTATACGCTTCTCTTTGTTAATTGATACTTAATAAAAATCACACATCCTAATGCACACACAGAAATAACACATCTGAAAGTATTCGGAGTCGCAATTCACTTGTTACCTAATAGATCACCTAGCGGCGTCTTGTGGTTATCAGAATTCATGCAGAGTATGTACAGACCGTGTACGCAGGACTTTCGGCTTTTGTACTTCTAATTTAGGATCTTTACGTTGCTGTACAGAAACTGTACGAGAATCTGTAGCACGAAAACTGTACCGTCATGGCCAACATTCGGTCTTGATTTTGCTACTCTGAACAATTCTGCCGCTGAACAACGTTTTCATGTCTTCAAATTGTCCGTCCAGGATGAACGCCTTCTTCCTCTTGCTCTTTTACCACAAATCTTCCCTTGTAAAATTATCTGTAAAATGTTATATTTTTCTCCTCTCATAGGTGTCTTAAATACTGTAACATTCTTATTTAAATTGTTTCTAAAATGTCTTTGTGTTTTCCAATTCTTCTCAGAACTTCATTTGTGGTTCTCGAGTTCTTTATTCGAGGTCTCGTAGTTCTCTCTTGTCTGGTAATTCAGTCGCTGTCTGTAGGAGAATTCTAGCCGCCGGCTGCTCTGATCGATAGTTTTCCGTGATTTCTCCGATCAACACCAGGCGAATGCCGGAGCAGTACCCTAACAAACGGGTCACGGACCGCGCGCGATCTTTCCTTGACCTTCCTTGTCCTGTCCTCTCCCCTTACACACACACACACACACACACTTACATTAACATGCACTATACTACTACATATTCCGGGAGACCGGTCGGGAGCTTAGAGCTTGTCCCGGATGGGGTGGTGCCGCGCTGGTGGGAGTGTCTTGGACAGGGGGAAACCCCGCTAGCCGACGGTAGGTCGGCGCCGGATCTCGCCATCCAGCGGGAGATCACCACAGCCATCTCCCAAGGAAAACATGCACTACACTTGCGGGACTAGTGACCTACTCTGTTGACGGCGACCGGAATCACTAACCAACCAACCAACCAACCAATCTCGTGTTGCCCGCGTAGAGCTCCCAAATTTCCCACTGCGGGCTTCTCCTCGCTTCGCAGGCGCAATTGGGAGTGACAGCCGAGTGCATTTCGGAGCGGTTTGCATGCAAGAGAGCCCTCGCCCCGCGCTCGGGGCAGGACGGGTCGCCCTTCCGCTATCCCGACGCCTCCGCCCGGAAATGACAGGTGAACACGGGTTTGCGTTTAACGCTTTCGCAGAAAAGGAATTTCCAGAAATATGTGAATTGTTAAAGGCTGAAAAGGAAATATACAGAATGGGTCTAAAAAGGTGTATAACGTTTTGTAGAGGAATGTTGCTTAGCACATATTTCAACAATAATAACAACATGATATCGTAGGCTTCCGCGGCCAGAGTTATGATCTGGGCTGTCCGGGTGACGCCGCGTCGAAGGCTGAGGTGCCGACGTTTCGACCGACATATCGTGGTCCGTCGCCTTCGCCTTCGACGCGGCGTCACCCGGACAGCCCAGATCACAATAATAACAACAGTTTCCGTCGTACTTCAGGAAATACAAAACATTGTAATGTGAAAAGATGATGATATTTTCCTCTGAAATTCCGAACGAAACCGTCCTAGTGATTTACTGAACTCAGCTCCACCAATCCATTCCATTACGAGTCCAGTATTCGGCAAAATATGCACTGCCGATTATTTTTGACATTGAAGGGCTCGTCACGAATTGTTCGCTCGCAAATTCTACTGATGTTCTGTGGATGTTTACAAATAAATGGAAAATAATCGGTGTAGTTTTTTCGGAAATACTACGCGTGTGTAAAACTCGAATAGATTTTTTTCCGGTAAAACATTCGCAAATGAAATAAGCTAGTTTTGATCACATTCGTCTGACGCACTTTCGTGCAATGACCTCTTGGTTGAAGAATAAAATTCAGTAAGGGGTTCCCATCTGATTACACTGTATGTGTGATGATGTTGATCTGATAACGCCATATCGCATACTGCTAGAGCCAAGGTAATATGAAGTTTCTCTTCCATTTCTAGAGTAAAATCCTGCAAGAAGTGATGTCAGTACAAAAGAAAGACCTCTTGCAATGGCTCAACGGAAACAGTGTCTCTACAGTTATGTTGACTGGAAAGTGCTAAGTTCGAGTAATGACAGTGGTGGATTTTCACAATAGATACGTGGCTAGGTTGATAGCAGTCACTGGAGGAAAATACTAGCGGCCGGCTTTTCTGATGGTAGCTTTCCATGGTTTCTCCCATCAATGCCAGCCGAATCTCGGAGCTCGCAAACAACGGGCTGCCAATTGTCGCCGCCCATCCCTCTCCATTGCATAAACGAGTACAATTAACACCAGGCGAATGCCGGAGCTAACAAACGGGCCACGGACCGCGCGCGATCCTTCCTTCCTCTTCCTTGTCCTATACTCACCCCTCACTGACACACACTTACATTAACATGCACTACACTACCGCACATGCCGGGACACCGGTCGGGGGCTTAGAGCTTGTCCCGGCTGGGGCGGTGCCCCGCTGGTGGGAGATATCTGGTTGAGGGTAACCCCGCTAGGAGACGTTAAGTTGCCGCCGGATCTCGCCATCCAGCGAGGGAAGATCACCGCCACCTCCCGAGGAAAAATACACTGGCAATTTACGGGATCATCGACCGTTAGCTGGACTCACTGGGAGGGAGAAGGGTGCGCAGGGTCGTAGGTGCGTGGGCACCGGAGCCCTTGGCCGGTGGGCAGTGGGCGTCGCCGAGCGCCAGGGACGCAGGCGAGGTAACGGTGCCCGGGATAAGACTCGTGAATAATGCATGGCCGCGGGCGCGACTTGGCCGCCCCGCGCTGGCGAGCGCGCGCTCCGAGGCGG
Source organism: Teleogryllus oceanicus (assembly GCA_964035755.1). Taxonomy (NCBI): domain Eukaryota; kingdom Metazoa; phylum Arthropoda; class Insecta; order Orthoptera; family Gryllidae; genus Teleogryllus; species Teleogryllus oceanicus. The sequence goes on along the minus strand of CAXIVR010000014.1, from coordinate 3,081,007 downwards.
TGGGGACGGCGACGATGATGGCGATGGCAGGGACGGCGGAATGGAAATGGAAGAAGCAACGGTGCTTATGAGACAGTTGGCGTTGGCGGTGGAGGCGATGATTGCTGTATCGTTGGCTATAATGGTGGTGGTGTTGGCGATTATGATGGTGGACGCGGTGATTGTTTTGGTGTTGGCGATATTGGAGATTGTGTTGGCGATGTTGGTGATGGTGTTGGCGATGTTGGTGATTGTGGGGGACTGGTGATGTTGGCGGCGATGGTGTTGGTCTTGGTGGTGATGGTGTGGGCGGTGATGTTTCTAGCGGTTGTAGTGTTGGCAATGTCTCTAGCAGCAGCAGCAGTCACAGGAATGACCTTGTCACTGCCATTACCACGACGGTGATGAGAACGCTGCGGGAAGGGTGATGGGCTTGCGGGATGGTTAAGGCAGTGGTGGGGCGGTCGCCCAGCAGAGGTGCACCGCCGCTTCCGGATGGGCGAGTGCAGCGTGATGAGGCAGTGGAGGGGGCGAAGGAGGCAAGTCGGCTGTGTAAACCCGCCGAGAGGACACTGCCCTGGTTTGCATCCTCGCCTCTTTGACTGAGCTAACCCGCGGCGCAAGTTCTGTGTGTTGCCTCCCTTGTTAAGATGGCCTGCATATATCTTCGTAAACGTGTTAAGGGGGGTCCATATTAATGTATTTGAGCCGGCTGTTGTTGGATATTGTTGATGTTATTACTGTTATTACCATGGGGCTATCTGTACCGTCGTAATCTAGATGGAGAGTCTAACTTTTCTGAACCCTTACCCCTCATTCGCTGAGCAATTAGTTGTTACATTAATGAGGTAGGCAAACTACCTAATTCGCGGTGAAAATGATATTATTTTTTATACAAACAGATCACTCGCATCAGCTTCCTTTGGGAACATTTGTACATACATTTTGTATGCGATGTAGTATAATAATCCATTGTTTTCAGGATAATTTTGTTTCATTTTAACAATATTATATTTTGCGCTAAGGTATTCCATCGTCGTTGAAACAAAATTTCTTCGTATCAATTTCAGTTTGCTTTACTTCACACTTTGATGCATTCCCATTTATACTTATCACACGGGTATATTTCAGTAAATTTGTGATACAACGAGGGTATGTCCTGTTTATTACTTCTCTACTACCGCTTCTATGAATTCACTATGAAATGGGAGTGGTATTGACCGAACTCGCCACCCGGAACCTTTTGAAACATTATGCTCATTCGGTCTGAACTTATCTGAGATCGCACAATTGTGAAACGACAGTATCATTTATCGCAACAGAAAGTGGTACTATGTACCCTACATAAACTCCGATGACCGATGGCAGACGTTATCATATGAATGGCGAATTACTGTCAACAGGAAGTATGAAAACGGTGGCGGAGCAAATATTTCTGTAATGTGCATTGAAATCCTGTTAAAAAAATATTTTATTTAAAGTCGCATCAACGACAAGGTGATTAGTGACTGCAAATATACATGTTGTACTATAATCAAAGCAGAATTGAAATTACATATTGCAAATACACTTTAAACAAGAATGAAACAATAATTTACAATTGACAAACAGACTTATAAATCGTTATACACTTTTATTAATTTATATAATGTTAAGATTTATCCTGAAAGTCACTGGAGTATAAAATATTTTCAAGATTGCCATCAGTCTGTAGGATTACTGTCGTTCATTGATATACTTTACATGACTGAAGGATATGGACAATTGATACGCCGTTCGTTGCATGATTGACATCAGCAAAGGAGCCAAATGAACAGATGTGAGCGTTGGAAGTTCGTGATCTGATTCGAAAGAGTGTCACTGCCTGCGAATTGGAACCAAATGAATCATTTTATGTTTACTGCTTATTTTGTACTCTTTCAAAGTCATATTCCATTGTTTTTTTTATGATCCTCGATATGTAACTCCAAGTATCCTTGATGGAGTGGACGACATTTTTTCCTGACTTGAGATCCACGAGAAAAGTCGGGATAGGGATTCCGTTGGTCATAATAGAAATCCAGGGTTTTGTTTTGTTTACGAAAACTTGATTTATCACCATCTAGCTTTGAAGAAAATAAATGCTGAATTATTATCCGACCTGGTAGCGCAAGTGCATTCACGTACGCACATACTAAGGGATCTAAGTAACGCAATTTTACTGCGTTGAAAGAATTAATATTGATTCCAAAAATTCATCACTAGAAACAATTATCATCTATTTAAATATTTAGGTTGTATTCTAAAATGTATATGCTATACGAACAGCGAGATCTAATGAAATTATTTATATTTAGCGAAGCAAAAGTAAATAAATGAATAATTTTCATTTCCTGCTGTAATGTGAAATTTTTTTTTTTTTTTTTTTAGTTTACTCTCTTGCCGTAATTCACAGACCAAACGTAATTCTCACAATAATATTGTGTTTGTTTTGCAGGTGAGTCGCTGCTAAATATTTCCTTCCCATTGAATTCCGACATTCTGGTGAGTTTTCAGACATCATAACACATGCAATTTAATACATTTACTAAGCCATAAATTCAGCAGGAGGGAAGGAGGCTTGAAGGAACAGAATATTTTCCCTTTTGGACAAGAAAGTTGCATAGTATCACTAAAATAAAGGAAGGAAATGAAAGGAAATCCAAAAGATTTTACACCCTCCTTAATTTCTGTCCGAGAGACCCAAACATGATACTTGTCCACTCTAATTCCAAAAATATTCAAAATAAAATTTACTTCCCAAAAGAACCGCCCAACATAAATGTAAATAAATGTAAATAAAAGAAATCAAATAAAACACTATTTCCTGGCAATTCACCAAACAAGAAAAGCAACCATTTATGTTGAATTATTGGGCAAACATGAAAAACCTAGGTACTGGTATCGTAAAAGTATACTTTCTGTTCTATACTAAAAATCATAGTATATGAAATACTTCACTGGCCAAACATTTCCAACTGTAGTGGGTATCACTCCTAGAATGCGTTAATGCAATACTCCCTGTGAAAGTGCTACACTCCCTAGAATGGAATAATATAAGCAAATTATTGTAAACTAAAATTTTTGCATTGTCGCTGTGACAATGAAGAATAAAAAAGTAGTGTTTGATCAGCATACGTGCCGCAACCTTGAATGGACTACGTACGGCACACCCAGACCATTGGCGATGCATGCAAACAAAAGTCGACCTTGGGAGACATGTGGCAGGCAACCTCAGTCTGCTTAAAAAACTCGCGGTTAGCTGGCCTCAAACATCCTTCGCTTACTAGAGTTGAGGCCCCAGGAATTTCAGAAAAACACAAGTTGACGAAGTCAGTAATAACAATATTATTTCAAAAAGAAAATTGGTCCATAATTTTCGGGATTGATGTATTTTGAGGCGGTATCAAATACAGAGAATTACTGTTACCACCAAGTGAAAATTATATCGGAAAGAAACCGTCTTACGTTCTGAGAAACCCTAGCTAATTGGAAGATACTCTGAAAAATTATAATTGCCTCAAAATTGCAATAGTCTGTGAAAAAATGTTATTTTTTCTATTTCGTCGTAAATGTCTACAGAAATTGTCCTCAATTGTCTCAAAATTAGCTTCTACCACGTTTCATACTTTTTATTAATGTTGTGAATTAATTTCAGTTGACCCTTAGTGGTTGAAAAACCGTTTATCCGTAGCACAGCATAAGCTGCCCGAAGTATCTTTTCGCAATATGAATGGAGTGCATGTGCTGTATGGTTAGAATGAGATGACAGTTACGAAAGCGCGCTTTATAAATGGCACTGATTGGCAGTAATTCAGGAAGTTTTGCAAACTACATTTTATCAGTCATTGACGGTATATTGGCGGCAGCACATTTTCAATACGGCTTTGACATACGAATTTTGTGGCGGGGCAACATACAAGTAATGAAAAGAAGTGGATGTGTGTGCTTTGCGTGTTAAAAGACCACGTTGTACGGAAACTTGCTATAAGCCAAATAAAAATCCCCGAACGTCAAAAATACCCCTTTGGAGATTGAAAGGTCCAGAATTGGTTGTCGTATCCCTCACTCTCGCATATACAAATACTTCACTAGCGTTTATGCAAACAAGTGAACGCGTGCTCGATCATTCATTCACTCGCCTCCTCCTCCCAGTGGAATAGAAAAATACGAAAAGATAAATAAGACAAATCATCTGCTAGTCACTGCGTGTTCGTGTTAAATATGTCTTGACGTACGTCATGAATTGTGGATTGGGCCACAGATATTCTTGTGTGCCACAATATGGAGATGGATAGTTTCTTGAAAGAAGTCCAGCGATTGAAGATGGTTACCTATCGAATTACTTCGCCTCACTCTAAATCTCCTCTCAACCCATAGGAACAAGATAATTTCTTTTGGTTCCATCGCAAGAGATCATGCAACACCAATAATTTCGATATATTGCAACGATATCACATTCTAGATAACTATGCCGACGCATCGTTAATGCGTCTAGCTGGTAACTGTGCTGCCGCTTCCGCCGTGATGAATTGAGACATTAGACACAAAGCTACTGTGCATAGTCGGTTTGTTTTTAATGTCACAATTCGTTGTGACAACTGAACGCGGTGAGGGTCCACCTGCTTGCCGTTCTCCAACCGTCTTACTATAGTTCGGAATGTCCGTAAGCAACTCGTCATGAGTTCGCAGCCGGTGGGGGCGGATTCATCGGTGGTGGGCTGTGTGGGAAGGGCGGTTGAGAAGCGGGAATGGACGAAGAGGGCGGGTAGTGAGGTGCGACGCGGGAGTTGCGGGACGCGGGGGCGGGGCGGGCCGGGCGGGGGGAGGGCCTGGAGGCGCGGAGCATGGAGATGCGAGGCGTGGGGGCACGGGGCTTGGAAACGCGGGGCGAGGAGTTGCAGGGCGTGGAGGCGCGCAGCGTGGTGGCGCGAGGCGCCGGTGTTGGTGCGTGCTGCGGGGCGTGTTGACGCTGGGCTGAGGGTGGCGCGGGGCGTATTGAGGCGGGCGGGGTGCGAGGCGTGAGGCGCGGGGCGTGGAGGCGCGGGGCGAGGGGGAGCGGGGCGTGGAGGCGCGGGGCGAGGGGGAGCGGGGCGTGGAGTCGTGACTGGAGGCGGCGTGAGGCGCAGGACTGAGGGGCGGGGCGTGGAGGCGCAGGGCCTGGAGGCGCGGGGCGTGGAGGCGCAGGGCCTGGAGGCGTGGGGCGTGGTGGCGCGTGACGTGGAGGCGCGGGGAGGGGCGGGGCGTGTTGACGCGGGCGGAGCGTGGTGGCGCGTGTGGGGGCGGGCGCAGCGGGGCGGCGCGCCGTCTGGCGGCGGGCGGGGCGGCCGCTGCGGATGGGTCGCTGCCCCGCGCGCGCTCCCCGCGGAAAGGTATGCGCGGCAGATCGCGCCACGCGCGTGGCGGGGCGCGCAGCGGGAGAGGCCGCGGCCAGCCGGCTGCTCCGCTCTGCGGGTCGGACGCGGACCGCGCGGCGCGGGGTGGGGAGGCAGCCCCCCACGCTAAGGCGAGCCGCCCCAGAAGAGCGCGCTGGAGTTGCGCGGGCTGGCGGCGCGGAGCGACGGCCCACACAGAGTATATACAGTCGACTCCGGTTATAGTGAACTTCTGGGGACTAATGTATTCACTTCACTATATCCGACGTTCGCTATATCCGAGGTTCACTATATCCGATGATGTCAAAATGACATAGAATGTCTCCACAATGATTGATTTTATTAATACAGAGATACAGAAAAATTCATTATCATGCCTAACTGAAAATTTGAATAACTTTATTTGGCCATAACAAACTCAACTATTTTCAATTGCGTGCTTCATACATTGTTTATTAGTAATTTCTCTATACCCTCCTCCATGCGTTAATGCTTTGTCCGTACTTGTTTCTGCATTGTCCTCTGTCTCTAAGTATCGTAATGCTTCTCGCACTGTTGAAAAATCGTTCCTGTCTCCGAAGGCCCCTTTTACTCGCCTAATAACAAGCGAGATTATTTCCGGGATTTATTTCTTACGTTTACTATAGCCGACGTTCAGGTTCACTATAACCGGATCTTCTTATGCTTATTTGTACTGTAAGTGAAACGGGACCAGTGACAAGTTCGCTATAACCGAGGGTTCTCTATATCTGAGTTCACTATAACCGGAGTCGACTGTACTTGGGTTTTCGTAAGATGGCGGATGACATTAGGTCATTTTTACACCTCCCGCCTTATAAAATAAATATTTTTAATTAATTCTGAACGTCCTTTCCCCAACGGGGCTCATGACCCTGGGTAATACGTGCTTATCAACAGTTATAAAGATTCATTTTATAAGGCAAAAGGTATAAAAATGACCTAATGTCATCCGCCACGTTACGAAAACCCAAGTATACTTGGGTTTCTGTATCCAGGCTGATGGCAACTGATCAGCTGTTAGTTTCTTCCAATGAGGAGCTTAAGCGTTACCACAGCGACGTCACCGTAATGACGTGTTAGCTCTCGATTGGATGTCACCGTATCAGCTGATGAAGTGTCATCGGCCAGGTTAGAAAAATCCAAGTATAGTGATGGGAAGTCAATAACAACACACCGATCTTAAGAAACATCGATGTTTACAATTGAAACATCAATGTTAAATTATCGTCTAAAAAAACATAGATGTTTAAATTCAACATGGATGTTTAATAGTTGTTTTTATAACAATAACTTCGTGCGCAACAAATTTAATTGACAGAGCATGTTTTTAACATAGAGCACAAAACATAGATGTTAAGAAACAAATAATATATTTATTTTTAATACATGGTTGTTTCTGTTAAAACACATGTTTTGAAAACATCGAATTGATGTGTTCATGGAGTGGGGTGCTACCGCTTGATCGAGCAGGATAATAAGAATGGTGCGGTGAGGTCAGATGGAGAGCTCTGGGCATGTGCGTGCTATGCTGGTTCTGGGACGATGAGAGTTGAAACTTTATTCTGATTTCAGTACCTGAAAGTGTCGTCATGCATGAAATGAATGGATGATTCGATAGACAGATGATAATGAGTAGGGGGAGGATTTTGATGACCGAAAACGTCGCCAAAAATGATCAATAAAATGCTCTTAAAATGGTTTTAAAATGTCCTAAAAGTAAAGAAAAATGAGGTAAAAATTCCATCAAAACCGTTCAGATGAACAACTCAAGTTGTTCGATGTGTTACTGATGTAATGGAAGCTTTTTCCTGTGGGTCTGGTGAACTCGTGTTGCGTGTATTTACGTGTCCAACACCAAAATAAAATATTAGACTACTACATCAAGAGAAAATCTGAAAACTGTTTTCATTAAAAAAAAATTTCGGATGCAACTTACAAAAAGAAATTCTAATATACATTAACACAATGACACGTAGCAAAATTAAAAATTATATAAATATTCCATTCAGCTTTACAACTGACAAAGGGAAGGTAATGTACCCTCGCTTGCACAAAAAATGGGCGATGTCCTGAGCCGAACTTTACCAGAGTTTTCCGACTTCGCGCCCTGGCCCTGGTGGGATCGAGCTGACCAATCCGCTTTAGCTTCATTTCAGGGAGGCGGGACTATTCATCTTGAACATTACAAAATGGCGGTGATGGCGAGTTATATTATAGTAAATATTTGAATATGAATATTAAATCAACCAACAGTTTTACATAAATTTTTGTATATACATTTAATTACATAAATAAAGGCACATGCAATTTCCAGTAGTATATTTTAAAACTGTTATAAAACGGGTTTTTTGCAAAAATAACACTGACAACGACTATTGCTTCTCCATGTCTACATTTCGTCGTGTTTATTATTGTAATATTTAATATAAATGCAAATAATCGGCATTATGCACGTCTAACCTAGTTATTTTATTAGTAAATTAATAACTTAAAGAAAATATTGCTCTAGAGTCAGTTTCATAAACACGTCTCCGAGATAGCAGCCAGTTGTGAAAACTTCATCATCAATTTCTCAGGATGACCCAATTAAAATTTACTATATGGTCGCGAACATTAATATTGTAATAAAATAGTTTTGATATAGTAAAATACTAAATAAAACTTTAAAGTATTTGTGTTCATTTAGTCACAATGAAAGTTTTCTGCAGACATTGTGATTGTAAGTGTAGCCAAGCAAATGAATGATTTTTGATCTTTTGTTTTGGGATCACACTAATTACTTCCTTCAATCTAATGTTAGGGTGATTGCATTTTATATGGAGTTCTTTACTGCAAATATTAAAAATCATATGTGATACCTAGTCTTTTGAGGATTTTTGCGTGAGAATCAAAAAATCGACATGACTCTTATATAACATTTTAATATCTTAATGTTTGCAAAGGTAGAAACACTAGCTTACTCCATTGTGTGAACATTGGAGGAACACACACACACACACACACACACACACACACATACACACACACATACACACACATACACACACACTCATATCGGGACATATTACTTACATGTAATTTATGTATGATTTCAACTAACGCAATGGAAATTAATATATTTATATTATTATAGCAAGTATATTTACATTACGATATTTTTATTTTCGAGAGACGAGCAATGCACACGTGCTTTACACGTCACTTGGAATGTTACACCTACTTCTTCTAGATAAGCAGACCTATGCAAACACTGCTTTGCTAATCCATTAAGAATCACTAGAGATTCTCCTGTCATAAATTATTTCCAAATTGTAATTACATAATGTTTCAAAATTTTGTCAAACTTCGAAATCTGTGTCACGATAATCGTTAGAAAAATGAATAGGATCCTCTGTAAAATATTGTTGCAAAATAAAATTTTCTATTTTCATACATTTTTACATTTCATACAAAATTGCCAATTTATTGATATGTGTTCACTAACGCATCTTTCAGTAATATTGCACTGTATATTTCATAATTTTTTAATGAATTGTTAATAAATATTGTAAACAAAATAAGCAATTATTTTTTTACTTGGGAAAATTTCATTTAAGTTATCAATATTTATAAAGTGCAATTTAATTAAAGTACTATAATATGAATTATGTTGAATTTTAAAACTATAACTACAATATTTATTATTGTTGAACGCATTGCTACTATATTACAAATGTAACGTTTTAAACAATGCCCATTGATTGATAGTTTGTGTTCGTATATAGTATATCTCACGCAGAGACGATTTTACAAAGAAAATCTAAAATAATAAATGAAATAATTCAAATTTATAATTCATTGGCATTTGGTCGCACACTTGCGACCACTTTAATGCAAGGTCGGGAAGAAGGAGAAATCTTGTGCTGGGTTCGTAACCAAACCTTCAGGGCTACCATTGCGTTCCTTTTACTTAAGTCTTAGGGATCTCCGAAAGTGATACTAGATATTTCAACATTAACTTGAGAATACATGCTGTATACCATGAGAGAGAAATGATGAACAATTGTCTGGAGTTTAAAAAAATCTGCCTTTGAATACTGTCATCAGAAGTCCTACTGCCATTGTAATTACATTTTCTGTCATCTGTCGATAAACTGCCGAACACTTCCGGTGAATTATGTTATCGCCGCTAAAGGAAAAAGATTTGAGGCGTTAAAGAGACCTACATATGTTATTGGTGGATCGAAAAATAGATTTTTAATTGTGGAATTGACATTATTCATTGCGCAAATATACAAGAAATATGAATTTATTTATTTGTGCTAGCTTTTCTACTCTGGGGTCCTGTCAATTTTTCGAAAATACAATTCAATTTTTACCTAAATACAATATTTACTTTTCGACCTGTCAATTCGAAGAATAGTTGTTCCTATTGAAAAGCGATCATGCTGATAAATGGACAATGTTTACAAATATCATAAATACCAATAGAGTAATATCTGATATTTGTGATCTAAAGGACTCTCTCTAGAAAATAATCAAATTTTCTTTGTTTTCTTATTTAATCTTTCAAATAAGAACGTAACTTTGGTTTTGGTTTATTCCGGCAAAGATTCACACAGATCTTGCCCGCATACTTGTGCCAGCACATAAAACAAGGCTTCTTCATCCGCGGTATCTTCCACTTCAAGTTTAAGGTAATTATTATTAATTTAAGCGAGTATTTTACAGTTCTAATGACCGTTTTTCGCAATCTACACACCAATGTTTTTTATTCCGTCAGGCATCATCCTTCATTCTTGTGCTCCTCATTGTCAAATCCATGACGTACTTTACAAGAGCCTGGCTTTCCTCGTTTCTTCTTTCGAAAGTGATTCACCTTGCTAAAGAGCAATTTTGATATTCTGTCAAAGCATGCATTCCAGCATACCATTGGAGTTGTTTTGACTTACATTTTCGACCACTTGTCTCTCAATCATTATTATCTGTCTAATCTCTTCGTTTAGTATTCTATCAAACAGTATACTGACAACATCGTTCCAAAATTCATTTCAGCATTCAACCGAGAGTTTATTGCATTTTTAATTCACTCTGATTCATACGTAACACAGTTTCACTCATTGTCTTGTATATTGTCTCTTAGTTTTCTTTCAAAATGTTTGTTCTATAAAAATATTAAGTGAAGTCTACTAATAACTGGCCTTCCCTAGTTTATTTTAATAAAGTCACATTATTAGGTCCCTGCTCTAATATTCACTCCGATATATTTAAATTCCTTTCCTACTGGAAATATACCTCATTTCTGTTCTAGATCATAATGTAGATTTCCCCACAAATCCATGTGTCTTGACTTTACATTATTTATTTTGAGTCTCCATTTTATGTTTTATTAATTTCTGGATTAAATGTTACAGATACAAAAAAATATTATTTTTACCTATTTTTCAAGTGCGATACGCTGACTCCAAAAAGCGGGAAATGTACATGAATTCAAAAGGTTTTGCAGCCGTTCTCGAAGTCTTAAACGATATCCAATTAACATTTTTTAGTTATTTGATTATGCAATTAATCAAACCTTTCAACATTTTGTTTTACCAGTCTTGCATGACTTATTGCGTCTCCTAAAATAATGTAACAAGTGGTATTTCAACGTCAATTAAGGGGGTAAAAGAACTGTTTCGATGAAATAATAATATATAAATAAAAGATCTTCACATCTTCATTACTAGTTTACCACTAGTTCATTATGAGAGAAATGAATATTTTCTAGGATAAGAGAGGGCACGTGATTCTTGAGCCTTTTTTATTTTGATCCGCGGTTGATGGTTTAGTAAAAGAAGTTTTAGTATACTCTTTGAATGAATGATTGAGAAGAATATTTAATAATGGACTTGTTTATTAATCAATATCATTCACAACAATGTAGCCCAGAATGTTAGCAAATGGGCATGATAAAATATATATTTACTTCAACTAATAATCGAATATTTGTTATATAAATACATGGTTTTAAAACCAAGAATTATTTTTTTCTAACTTATCACTAACTTATTCCTTAAAATTTATCTGCGTGACGGCTGTTAACAAACACTACATATTACACTCGCATACTTACGCATATACAGAGCAATATACGTAGTGAGAGAGAATGTTATGATAACGCTGCGCGAAAAACTGCGCATTTTCTGCGAAAAATCATTGCCGCGTTCTGGTGACGAAAACTGAATCAAAAATATTGCTAACATATAAAAAGTCCTCTAACACGCGGTGTAGCCATAATTCCAGTTTTGTGGATCCGTGATGCCAAAAACCACACCAGCTGCAAAACGTCCGTCTGTCCGTCTGATACAACTTCCTAGCGCCTGAACCATGTACATGATTTCCTAAATTGAAGAAACCGTCGTTTTCGCCTGAGCTGAAGCTATGATTTCTTTAAAAACATTCATTAATTTTTGTGGACTATTTCTAGCCTTCCGGACATTTCTTAAATTTTTTTCAAAAACGGCTCCAAATTGTTTTCAAATTTCTTTTGTAAGAACTGTTTACCTACAGTAAAATACGCTTATAAAGGTAGAATATGTCCAATTTTCACGGTTAACTCTGAATTTTGAAAATCGTTAAAATTTGAATATTTTATATGTCTACTAACTACAAAAATTAAAGATATATTTTAAGCCTAAATGAAATGTGCGTTGCTTATAATTAGATCTTTAATAAGGTAATGCAATTTTTTTAAGTTTTAGTTGATTTTAGTGCTTAATATATGTGCAGTAATATTTGTGTAATTTTAAAATTTACATAAACAAGATTTCTCTAAAAATTAAGCCCAAATTTTTTCTTTAAATTTTTGGTTGGTAATGCTAAATTCAGCATATCTGATGCACATAAACGAGATATTGTTTACTTATTGTTTTAAATTACACAAATGAAATTCTTAAATTTCACGCTACATATGAGCATTTGAATAGATTTGTATAGATTATTTAACTTGTGAGTAGAAGTGTTCAAATGACTTTAGAGGAAGTTTTTCAAACTCAATAGGATTCTGTGAAAAAGAGCTATTTTGAACTGAAAAGTTGAGAAATGTAAAAATGTATTTTGTGCGGCGATAGATGCCAGCTGGCAAGAGAACGGAAGAACCTTATGTGAGCTAAAAGAACCTTAAAACCAGTCCACACATAGAAATTATAACATTTGCTACGAGAAAGTCTGTCCCATTCTGCAGCAAATTTAGTTCCTTTTCTTATATTTTGTAGGGAAGTGAAGGGGCATTTCTTAATTTTTAAAAGCAAAGAAAAATTTCAGCTAGAAAACTCTGACCAAAGTGGAGATGACAAATAAATAAAGTTAATTACAAAGGACGGTAATAATTGCATTAGGGATTGGGAAGGAAACGAACGTACCAATGTAAAACCAAAAACGGTCTCCATGAACAGAGGAAAATATGAGTAGTGAACGATTCGGTAACGACCAGTAATCGAAAGTACATCAAATTCTTTTCCGCAGTTTTGTAATGGTATCTTTGTAAAGAAAAGGAATGTTTAGAAACATTCTCGACATCGTTATTAGAATTTATTTTCATTGCTCGTCAAGTAAAAACCGCTGATATCGTGGCCGGATTTGAACACGCTGGTTCTCTCTATTGTAGCCACGCACCTAAGCCGATTGCGCTACCAACAGTCGTACGTAAGCATTTCCGTGAACTTCTACCTAATTAAGAATCTACAATTTTGTTCAAACTCATTGCTTTTCCGCACTTGCAATTTAAAATATTAAATAAATTCACCTCTAAGAGACAGTAAGAAAGCAAAGAAATCTACGCGGCAATTATAAAATAGTTAATTTTACTTAAGAATGTTTCAGTTCAGTACTATGTAATTTTGCAGGCGCTTCGGTTCTAGCCTGACGCTTAACCTCTTATCGCTCTGCCCAAGGTGAGATTATTAGACGATAACGTTGGGCTAGCAGACAAGTTTCGATACGGCCCGACATTCAGAATTCATTTGCTGCAATTACTTAGAATCTAAGAAACATTTATTGACTTTAAGAAAAATCACATATCATTACGCAGTTATTATCTTTTGTTCATCTACTCACATTTATATAAAAATAAACTCTATTTTCCTCAAAAAGTTATTGCAATGTTTTCTTTAATATATACCAAATGTTACACTATTACTAATTCATCGCTTTTTGAAAACCTCAAACGACAATCGTAAATGCATACCTTAAATTGAAAAGGAAAAGTATTAATTAAAACTTAATACATTGTCAAAAATAAAAAAGTTGTACGAACAGCCAGGACGTAAACTCGAGTCTTCCAGTGCTCTTCAAACAAGCACCTGAACTACATGACGTCACTCCCGCAGTCACTTATACAATGTTTACATATTAGAAGGTGCTGGATGAGTGATACTTGTTGAGTTTTGCTAGCTGAAGAGATGTTGCTTGCAAACGTGAAAGAAACAGTAAAAAGTAATGATTTCGCAATCGGTTTGAAACGTTTTAGAATAGTAAGAAAAGAAAACGGTTTCATTGCAGTTTTGCATTTCAAACAATTTCTTTAAAATTGTAAATATTAGTTTGCACTTTTGCACGAAATGCTGCATTATCAAGAAAGCCTACATGATTGTTATAAGAACGAATTATGGATACAACAAATTTCATTTGAAAGACAAACTGAGCTAATTTTGTAGTTGTAGGAAGACGCCTCAAAAATGTTCAAACTTTTAAAATTTTCGAAAATTCAGAGTTAATCATGGTACTGTCTTATGTCATCCTTCAAGTGTATTTTACTCTATTCTACTAGAAAATTGGAGCTGTTTTTGAGAAAATTTTGTAAATGTCCGAAAGGCTTCATGTAAAGTACCAAAATTTCTCAAAGATTTTTCAAAATTTCAAGTTTCAACTACAGCCAGAAAATGCGGGTTTCTTCAATTTGAAAGGATCGTACGTGTGGTTTAGGCGCTAGTAGTAATCACAGACGGATGACGGACGTTTGATAAACCACTTTTCGACTCCAAAACGTGCATACTGTTTAATCGCGAAATCGATTTTCCGTTGTATTACATAACTTTCTATACTACGTATACGCACGAATATACTACGTATATATGTCACATACGAATATACTACTTATACTACGTATATTCGTGCGTATATGAGAGTAAAACGAGAAATACAAGTTTTGTTTTGTGCTGAGATAACGAATTATCATAGTTCAAAATCCATCTAAACGTATTACAGCAGTTCCAAAAAGGTGATACAAAAACAGTACTGAGAATTCTGCATTACTGATTGTCATTTCAAGGTGAGTTTATTTTTACATAAATGATTCATATTGCAAATACAATGTATTATTTAATCAAGAAAACGAGTAATTTGTCACAATCTGGGCACGACGTTGTGTAAAAGCGGTGACAAATATCAAATGCGGGGAATACACTATTTCCCAAGAACCCAACTGTAAAACGTGCATTTTTTCGAAACTCAGTGGTCAGAGCAACTGGTCGTAAATCGAACGATGCGGGTTTGATTCCCGTCCGAAGGGAATTACATCTTTAGTACTCAATTAATACGGTTATCAGGCCAACAATATGGATATCACTAACGAACGGGATAAACATTTCATAGCTTCATTTCCCATAAAGTGAAGCAGAGCGCCAGACAAACTTCTTTTTGAAGTGAATGCAAATGTATGTCAAAACGTTCACTATCTTAATTCCAAGCGAGGTTAGGTTAAATTCTTACTAACTAATTATAAATAAATACATACTTGTATAAATATTTGTAATAAAGGGATCAAACTAATTACACATTATAGTATATAAAAGTTCAGCAAAGATCTTATATAATAAATAAATACACGTATTTTCCGCTAAACATTCTTATCTTTAATTCTCAGACTTAGTAAACAGAACGCGGAATAGAAGAAAGGCATCGCGCAGAACTCGATCCTCAATACCTCCGATTTAAACCCGGAAGTCAAACGATTTCAGCTACAGAGAGAGTTATTGGTCTTTCAGTAATCTGCAAGCCTTAATGTATCTACGAATACAAATATTTGTTCTGTAATTTCTCCATTTTCTGAGAGTAACATTTAAGACGGCCAGAAACTTCATATTCTCTAAACATATTCTGTTCTCAAGCAGTACAATTCTCAGGAAATGCATTAGTGCAACTGATGTTTAATAATACATGATAATATATTTATTTATCGAACTCCGTTAGTCATATTTATGAATTTTATAATAAATTTAATATTTAGATTTAAAAGAACGACTTTTTATCCAAGACATTTTGAGATCCGAAATTGCACCTCGTTTTTTCCTATATTGAGACTAAATGACAGGTGATTTGTGCATTGATCACCTACAAGTATGGCGAATAATCATTGGATAGAACTAAATAATTAAAATTCCTATTTTCTTTAGAAAATTGGGACTACTGAATGGTAAAATCTCACTTAGTCTCAGTCTACTCCCTTGCACTAAAGATAAGCTGTATCAAACATTGTTTATTTAAAAATGGAGATCATAATAAAAAATATTGATTTCTTTCACATGACTAATGTCAAATCGTACTTTATTGTTTTGGAGTTCATACATTTTGAAATGTGGCTCCACCTACCGGAAGATTTACATTAAAAAATTTTAATAAGACCATAAAAGAAATAAAATTATCAATTGTTACAAACAATTAAGGGATGCGTTCTGTTAGCATTTATCACAAAGGTACAAATAATAAAAATGGTAATTTTAATGAGTTCGTATGATTCTAAGGTACTTTATTAAACGTAAAGACATATTCCTTTCTAATTAATAAAAGAACGAAGAAATTCACCTTTTATTGCAAAATTTTATAATAAACCCACAGACTTTGTATATAAGGATTCTGATTATCTCTAGAACTGTTAAATATAAAATTACTAGTGATTATACAACTTGGTACAGACTTTTTCATATTATTTCTAATGATTACACAAATATGATAATGATAATAAATTGAGACACTGTTAAATATTTTAGCCATCTCTTCCAAATTTCATGTTTGTCACATTGTTTGGGATCATGTAAGATACTGGCACAACACCTAACTATAATCACATTATCGTTTCAGCAAACTGGGTTTGTTCTCCTGAAAGAATTTTGGAATGCCTCTGTGGACAGTGATAAAGTGATTAATGTGTCCCAGGTAATTGTAAAAAATACATATTCGGCAGGATTTGATCTATGTCCATCTCCTCTATCTTTACTATGCTTAATCTTGCTGATTATCACAAAGGCACTTATAGCACTGATGAGGGTGCTGTAGAATGAATTCTATCTTGAAATTTATTGTTCTTATAATGTACAACATTTACTTCAGGTTACAGTAAACTAGATTTTGATAAGAATGTAAATCTCATCAAAGCGCGATACTATTCTATAGTTGATTCTAAAGGAACATTTTGATTCGAATGCCTTTCGTGAAATAATAAGTAGTCTATCCTGGCGAACTCTATCTTGCCCCTCCCATATCTTCAAGGGTGACTCCACACATGATAAGACTGAACTGTAACTCGTTTTAAATACCAAACTGAAATACAGAACTATGTATTAAGGGAAGTAACTATGTGGATTTTTAAAACCATCAACACAACTAAGAGGAATTTGACAAATTTGTATCTGTTATTCATGAAAACTTGTAACCTAAACTTCAATTATATAATGCAATAATATTTTAATTATCAAATAGTTGATTGATGTTTTCAAGAAATTATAAGGTTTATAATGTGAACAACGAAGTAGTTGCACTACAACAGCACATATTTCTTCTAATGTCACTGCTCCGCAATATACTATTAGCATGAATTGGGAAAAGAGTTAACCAGTAAGACTATTTTCAATTTGTAGTTTTGAAAAGTTAAATTCTTTTTCACTTTTCAAAAATATATAGAGTTCCTTCGAAAATAGGACGACCAGCGCTCTCGGTCAGATAGTACAGAACGGAGCTCTCTGGTCGCCACTGATGATGACAAACCCGCCAGCCCTTTACGGCCCTCAAGTCTTTTCAAAAATTAATATTAATTATGTAAAATATTGACACATTACTACTGAAACACCATAACAGAAGAAATAATATCACCTTCTGATTCGAACTCACGTTAGCAAGCTACTGTACATCACCATGACGTTAACCATTCGGCTATAGCGGTTTGCTCTGTTAAGCACTTAAAGTAGTTAAATATAAGCAAAACCTATGCCAATAGGAACATAATCGTTTCAATATATTTTTTCGTTTTCTGATAGGTCAATCCTTTCGTTTAAATATACCTGTGATATATAATATAATATAAAATGTATAAATATAGGGAATATTAAATATATTAATATAATATAATTATATTTTAAATAGAATGCGAACTTTTCTCTATAGAAAGAAAGTACAATATTTTATTTTTCCTCATGCGTACTTCCAGTACCATACTGTCATAATAAACTGGAAAGGACTTGCAATTATTCGGAGAAGAGTCTAATGTCTAGGAAGTAGGACAGTTTAAAGAATACTAGTGATGCTAAAATAGCGTTGTACTTTCTCACCCGTATTTTCACGGAAACTTATGCTGAAAATACTGTAAAAGTTTCTGAAAAATTGCACATGATCTTATTTAAAATCTATCTTTAAGGAAAAAGTTTCATCAAGGGAAAAATCTCAAATTTCAGTATTTTACTTGTAGGAATACTTACGAAAAATCAGTTTTAAATGAACATGAGACTGGTGCAATATTCTCTTAAATGCACTTCCCACTATCCAACCATAAAATGTAACAAAAATTATGGAGCTATTTGTTTGAACATTTGAAAATGTCCCAGGGGCTTCTAAGTAAAAGTACCTCCCTAATTGAATATCGGTTTCAAATTCGCGCTACAACATCAGCCAGATCGTTTCTGGGGAGATAATTTTGGTGAAAATCGGCTGAACGGTTTAGCTGCCAAGTGTTGTTCAGGACGGACGGACAGACATTTTACCGTCGTCGATTTTTCATATCAACCACCCACAAATATGGATTCTGGCTACACCACGATTTGAGGATTTTTTTCAATTTAGCAAGGCGGATTTATCCATTTTTTCGTCAGCAAGGGCTGTGTATTGGTGCGTTTTTCTGCAGACACCCGCTGTTTTTTTCTGCGTAGCACATGTAACTTTCTACTCAAGAAGAAAGTAGCTAATATATGAGAAAATTTAGATTATGTTCACGGAAAATTTGTATGCTTTACTGCAAAGCAATTTTCCAAATTTGCAAAAACATTTATACAATTTTTTATAACTTCATTTGTAGAATTAGTTATACTGAGAAGAAGAGTAAAGAGTTCATGAGAAATGAAAACAGATTAGTAATTGTAATGTTGAAAATCCTAGAGATATTAATAAAAGTGACATTTACTACAGTATTTGTGGCTAACGGTATAGTGTATCTGAATGAAGAGTAAAGTAAAAAAGAAAGAGTTCTTTTCAGAAAGTTTCAATAATGCATGAGCATAATGTAACATACCCTCCAGAAATATTGGAATATCATTGATCTAGAATCCCAATGAACTGCTAGCATAATATCAATTCTCGGAAAGAATACATTGATTTAGAAGTCAGCAATGTTTTAATTCTTTTTTGCGGTACCATGCGTACACAGGTCCTTTCCTACAATCAGTCTAAAAAAATAAATACATGTTCGCAGAGCCTTTTTGAAATATTTTTTGAGTTCGTGATTTCAAAAGCCGAATCTCTTCCTTCAAAACCCCTAAATACTATTTTTACTTGATATTGTTTCTAGCTATATCTGAGAATGTGTAAAATATAGTAAAATATTTAATGAAGTCTTAACTCAATATTAGTCCAATTATTTTCCGTCACTGTTCTCAGCTTAAAAAACTATGGAAATATTGTAATGAAAGAACATTATTAAATCAGTGGTACTTCAGTTTATTTAAATATATTATTTTACCAACGAAATAGAGAAAGTAGTGAATAAATATGTATTGGCTAAGCAATGAATATCATTGCAATATTGTAGAAAATCTCTGAGAGATGAATATTAAGTTATAAATAATAATCGAATTAGCTGACCATATATGAAAATTCTCATTTTGATTAAATAAACTTCCGTTTTATAATACTATTTTGCCCAGGGAAATAAAGTCCTTAGGTTTTATTAGGCAACGATTATTGAAATCTGATTTCAAATATGTGAAACTTCTTTGACAATTGGAAGTTGCTTTTTGTATATATTTTTACTGTCTTTTTAACTACTAGGTCATATAATCGACCACTGTGACTTTTTATGTTTGGGGTTTTCTGTAGGAGAATACGCGACATCACGAACACACATTCATGTCCGAGGCGGAACTCCGCGGCCCTTCGAACCCAGGAAGCTACGGCCTTGTCGTCCATTTCCTCTTTTCTCTAGTAAACCTTTGACATCATATATCCAACATCAAATACATCGAAGATATCGCTTAATTCTCCATCATTTGAATTACGTTTTTCCTGTGTTCCTGGCTACGTGGGGATAAGTGGGAAATGAAACCCTGACTAGGTAGTAAAGTTGTATTCCTGAGGAAGCCAGAAAGACATCTCCTTATGGTAATATCTACTCTTACTACCAAGATTTTATCCAACGTTGAATCTTGGAGTGCAAGCAGAGTGGCAGAACTCTTTTTCAAACTCACAAGGATCATAAGACCCCTTGTCGTGGTCATCCTGTGGCTCTAAGCCCGAGGCAAGAATTGTTATTCACCTTCGGATCGGGCACTCACTTCTCTCGCACGGACATCTCGTGCAGTTACCCACCCTCTATCCCCAGAAATGAAGAACAGACCTTACTGTTGGCTAATATGCTCCTGTGCACTGCGATAATGGAAAGAGCCGAAGAAGGTATAGTTTGTCGACTATAGAAGAGATGCTGGCTACTGTCCTCCGCAAACTCTTCTTTAAACTTAGCTATGGATTTATAAATCTAATACGTGAAGGGGATGATTTTAATACGCTTTTATAACTAATTTTGGGTTTTGATGTAATACTGTTCCTTTGCCATTTATTTCATTTTAAAATTAGTCATATTTTACTGTTTTTACTTTAATCTTGTAATTAATAAAATATTTTAACTGACTTTATACTAATTTTCAGGAAAATTTTGCGAATAATATTGAACTATGTAATTGATAAGATATTTGAGCACAATACACAGTTCTTTTATATTATTAAAGAAGGTATGCGAAGTTTCTTACTTCGTGAAATAATAAAGACTGTAGTTTAGTTTTCTTGGGGATTTGAGAACTATGATCTCATTGAATCTCTGTGTTTTCCGTGTTGATCTAAAACCAAATGTATTTTCAGGTTCGATATGCATTCAAGTATTGGATCTTATGAACACAAATTTTGTCATGCGTATATTCATAATGCGCTAAAATTATTTTACAATTAATCATTACAAAACAAGGACGGTGTTTCCGTGAATAAAAACCGCTTTCATTTCAATATCGATAACCGTGTCAAGGTTTCCAGATGTTTGAATTGGTGAGAGCTTCTTGAATCGAACTAAACATCGCAGAAACTGGTTTCTGGGGGTCATACAAAAACCTAACATAAATTGGAAAGATAATACGATCTTGGAAACACTGTGTTCCGCTTAAATATTTTAATTGGAAAATTGTCCTGGAATTGAAATTTTAACTAAATACTCAATCTCTTTAAAGTTTATTCAAACAAGTTTTTGTTTTTCTTAATAGCTCGTTTTAAGAAAATTACATTGATTCGTAACATTTTAAGGTTTTCAAATTTATTCTTTTTCTTTTACTACGTGGTTATTCAAAAATATTTAAGAAAATATTTAATCCTTTGTGTAGATTTCACAAGCAAATTAAAAGAATTAAAAATTTGCTGTTTATATTATTAGCTATTTATTAAAGATATCAATTATTACACCTTTGCTATTAATATATGTAATGATATGTTGTTAATTAATTATGTTAGCGCCTATTCAGGCCATATACTGTGATTTTGTACTGTTGCCTGTATATTACTCCTTTAAATAAATAAATAAAATAAAAATATCACTGGGAAGGGATAGATATAATCTTCGCAGCAGTGTAACAGAAAAATAAAGTAACTTGAAAAATATATGAAGAATAAGACAATTATATTTTCGAAATATTTCTAATGAGAGGTTCCTAGTTCCTTTCACCGATTATCACTATAAAATTGCATCAATTTTACAAATAGTCTAAAATAATATTAACAATAGCAATTTTGGTAAATGATAATCTACTTGGGACACCCGGCAGTGATTTTGTAACTGATTAACGAAATCATCGTTTGCATGCACCTGCTCATATAGAAAAATGGGCGATTACATTTTCATAATGCGTAATAAATGTGCATTGCTTGCATTTTTAATAAAGGCGTAATAATGTCAAAATACATTTTAAATATTGGAATATGAATTTCAATTTGTTTGATAGGAAATGTGTATATTATGTAAATGCATTATATTGTGTTTCCTAAAATTATTATGTGTAATAGTTAGTGTTCCTTGCTTTAGAACCATTAGCATTTTAAAATAGTTTGTAAGAAATAAAAACTTTCAATACTATTAATTTAATCTGCTACAAATTTCTCTACAATATTAGATACTCATAAATTAGACTTCATTTTCATGGTAAAGAATCCGATAAAATGTCACATTCTTCCCGTGACTCCGCCGCCCCTTGGTTCGCCGCGTCCACGTCTAGGCCAACGTCCAGTGC
Source organism: Teleogryllus oceanicus (assembly GCA_964035755.1). Lineage (NCBI taxonomy): Eukaryota > Metazoa > Arthropoda > Insecta > Orthoptera > Gryllidae > Teleogryllus > Teleogryllus oceanicus. The sequence continues at coordinate 3,058,854 of CAXIVR010000014.1, read as the reverse complement.
AATTGGCGGAGTGATCTCGCGCCTGCGCGCACTAACCGTTTTGTTTCTGTGCCCCTCTCCTGTTACCTCCTTCACTCTCACCCTCCCTCTCCTGTTACCCCTGCTCACGTTAGAGAGGCAGCGTCACTGGACTCCAGAGAAATTGCTCCGCCCTTTGAGATAACTAGGAGGAAAATCTTCGAGGGGAGGAAGGGGGGATGTCTGAAACTTGGAGCAAAAAGCCAATGATAAGAGCGGCTACGCCTCACAGGATTGGCCGGCGTCCATCGATGGTTGTCCAAGCTGTGGAAAAGCCAGATTTGGCCGCACAAGGCATCGCCCATATTCTGTGAGAGTGGGTATACAACATACAATTATACTACTGAGAAACGGTGATGAAAGATTACATGGAAAATTGACAGAAAGTGGAGGCTTAAATGAAAAAAATTGCAGAGGGTTACATTTATGTATTTATGATTCGTTTCTTTGTATCGTGATTTTTATATAATATTTGCATATACTAAGCAAATGTCCCCTCGGGTTACGTATGTTTATTCTAGTTATACACACACCAAATATAACGAGTAAAATGGAAATAAAAGGCACTTTCACAACCGTTCACCACACAACAAATGCCGGGTCGTACAGCAGTTTACAAACTTTCAATATGGCGACCATGCGCATCATATCGGCGCAGGGATTGTGGGTACCTTTCCTTTCTGTATAGTATCTATTCCGTGGCCACGTCGCAGCTGTTGCTAATTCCATCGCTGGTTGCCATTGCTCGCCTGCCTGCACCGGTCTCGGGGAAAGAGTATGGACACGTTGCGTAAACAAACACTTCCCTGCTGATGTAGACGCGAGCGAGAAACCGCGGAGAGGAATTTGCCGAAATGGAAATAGACGTGATTGGCAGGTAGCTTTACTGGTGCCGACGGGGGGAAGGGCGTTTGCCAGGACATTCTAACACAATTCACCGGATCCTTCCGTTGGCATTTCGCTTTCGTAGGCCTCGGTTTACAAGCATTGTCACGAATCAGTCAACTACCACTTGTTATACATTCAACTCGGGAACCGATGCTTTTCTTGCATTCGGATAATGTTTTCCTCTCTCCCGCCCTTTCTCATTCACTCACTCATGTTTACTAATTCACTAACACAAACATACACGCACTCTCGCTTGTCGTCAGATGCGTTTTGCGGCGGCGATGGTGTAACGGTTAGCGTATCGGACTGTTATAGTATAAGTTCGCGGGTTCAAACCCGATGGAAGCCGTGGATTTTTAAGGGCGAAAAAGTCCTTCGTACGCCTTCCTTCGGAGGGGAAGTAAAGCCGGCTATCCCATGTTAGTATGTTTACTGCATTGAAAAAAGATCCTCAAGCTCTGCAAATGAAGCCTTCAGAGCTAAATTCAAACCGCCTGCTCTTGCCGCTCAAGTAATACCTTCTTTCATCCCTAGTAGGTGAAAGGAGCGTAACGAAATTTGCGTGGTCAGACGGAAGAGCAGGCCTCATGGCCTGAGTCTCGCCACGTAAAATAAGGCATTCATTCATTCTGTTGAATAGTGGCGAAAGTCTTTCCGCGCAGTTTATGACTTTTGAAAAAATGTGGTCCAGGACAAGCACTTTAGGTGGGCGCCTTGACCCCGTCTCCCCCGGGAGCTGATGCTTTCGCTGCACACTGTGGGTCAACAGCACACTGCGGCCTGCTGGGACCCGTACAGAAAAGGGCAAATCGAGGCGTTGTAGATAAAATTCAAAAACGGGCTGGAAGTTTGTAAATCATGGACGCGTTGATGGACGAGATGAATGGGAACCTCATCTAAGAGACGGGAACGGCGCGTTATGCGTAATGTGCAAGACATATACAAAGGGGACTCGGCATGGGCAGCAGACATCAGTAAAAGTATCATGAAACCTGATTATAAAAGTAGAGGAGACCATCCTGAAAACACGATGAAAAAGCAAAAGAACTGATGTACGCAAGTTCTCCTTGTGAATCGTCTCCATAGTAGATTGAACAAACTACCTGCAAAAGCACTAGAGACTTTCCTTCTAATGTAGTGAAATTCTAAAATATACTTAATTTATGTAGGTCAACACACATTACTGGGACTTTATCATCATCATCATTATTATTATTATTATTATTATTATTATTAGTTTCAAGGGCTATAATCGTTAGTATTATTAATAATATGGTCTTGTCTCTATACAGTGAAGTAAGTGCAGTGAAGTGGAGTGATATGTTAGAAAAAGCTATAAGTCAACATACAGATAATCAAAAATTAATATGAAGAAGTAAGAAAGTAACTAGGATATAAATCTCTAATCAATTGTAATTATATTTGTAAATACTCGTAATAGTTTTGTAATTGTCATATATCTAGTTGTAATAATGTTTGCCACCGAGCATTAGCTCAAAGCGAACTTTAATAAATCTATCTATCTATCTAACAGGCAGTATGAGCTGGAATGCGCTCTTGTCCATTCGTTATGTTTGCTTGCGAAGAAAGCATGGGCGCCGTTTTACGAACAGAAGGAGTTCGAATGAAATCGGGCAAAATTTACTAAAGGAATCATAATCACGGGGTTACAAAAATAAATTGTCATTGATGTTGCACAGTATCAATAGTTTACTGTCACTTGTATCTGTATGATTTTCTTTTAAAATTGTTAATTTGTATGTATGTATTTGGCGTTATTGGGTTGGTAGTTCGACTTCGCCGGCCAGCTACCAGTGTCCCCCATGTCTGGGCCTAGTTAAATTGCCATGCTTGGGAGAAAGAGCGACATGAGGCGAACATGACATATTCTCTTTACCGTAACTACCAAGATTCACCGGTTTGAGCTTTTCTTCCTCGCACAGCTACGGAAACTGGGACGATTTTAAAGGAAAGCTACCACTCTATTTTTGCCTCGACTGTGAATCGAACCCAGGACCACACAGCACGGGAAGCTGTTACGCTGCCCCTGAACCATCCCAGAGGCCAAAGTCGCTAATTTGATATATCAAATTTGATATATTTTAACTCTGATATATTTAAACTATTTATATATTATATAGTGTGCTCGTGCGTGTATGTGTGAGTAAAAGGAGGGATCGGAGTTATGAGAAGGAAAGATCGATGCGGTCCGTGTGCCTGTTTGTTAGGGCATTGCCTGCATTGGTTTGGGAGTTACTGATCGAAGAAATCACAGAAAACTACCGATCAGAGCAGCTGTCCGCTAGAATTATTCTCCTGACAGCGACGGAATACCGAGCTATTTAGCTAATTTTGAAACTCTGCCACCGTCAGGACTCGAATCCTAGGACCTCCCGGTCAGAGACGCTGTAAAGACATCGACAATGAGCTTAACTCAGACTGTTAGATATAAGACTAGTAAATAGACCAAACATCTAAGAATATGTATCGTCGATTTTCCACATATCATAGTCTTTGGAAATAGCGAAAATGTGAGGAAATAGCGTTGTGGATTGTACGTACAAACAAATACTGTTATCTTGGGTTTTGTATTACCCATTTCCTTTTTCCCGGTATTTGCTTACTGAACCGCACCGCATGCATCGTTAAAGTCGAGATAAGATATCATTCCCTACCTACGACGTCAAAATTATACTGCTCTAGTTGATACAAAAGCAAAGTAAGTGTTTAAGTAAACAAAACTAGTTAGGATACACTTGCACAATATAACTGGCAATGTGTGTTGTCTTTCCGTAAAGGAGCTGGTGGTCTTACTTCCTTGATTACACTCCGAAGACTTAAAAATCTCATGAATAATTACAACTTGAATAAAACATAGTTTTTCGGGTTAACATAGTTCGAGATAAAAAAAAAAGTTTTATTGTTGTGAGGTAGGAAGTTCAGAGTAAGAAGTCTATAATTAGTGTAATTAGCGAAATAAAAATCCATAAGGTGTTGTGCTGATTAAGTGTAAAACACGATTTAGAAGTTTTTCCGATTTCCTAGTTTTCACATATGCGCGTCAGAATTGCATCAGTCGGACTAGAAAATTTAGAGAAACTTTGTGAATAACCAAAAAAGAATTCGACCTAAAACGTCAACGTAGGTTCAAGAAGTCAACAAGAAGGGGTCTGCTACCGTACACAATACTTTCATCGGGAAACGGAATGTCGCGAAGGGAAAGTGGAATTTCTCAGAATCTCGCTCCACGGTCGATCACCATTTCCAATGACAAGCAAAACTTCAGAGAAACCCACTTCTTTCCGCTGCTGACGTGCAACTTCAGCAATGGAGCAGAATCAAGAGGCGAAGATAAATCACAGCCACAGTATACAGTCCGGGGCGTAGTCACATCTCGCAGGTCGCTCCTGACCTCCAGGGTCCACACTCTCCCCTCTAAGCATGCATAATATAGAAATATAATAAGCAGGCCTCGGATTCTGATGGCATGTCATATTTTTATTCGTACGTTCTAGACGTAGCTAGCTTGTAAATGAACGTTTATCATAACATACAGGTGGTATTGGGTCATTTTTGTCACTTTATGCCAGTATATAGTCTGTGGTGCAGTCACATCTCGCGCTTCACATCTCGCGCATCTTTTTTTTTTATCATCAATTCTTGACGAAATTCCCTACTGCAGTGGACTCTGTTTTCTAACTCTCAAAATTATACGGATCTTCGATAGCTTCCCCGACCTTTCAAAACGGACGGTTGGAAGATCGGTAAAATTGTAAAATTCATCGAAAAAACATTTTCATACAATGTGTGAATTGAAGAAAAGGTCATTTCCCCCTTATTTTTAAGTCATTTTATAGGTCAAAGAATTTTTAGCTCGTCAGAATCCTAGCCCTGATAATACGCAAAACTCCAGTTCGCCTGATTCATTGATTGATTGATTTTTTCGTGTTTCCAGGCACGTCAACTGCTTTGGTCATTAGTCCCGTTACTGTAGTGCATGTTTTTCTTTCGGGAGATGGCGGTAATCTTCCCCCGCTGGATGGCGAGATCCGGCAACTGACCTACCGTCGGCTAGTGGGGTTTCCCCTAACCAGGACTCTCCCACCAGCGGGGCACCGCCCCAGCCGGGACAAACTCCCAGTTCGCGTAGCCAAGGGGACCAGATGTACACAAACTCTCATTGTTATCCGCAGATTCCCGCGACCGAATCCCGATGAGATCATGGTTTTGTTTGTTGCTTGAATCGCTGAGATTCTTGTGAAGAAATAACATGCTTGTGTAGTATCATTTCTGAAGAATAATCTTTCAACAAAAATCAATATAAGTTGTGCCGATCGACAACAAGCCGTACTCATTTGATGGAATGATGTTAATTCGAACTAAGGTATTGAAATAACATTAAAACACATTTATTGTTATTATTATTATTATTATTATTATTATTTTATTTTCGGGACGTTGTCTTGCATCTCATTAAAATATATCCGAATGATATCTTTGTAATACGCAGAATTCAAATTTTATCAGCAAGAAATCTTAACATTCACAGGAATTCTAATATTACTAAATATTTCTACTTAAAATTTGCTTTTAGTTTCTTTTTGATTAAGAAAAATGAAATAAAAATTATTAAATCTGCAAATAAAGTTCTCGCTGAAGTAGACTTTCTTGTAATACTAGTTTCCCGAAGGATTTGAGTCAAGGTAAGCCATATCTGCTTTTTGGGGGAACATGATACGTATATTTTGCATGATGTGGACTCAAGGATGTTTTATGTTAATTGCTGAGCCCAAAGACTGTTCAACCATCAAGCATGCTCGAGTGGAGACAAATGGCCTTATCAAGCTTTCAGAGGCGTGTCCACGGTAAGGCAAGCATGGCACGTGCATCGAGCGCCCTTCACAAGGGGCGCTGTTTAGAGTTAAAATAAATAACGACAACGCTAATTTGAAGTATCCTCACAAGGGCGCAAACTCTATACTTGCCATTGTAACGTCACAAACTATTGCTCTCTCATTCTTTTTTGAGAGACTGTCCCACCTGACCGCCTGATGACCATGATAACCGATAACCATGGTGCCATATCCAGAAAGAGCAATTGTAAGAAGTGAATGATTGTTATTTAGATTCATCCTCTGTTTTCCACTAAAGAAACGCTGATGAAACTCGATCTATGCTCTGTACTAAAAGCCAAGCTATCCTTCTACGTAATATACAAACAAAGGTACACATATTATAAGATCCTGTCGTCTTGATTCATCACGACACTACACTATGACCACCTGAATACCTGTATTTGCCTCTGAATTTACTAATTTTTTGCTTGTAAAAAAACACGTACAACTCTTTGAACCGCCTCATTATATGGTGCATTTCTCACGTGTCCAATTTATGCCTTTTCTTTAGCGTTTGTCCAAAAAGAAAAAGCCTCTCCCGTCCTCTTGGTGTTTACACCGTCGCATGCAACTGTCGATCGAGAGAACGCGACTCGTCTCGTTAGAGAGCGGGCGAAGCGCTCGATTGGTCATGCGTGCGAAGGCGTCTATGAAGCGGAATGCCTGCGCCTGCCAAGTTCTAGGTCAGGCCGAGTGAAAATAATCCGGCGCTGGTCACACTCTACTTTCTTCCTGTCTGCGACGCCCGCGGCCAGGCGCCACGCCACGGAGCGCCGCCAGTGTTGCCAACTGTGAAACGGCGCGTGAACGCGATACCTTGCGCATTCTTGTCTTATTTTTTAAGACAATTTTTTAAAAATTAGTAAATTTACATGATATCAATTTCTTTCGTTAATAGATTAATATGAAAATAAATTTTCAAGTTCAAATTTCACTATATCCAATAATAAATTATGCATTTTGTAAGAATACTGGCCATTTTCGTTGAAAGTGTTCCGGTTTTACTGTATTCAGAACAATATAAGATGTATTCTTGGAAGTGGTAATAAAAGTATAAATGAAATTAGTACATGTAAACAACGCTTCCCCATAAACATCGTAATATATATTTAGAAAATTATATGTAGTGGACACGGTTTTAAAATTAATGCCAGCTCTTCGATATACATACTTGTATAAGTGGTCCGTACTTTTCTGCCACGTTTCTCGTTTCGAGCGACGATTTTAGTTCACTTTCTTCTTCCACCATCGTAGTCATTACTTTATAACTTTCTATGAAAAGAGACTGAGACAATATTTTTCTCTTATTCGTAGTTATCACTGAAAAACAGCTCTTGACTTTCAAGGGTGTAGCTTTTACGCGCTGAATATAATTAGAAATGAATTGAAAATATATTAATTTTCATTTCACATATGTCGTCATTTCAATTTATCCTGTTTAACAATTAGAGTAGCAGTACAATAAACGCTCTCCAGTTTTCATTTAGTATTCCAATTTAAAATCTTATCAGTAACATACAATTATCCATTCTCGAACATTATTACTTATATTAAAACTCGAACATGTTTTCGCGTTTCCGATAAACATTAATCTGTCGAAAAAGCGTTCTGAAAAGTCGCCATGTCTATACTGTAATGTTAAAATTGCCGAAAATCGTGATAAGATCGAAAATTGGACCTCACGAAGAAGTTGCCATGAACTTGTATAAGTCCCAGGTAGAACATGAGAAGCAAGCATGTCCATTAGAGTCGATTCAGCTAAGTGCGAAGAGAAGGAACTGTTACGATTCCTTTGGGCATTGTTCCTTCATACGCTCTAGCTCACTGACAGTCTGAGCACTTGTCACTATACTTTTTAGTGAAAGCAAACAAGCAAAAGTATATTTCTGGAAGATAACAGAACATGTTTCACAAAAGTTTCATAAAGTTTCGCATTTACTGAATTTTAGTAGAACACACTCATTAAAAAATAGTAAACACGAGCTCACTTGAACACTCGTGAAGTCCTCAGCAATTGTCATTAAGCTGTATAAAAATGCAGAAGTATAGTGCCTGCTGCTTCAGAACCCTTCCACGTTGGAATCACCCTCGCATTGCTTTGCAAGTTCTTCACAGCGTCAATGATCTAGTGTAAATTAAACATCTTAGAAATTATAATACACTTGGCGAATTGGAGATTTGACGGATCGTTTCCAAAACCCATTTGTGGTGACTTCCCTTCTTTCCATTTAATACGTCTAATTCTATGAGCTTAGGGGCAGACAAAGCATTGAAACTCGAAATGTGTTGGTAGTACGTAATAGTAGTGAAATCATTCAACCACCAATAATAATAAATAACAATTCAATAAGCCTTTCTTCATGTTTCTGCGTCAAAACCTAACATATTCATGTTTAATCTTTATTCTTAAAATCGAATTCACATTTATACCAACTCTCAAAACCCCACATTCGCAGCAGTAAAATTATATGCATGTGAAACAATATATTTTGCGTCAACCGTACTATTCCTGCTGGGTGATTCCATATCACCTTCTTCGATACTTTCTTCATTTTGTAATTATCGCATTATGTTTTGAAAGTGAAAATTATATAATTTAGTAATAGAATCACCCTACTAGCGTCCTAATATAAAAGATCCGTGTTGCGAAAAGCAGTAGTGATACAGCAAAGGTTTTCCCTTTCTTTAAACGAAAAATTCTCTTGCTTCTCAACAGTGAAATTCTCTTTCATTTTTACTAAATATTTGTATCGATTCTAATTTGTCCTCAGAATGATACTGTCGCTCATTTCACACTTCCTGACGAGCGACAAAAATGTTGACAGCCGTGACGTTGTCGCTGCCGCGTCCATTTCGAAATATAGAGAACGCACGATAATGAGGGACGCTAAATGTGGGCACTAGCGTCCATGCGGCGAGCGCGGAATGATTGTGATGTCCCTCCCGGACAAACTACGATAACAGCTGTTCGCATGGCGCGTTATTAATCTCTTTAATATTCAAGAATTACGGACATGCACACATAATTTGTCCACGAGCAAAACTTCAGCGTGAATTAATCGTAATTTGCATGTTATCACCGAAACTGCTATTGCAACTTATACATCATGCCCTAACGTCACAGGAGTACAATTATCGTGTACAAAATTAAGTGGAACATGGTGATTAACTTGATTACCGATTCAACACAAAAACATTTGATTAAAGTTACTGCCTAAATTAGTTTATTCTATTATCCTCCGTTCTTCTAGCTTTAATGAAGCGATTCCCACACAAAGGGCTCATTCGCATTTTGAAATCATTCGCTGATATATTCTAGTAATCCTCGAGTGCATTTTCTCGAGCTTAATTGCTCGTCGTAATTTACAAAATTTGCCTTGCCTTTTGTTCGTTCCATACGTAAAACTTAGTGTTGTTCTAATTTAAGCTTTTTTTTCGATATCCATTATAACGAGTGGCATAAACGACAACACTACGAAAAATAACCGTATTAGAACAGTAAACTAAAAATCGATATTTTCAAAATGTCCCATATATGTTAACAGTTAACTCGTATTATCACCTTGCGGTTCAAATAATAAATAAGTGATTTAGGGGATGTAATGCAAACATGCAATTTTGTGAGAATCGTTGCTGGAAAAATGTCATTGCCGAGACAGTAATATTTCAGCTTCAATGATCTGTAAGAGTCGAGTCCGCATATCAAATAGAACATATTAAATCATATGTGTTCCTCCACAAGTATTGCATTACACATTGGCAAGACTAGAAAAAAGGCAAATACTTAAATTGGATTTTAATATTCATTATGTTCTCTTACAGCGTCTGTTGATATTTTGCACAATCAGTGTGTAATAAACGTTGTGTCTAATTAAAGGTTTGTATCTTGATAACAAGTTACGGCTTGATTCTGTCTAAAAAAATATACATTGAAAACTTAGGAAACTATACGCGGATAAAAGTGCAGGAACGCATGATACTTGCAGTTACGTATTTAATTTTTTACATATTATTAGACAAAAGATTTAAGAGAAACAACAACATTACAATATTTTTGTGACAAATTAATCGGCAAACAGCGATATTTGCGGCGAGAATTTAAGCAGTTTGGGGAAACATTCTTTTCAAATTAATTTCCAGAAATTTTCAGGGGCATAACACTTTTTAGTCTGGTAAATGGGTCTGACTGAAGCTAACTTCACTAATTTCCATTTGAAAGTCGCAGGGCACCTCATTCCAATCTCTATTGGGTTGTTAAACAATGCAAGTCCTGGTTTTAGGAAGACAAAGTTCTGGAATGGCTGATGATCCATCTTGTTTATTGTTATTTAAATTCAAAGCATTAAGACGGTTATATTATTTTTACCAAATGTTTAAATAATATTTTTATTCAGTAAGAAGGGAAAATTCCAGCAAAATGAATTAGAGGGATGCAGGCGGGCCGCGGGTTGAACCATATTGCCCTATGCCACACTCTGTGATCTTCTGTATTTTCGTCCTAAATCTGTTCGACGTAGGACTGGACGATAGTTATCTCTCCAGCAGTAAAATACTAGGTTTTGTATGTAAGGTTTTCTAAAAAAAAGTACAAAATTCTTCCATCTCGACTTGGCATATTATATGTAGCGAGGATCCCCTCTTCCCATGTTTAGTGACTGCACAGGAAAAGGAAGATCTGGAAAACTTTGCCAGTGCACCGGGGGAAACGTTAAAATTTATCTGCTAGTGGTGCGTGGAGCTGCTCTGAGAGAGATGAGAAGTTTCGCACGTTTGCAGACTGCAAATGTTTGATGGAGGGCCCCCGACGGTGGATATTAAAGTTATAAATTCTCCCCTTTCGAGGATCGAGGGAGGAGCGGATGCTACGCCGTTATCGCAAGGAGCAAAATCCGATTTCAGCAAAAGTGTCTCCAGAATACGCTTATTTAAATGAAGGCGGAATCGTGATCTATGTAATTGTTTCTTTAATGTGCTGCTTTGCAAAGAACAGCAAAAATTTACATTTTATTGGGTTCAGGCCAGGATCTTTTATACAGACATTTCCTGTTAAAATGTTTAATGCAGGAGGGTCGTTTCCAGGCGTATTCTAGGATTCAAGAACAAACTCCAGGTGCTCGTACTGTCAATATTTATATTTAAACCTGATTGGAAAATCGAATGACTTAACATTCACCGTTAACCGCTAAGTATTTACTATTAAATTAATGAAAGAAACCACTCTTGTACCAATTTCTTATGTTTCTAGTAGTGTGGAGTTGAAATTTAAAATTAGATGTTAGAGAATCCTGCTTACACTGCAAGACCACGTTTGTAAAGTGACATCACTATCTAAAAAGAACGGAAAGAATCACATTGTATCAGTACATCCTTGGAAAACAACTTTATAAAAGAACATTGATTTTCATAGATAATCAAAATGTATGAAAAATTTGCCAAAGATAGTTTCGAATTCGCTGAAAATGAATTAGTGTATGAAGGTGCAATAAATTGTCATCAACTTAAAACGGAGCGGCATCAATAAAATCTCACCTTACCAACTTTTTTACATTGTTATCGATTACTTATATTTTTGAGATTTTATTCTCCGGATATAAAGTTTAAACTTGTCATGCACGTCTTCGGCGCTACTCATAAAGTCTCGAAAGCACTATTTCGCGAAAGCGATAATATGTTGTTACGAGTTATAACAAAGAGAACCCACTTTGTGTTGTAGCTCCTCTGTGTAATATTAGCTGCAAACCGACCGCCTCTTGTCTGAAAGTGGTAGTAAGCGCCTCGGTGTTCCACCGCCACTTGGCCCGGATTTTGCGAAGGCTTTGGGAGGACAAAACACGCCCTACATGTTTTGCGGTATGATGCGAAGCTAACTTTCCAGAATTACTTGAACCTCCAGAACACCCTACAATTACCTTTATGTTGGAGTAGGGTTTTTTTAACATAACATCTGCCAAGTTCAAAGCAATTAACACATTTCAACGAGGCTGTAATGAAAACATCGTCTTTCTCAGCGCGTTTTTAAATTGGGGGTTCTTACGTCATTGTTAAATCCATGTAATACAGTGACTGTGTTTTGAAGCATGATAAATTATTTTTGAGAACTGCTCATTAGTTTTTGTTTTTCTGATAATATTGACAGCTATGGGACATACCGTAACAGTACGTGGCAGCTGCAGAAACGAATAACTGAATGACTAATTTACACGAATAACTAATTTGTTGAGAGAACTATATGCAAATGGATTAATGCACAGTTCAAACACATAATGTAGCTAGTATTTTATTACTTTTCTACACAGTTTTGACCATTGCATCTACAAATATTGTTATATTGTGAATAAAATATTGAGCAAGAAAAATGTATTTAATAGAATATGTAAATGTTAGAAAAAATAGATATAATTTTTAATTTGTTATAAATTCCAGGAATCTACATGTTAATTTGTATGTTCATTTTTAGCTTTGCGACCTGCCCTTGCGTTTAATTTTGTACGGTCAACGGTAGAAACGATAATAACGAGAATGAACGTAGGAAATTCCCATAAGAACACCAATCCCAAACGAATCCCTTCCAAGCGAGGCAGTAAATCGCTGATACGACATGACAACTCATTTTCCACAAAGTTAGCGCTCCAAATCGCAACTTCCGCGTTGAATCACGCGCGCACGGAGCCGCACAGAAATTACATGGAGATGAACACTCGTGCCGGGCGCCTGGACGGCAATAACGAGTACGAAGAGTTAGCGCCTGGCCGAATTGTCACCCCTCGCCATGCAGTGCCTCGCCCCGCTCTTTCCTCTCCGTTGTCTTCCGCTCCTCCCCTCCCCACCGTGCCAGGCTCCCCGCACCGCCCCACCCCCCTTCCACCCGGCAGATCAGACCAGACACGTCCCAGCCCGCCCCACCCAAGTCCCACCCATCCCTTCCTGGTGCATCCCTTTCTGGCACACTTTATCCCGTCCTTCTTTTCACACTTCTCCGCCCTGCAATTTTCGTCCACGCTCGCTCGTACTCCCACGTTTTCCCTCACCCCCACTCTCTCCTACCCGCCCCTCATCCCGCTCTCTCTCATTTAGTTCTCTCCCTACCACGCTCTCTGTCACCCCTGCTTTCTCCCACCCTCGCTCTTTCCCACTCCCGCTCTCTCCCACCCCTCTCTCTCCCATCCCCGCTCTCTCCCATCCCCGCTCTCTCCCATCCCCGCTCTCTCCCACCCCCGCTCTCTCCCACCCCCTCTCTCTCCCATCCCCGCTCTCTCCCATCCCCGCCTCTCCCATCCCTGCTCTCTCCCATCCGCCTCTCCCACCCCGCTCTCTCCCACCCTCTCTCTCCCATCCCCGCTCTCTCCCATCCCTGCTTCTCCCATCCCTGCTCTCTCCCATCCCCGCTCTCTCCCATCCCGCTCTCTCCCACCCCCGCTCTCCCATCCCTGCCTCTCCCATCCCGCTCTCTACCATCCCTGCCCCTCTCCACCCCTCTCTCCCATCCCCTCTCTCCCATCCCTGCTCTCTCCCATCCTGCTCTCTCCCATCCGCTCTCTCCCACCCCTGCCTTTTCCCACCCCTCTTCTCCCATCCCCGCTCTCTCCCATCCCCGCTCTCTCCCACCCCGCTCTCTCCCATCCCCGCTCTCCCATCCCTGCTCTCTCCCATCCCGCTCTCTACCATCCCCGCTCTCTCCCACCCCCGCTCTCTCCCACCTCGCTCTCTGCACCCCTCTCTCTCCACCCCGCTCTCTCCCACCCCTGCCTCTCTCCCACCCCGCCTCTCCCACCCCTGCTCTCCCACCTGCTCTCCCACCCCGCTCTCCCACCCCGCTCTCTCCCACCCCTGCCTCTCCACCCTGCCTCTCCCACCCCTGCTCTCTCCCACCCCTGCCTTTTCCCACCCCTGCCTCTCCCACCCTCTCTCCACCCTCGCCTCTCCCACCCCTCTCTCCCACCCCTGCTCTCTCCCACCCCTGCTCTCTCCCACCCCTGCTCTCTTCCATCCCTGCTCTCTTCCATCCCTGCTCTCTTCCATCCCTGCTCTCCCCCCGTTCTTTCTCACCTCCGCTCCTTCCCGCCCCCGTCTTTTTCTGCAGCAGTCATTCCCATCCTCTTCCCACTTTACCTCCCCACTTTTTTCCCTTCCCCCGATCTATCCCACCGCTGTCCCCGCGCTCTCTGCCCTCTCCGTCTCATCCCGCGCCTCCAGCGTCGCCCCGCCCCGAGACAAGGGCCGCTTTTTGCCTGCGGCGGCGCCCGGCAGAATACGCCGCGTAAAGGCCGCGCCCGGTTAAGGAGGCCGCGCCGGGGAGAGCGCCAGCGGCAAAAAGCTCCTGCCGAAAACCGCCACCCGCGGACAGGGGGAGCGACGGAGCAGCTGCGAGCGCTTATGAATTCTACTTGCGCTGTCTTTTAAAATAAAACGTGTCCCCCCCCCATGTGGTGCACCATGCTCTAGACTGGCACATTTGCTGTCCTTCGGAACTGCGGGCGTCGGAACTCGCGGCTCTTCTACGTTTACAAGGACCAACACACTTTTTAAAAACATCCATATTTTTTGCTATCCCTACTCTCGACGCACGCTGAGGTGGAGAGGAGGCCGCAGTGATACCTGCACGCGGCGCGGCGGCCTGCGAGCCGAAACCATTTGGGAGGACCCGAGTCCCGGTTGAAGGGCGGGCGCTCGGAACCCTGGCTTTCGCTTCGCCGCGCACTCCATCCCGCGCACTGGCCGGAGTAATTCAATTTCTGCTTTCATCTCGCGAGCGGCAAAACGAGGTACCTGACGCTCCCTTCTGGGAACATCTGATTAATTCCAAACGGCGCGTTTTCCTTTTTTCCAAAGTGGAGGAGAAAATGTGTACTTATCGGGCACACAGAATTTACAAATGGGATGAAAATGAAAATTTTGCATTCAACATTGAGCACATTATGCAAAGCCGTCCCGGAGAATTCTTTTCGAATAAAACCAATCTTTCGTTGGAGGATGAATAACGATCTCCGGAGGAAAGGTTTCCGATTCTGGAAAAGAAACGGCTGTCGTGGCAAGTTTGCATCAGCAGATAATTATTTTTCTAAATATTCTTCAAACGTTGAAAGAACTTTTGGTAGCGACTAATCATGCATGTGTTTATTAAACTATTTATTTACAAGTCTGTGAACAAATTTCAGAAGAACGGGACAGAAAAATCATTTGAGTTAGAATATAAGGAGTTATTTAATGGCATTCTGTATTTATTAATACCAAATTTTGCAATTCGCAGATATTTCATTTCTAATAACACTTTTCAAAGTTTGGTTTCGACGTTGTTCTTGCGAGAAGAGCGAACTTTGCAAACTTTGGTCAAAGATTCTTATTTCAATTTTGATTTTTAATTTTTTTAGTTCTCGCCAACTTAACAAAAGTAAAAAAACTGTTTGGCTGTTTATTTACAAAATGTTTAGCTCTAAAATAATTTGGAGAAACATTTCGGAAATGTAACAATTAATGTTATTCATTTTCTGTTAAGCATTATATTTATTAGACAATATTTAGCTAGATATGTGAAGATACGTGTTCTCGATACGATGATCAATTATTACTTAAGCAAATATTGTTCGATGCAGACCTAAAACAAAAATATTATATGGGCGGGTGTATGTATGTAATGTATGTAAAAAGTATTATATGGGTGTGTGTGTATATATATATATATATATATATATATATATATATATATATATATATACATACACACACACACACACACACACCTCGCACTTTTTAAATTAAATGCTTACGTGGTAGATATCGCCATCTGTAGGGTAGGCTGATTTCGTTCATAATTTGATGACTTCATCATTTGCAGTTTTACAATAAAGTTACGAAATACTTTTACTTTGAAGATGGAAAAAGTAAGTCAGCCTTTAAGCCAAATGATAAAAACCGTGTCTCTCAGTGACCCTGGTGTAACCTTCGCTCCTGAGGAGGAAAAAACCAGCCGAGAAGGTCGTGTAAGGGTAAATTCGCAGCGCAGCAAACGGAGGGAAAAAGAAGGTGACGTTAATTTCTCTTCGGAAAGCGAGAGGCTTCTCCTAATGACTGGGGAGGCTCCCCAAAGCCTCGACCTCCGCCGCCGCCGCCGCTGCCGTCACGGGCGCCCTCTCCTCTTGCACGTCCCCTCCGCCCCCGGCCTGATCCCCTCCGCCGGTGACGCCCGCGCCGCCGCCCCTGCACCCCGTCCTTCCCGCCCCGCCCTCATCCCCGCCGCGGGGGAGGCCCTTGTCGCAGCTGCTCATCGATCTCCCGCCCCCACTCCCATCCCCGCCCCCACTCCCATCCCCGCCCCCACTCCCATCCCCCCCCACTCCCATCCCCGCCCCCACTCCCATCCCGCCCCCACTCCCATCCCCGCCCCCACTCCCATCCCCGCCTTCACTCTCATCCACCGGTGACCCCTGGTGCTTCCTTCCCCGCCGCCCTTTATCCCCTTCCCGCCACCGCCCCCATCCCGCGGCGCGCCGGTGACCACTCGTCGCAGCTGCCCCGTCCGCCCACCCCCGCCGGGACGCTCCCCTTCCCCCCCGCCTCCCATTCCCCCCCCCCCCCCACCCGCCCGCTCCCCGCCCCTGTCCCCTCCGCGGTACGCCTGCCCGCCGCAAACTTTTCTACGCCGCCGTCGCCTCGTCCTTTGCCTCCCAGTATACTCCACCGCCCTCAGGTGGCGGTAGTGATAACATCCGTGTGCCGTTACATCTCGTCTCGCCGTGCCAGCACGCCACTCCCGCCCATCCGCAGCCCCGCCATTTCCAGCACCTATTAATCCCGCGGCTCTTTTGTTTCGGGGCTCTCTTTCGTCGTAAGCTTTCACTTCCTCGCTCATACCCTGCTCTCTCGGTATCAGTACATACGCATTCTGCTCGCACTGTTAATCTGTTTCATATTCCACCTACCCCATGTATTACATCTGCGGCAGATATTTTTTAATACCTTTTGTGATTAGATTTTTACAGGTCGTATCCTTTAAATACGTTAGTTGTCTTTTAATTTTTCTTTTTTTTTTTTCCCTACCTAGAGTCTTCGTTCAATTCTGATTTTATTCTATTTCGTTGCTGTCGTGTCTCAGCATTCCATTTTTTTACGTGTTTCAATATTTTCCGATCCTACGTGTTTTTCACGATCCTACGTGTAGTTCCATTAATATAATTTGCATTATCGGTACCATAGGAGAGTTTACAACCACTCATCCATTTCTTCATTACATTTTCTTTTACACTCCTCAGTTAATATCTCTACGATCCTTCATCGAATCCTTTCTACTGATCATAACGTTCTCTTGTTCCTTAAATTCATTCCTGTATTTTTTTGACTTGTTGTTCTTGATTGATAGATTTTTTCGTGTTTACGGGCGCGTCAACTGCTTCGGTCATTAGTCCCGTTAGTGTAGTGCATGTTTTTTTACAGGACCTAAACAGGACTCTGAATTGAATTGAATTTGCCTTATTTTACGTGGCTCCCACCAGCGGGGCACCGCTCCAGTCGGGACAAGCTCTAAGCTCCCGACCGATCTCCCAGAATATGTGGTAGTGTAGTGCATGTTAGTGTAAGTGTAGAGTGGTAAGGGGAGAGGAGAGGACAAGGAAGAGGAAGGACAGATTGCGCGCGGTCCGTGGCCCGTTTGGTAGGGTACTGCTCCGGCATTCACCTGGTGTTGAACGGAGAAACCACGGAAAACTACCGATCAGAGCAGCCGACCGCTAGAATTCTCCTCCAGATAGTGACTGAATTCGACCTAGCTGAAAAGCTAGTGTCGAAAATCCTGCCGCCATCAGGACTCGAACCTAGGACCTCCCGGACAGAAGCGCTGCAGTGACATCAGTTGATGCACTGAGCTACAGCTACCGGTTTGTTGTTCTTCGCTGAGACATTTTTACTAGTAAAGAACACGCTGTCCAACAGCAGCTCGTTTCTCGTCTTGCGGTATCTTAGTGATTGGTCCTTTTTGCGGCGTTCCTCCGTGGAACGGCCTTGCCCTTCCGCTGGCCAGAGCAGGAGGGAGGGGCGAGGAGCAATCCACTTGGCGGGCCATCGACCACGCCCCGCGCCGCCCGCGCGCGGCAAATTTCCGCCGCCCCTAATTCCTGCCCCCCGTAATTCTTCCGCCGCGCCCCCCCCCGCCAGCCTTCCACCTCTAGCTCCCTCCCCTCGCCTTCAGATTCCCTCCGTTTCCAGCTCCCTCCCCTCGCCTCTTGACCCACTCCACCTCCTGTTCCTTTCGCTTCCATGTCTCTTCCCTCCCCCACCAGATTTCATTCATTTCCAGCTCCCGACCCTCGCCTCTTGATTCCCTCACCGCCTGTTCATTCCATTTCCAGATCTCTCCCAACAAAATTTCCCCCCCTCTAGATCCCCCCTCACCTCCTGTTCCCTCTACCACCAGAGTCCCACTGGGAGAGGTGGTTCAGGGCATTAGCTGATGTCACTTCAGTGCCTCTGGCCGAGAGGTCCTAGGTTTGCACTCCTCACGGTCACAGTATTTTCGACACTAGTTAGATAGCTAGTCAATTTCAGTCGCTGTCTGCAGGAGAATTCTGGCAGCTAACAGCTCTGATCGGTAGTTTTTACTGGTTCCTCCGATCAATACCCTAATACGTAACGGGCCACCGCGAGCGATCTTTCTTTCCTATCCTCACCCCGTATACGCAATTACACTCACATACACTACACTAACACTCATGTTGGGAGACGTTAGAGCTTGTCCCGGCTGGAGCGGTGCCAAGGTAGTGGGAGAAAGCTGGGTGGGGATATCCCCGCAAGCCGGCGTAGGTCGGCGCCGGATGTCGCCGTCTAGCGGGAGAAGACGCCCACCAACTCCCGCGATAAAAGCATGTACTACACTTACGGAACTAACCGTCCTAGCAGTTGATGCGCCTGGAATTAATGAATCAAAATCACGTTTCCACTCTCTCACACTCCCCTTCAGATTCCCTCCACCTGCAGATCCCCTCTGGATTGCAGACCCTCATCACCTCCAGATCCACCGGCGGAGTCTCGCCTCGACCTCGCCGTCCGATCGGATCCCTCTCCGTTTCCATAAGCCACACTCTCCGACTTCAAAGCCCCTCCCCCCACCCGAGACCTTCCGCGTCCCACCCCGCCCTTCCAGACCTTTCCATCGAGCCGTTCTGCGTGCCCTGCTTGGCGCATCTACTCTCTGAGTCCCGCTTTCTACCTCCTACTTCGTACGTCCTTCACCTCCCCTCTCACCACCAGCCCATACGCTAATTGGTGTTGTGTTGCGAGCGTCTCGGATTTCGTATACACCGCCTCAATTACGTACTCGTCTACGCTGTGTGTGTTAGGTGCGTCCCGCTGTTAATGGTATCAAATGTTCGGATTTGCATGCAATATTCAGGTAAATCTAAACTCAAGTATTGAATATTAATAAAACAATAATAATTAAATGTCCTTTGGTAAATTGAATTTAATATGTTTTATGCTGACTCTCTTTTAATATAATAGTAGAGAAAACAGAATAAAAGTATAAAACATAATTTGGAAGATTTCTTCGTGATGCGGATTATAATTTCTATTTTGTGATTGGATCTAGGAGATAGTTCCGTTAGAGAATGAGTTTGCTTCCCGTCATATACTGTTCTTTAAAACTGTTTCCAAAACCCATCCTTCGTACCTACCCATCCTTCGTACCTGTTTCCTTCTAACCTACCGATCCGCTTCAATCTTTGCTCACCCCAGCATCGGAGACTTACGTTTCCTTCGACCTCGAGGCACCAAACGACCCTCCCTGCAACTCGCGTTCATCTTCGACGCCTCAGAGCACCCCAAACACCTTCCTTCCCTTCCCCGCGCGCACTCGGGACCGTTCTGTACCCCCGGCGCTCTTCCGCCCCGCCACGCCCCGCCCCCTCCCGCCCCCCCGCCCCTTCGCGGCCACCGGCGCCTTCTTCGCCCGAGACCTCACCCTCGCCATCTTCCGCCCTCGCCCCTCCCTCGCCCTCCTCGCCCTCCTCGCCCTCCTCGCCCTCCTCGCCCTCCTCGCCCTCTCGCCCTCTTCGCCCTCCTCGCCCTCCTCGCCCTCCTCGCCCTCCTCGCCCTCCTCGCCCTCCTCGCCCTCCTCGCCCTCCTCGCCCTCCTCGCCCTCCTCGCCCTCCTCGCCCTCGCCCTCCTCGCCCTCGTCACCGACGACGTCGCCCTCACCCGGCTAGTGCGCTCGTCTCGTCGCGGTCCTCCCCCACGCATTTTCCCACTGCAACCCTCGTCTCCGCTGCCATACACCCGGCCGGAATGGCATTGCGTGTTGCGTCCCAGGGGCGTACGTAGGAGACGGAGACGGGACGGACGTGGAGAGGTGGCTCAGGGCATCAACTGATGTCACTGTAGTGCCTCGGACCGGGAAGTCCTTTGTTCGAGTCCTGACAGTGGGAAGATTTTCGACCCCTAGGCCTATTTTGGTCGCTGTCTGGATGAGAATTCTCGCGGCCGGCTGCCCTGATAGATGTGTACGTGTACCCTAACAAACGGGCCACGAACCGCGGGCGATCTTTTCTTCCTCCTCCTCCTCGTCCTAACATTCTCCTTTTCTTAAACACACTGACACTAACGTCCATGTCAAAAGACCGGCCGGGAACTAAACCGGGCTGGGGCGGTGCTCCGCTGGTGGGAGTACTTGGTTGACGGAAACCCCGTTAGTTGACGGTAGATCGACGCCGGATCTCACCATCCAGCCAGGGAACGATCATCTCCACCTCCTGAGGAAAGAACATGTACTACACATATGGAGGTAGTGCCCTTAGCAGTTGATGCATCGAGCAGATCCAAATCATTCCCCGGCCGCCCAGGAGCCGGAGAGGCGCAGGCGATGGCGGGGGGGCCGCCGGGAGGAGCGTGTCTGAGCGGCGGGGCGCGTGGCGTTGGGTGGAGAGATGCGCCACCTGCGCCGTTCACGCGTGGCGCCTCCGAGGCCTCCCCCGGGAGCCGCCGCCCTCCCCATCCGGCTGCGGGTGCCTCGCGCCCCTCGGGGCGGCGCGTTATGTGAATATTTTAAGACGCCTCGCTCCTGCCCGCCGCTCCCCCCCCCCCCCGCCACCCCCCCGCCCCATCCCGCTCCGCACCATCCCGCCCCCGTCCCGTTCCGTCCCGCTCCTGACACGCCCCCTTCCAGCCCCCTGCCGGTCCCCGCCCCCCCCACGCTACGCCACGCCACCGCTACGCCCCGCCACACCCCGCCACCCCCCGCCACACCCATCCACGCCACGCCCTGTCACGTCCCGCCACGCCCGCCACTCCCCGCCCCGCCCCGCCCTGTCTTGTCCCGCCCCGCCCCGCCACGCCACCCCCGCCCCGCCCCGCCACGCCCTGTCACGTCCCGCCACTCCCCGCCACGCCCCGCCACGCTCCCCCTCCGCGCCCTCGCTCGCGCCTCTGCCACGCCCACGCCTCGCTCCCTCCCCGCCCGCTCCGCGCCCGCCCCGGGAGGGAGATTCCTCCGCTCAATTGCGCCGTTTCGGCGCCGCCCCGCTGATCGCTGAGACGTTCGCCCGATAGGGGAAGGCTTTTCGAAATTACGACGCGCGGCAGCAAGAGGCGAGGGAACGACGGGATCCGCCTTTCAATATTTTCCGCGGATAATGGATCGCGGTGATGAGTTTGACACATGATAACGGGGTAATTTGCCGGTTCATTGGAGCTTAGCTGGAAAAGAATGTGGGTTTAGATGAAAAACTGCAAGTGCGGAACAAATAATGTTATCAAATTGAAAATATGTAAGTGATGAGTAGGTTGAAACCTGTCACGAGGCGTATTTTACGAGCGAAATGGTTTTACGAGTAAACACCGTTTGCAAGCACATGAATTGCGAAAAAAATACATCTACAATGGTGCAAAATAATTGAGTTCTGTCAGCGGGATGTCTGTCACTCTCTCTGATGTCGCCCTATCAAAGCCGCCTCGTCCTCGTTAATGTCTCTTCGCTTTGACAACCCTCGCGGCGAATTGTTGACAGTACATCGTTGGAGCTCGAGGTGACATTTCGAGACAAAAATTACGAGGTCAGTCGGCGCGCGCGGAATTTTGTATATCGAATTCCGACGAGGACACTATATCCGCAGTGCGGGCGTTCGCGATGGGAAAAAAACGAAAAGGGATTAAAAAGTACAGAGCACCGCTAGGATTGGATTTATGAAGATCGATTTTTAATTTGGGATAGCAAATGGCTTTCAGTTGAATCTGTTATGTGAAGAGTTACAAAAATATCTGCTGTTTTCTGTTTGGTGTACTGTAGATTCGAGGTTCTCACGAAAGAGAAACGAAATTGGAAAAGAGAAGAATTTAGAAAATCTCATTACGATGAAAACCAGGACTATATCGGAATATCTGAAAAATATTAGGTACATGTTTAATTCGTTATTTCGTTAAATAAGCATTGGAATAAAAAGTATCTGTAGGTAGTTACTGATTCAGAAATATGAGGTGTTCCTAGAAAACCCTCATACATATTTTACGAGTTTTTCTATATTTCAATCGTACATGTGAACTACAGGCAACTGCGGACACGCAATTGATAATTCTTCCTGCAGTTTTTTCTCCTCAAATTGGCTTGATGGGTTGTTTGAAATATATTAGGAAAATTCTGAAAGATTAAATTATTTACGCACCAAGGACGTTATAAGGGTTCTAATAATCCAGCAGCGACGAAAAGTCCAGTCCTTTGAGCCGAATGCTATTTGTTGTCCGAGATCATTAGAACCAGTTAACATCTGTGGTACGTAGTAGATTTTTGCCAAATTTTAATAATACAGATGTACTTATTTACTAAATAACTAGTTCCTAACTTGACTCGGATTGTAATATATTGATTTTTATTTGTCTCTTCATATTCTCCTCCCATAATTTCCTGTAATAATTTCCTCCATAAGAGAAAACATGACATCATTCAACTGTTTTGAAATTTCCCTAGTAACCGTGATCCTCTCGATCCAGGTTAGTTACGCAGAATAATCGAGCTGCGTATCGATTGTATTAACAAGTAAAAATGTACCAGCAAAAATTGGTTTACGCTATTGATTTTGATTGATATTCTCAATGCTGATGTCAGATGTTGACGCATCGGTAGCGGTAGCTCAGTGCTTCAACTGATGTTACTGCAGCGCTTCCGTCCAGGAGGTCCTAGGTTCGAGTCCTGACGGCGGTACGACTTTCGACACTAGCTTTTCAACTAGGTCAAATTCAGTCGCTGTCTGGAGGAGAATTCTAGCGGCCGGCTGCTCTGATCGATAGTTTTTCGTGGTTTCTCCGATCAACGCCAGGCGAATGCTGGAGCAGTACCTTACCAAATAGGTCACGGACCGCGCGCGATCTGTCCTTCCTCTTCCTTGTCCTATCTTCTCCTCTTACACACACACTTACACTAACATGCACTACACTACCACATATTCCGGGAGACCGTGCGGGAGCTTAGAGCTTGTCCCGACTGGGGCGGTGCCCCGCTGGTGGGAGAGTCCTGGTTAGGGGGAAACCCAACTAGCCGACGGTAGGTCGGTGCCGGATCTCGCCATTCAGCGGGGGAAGATCACCGCCATCTCCCGAGAAAAAAATCATGCATTACACTAACGGGACTAATGACCGAAGCAGTTGACGCGCCCGGAAACACGAAAACATCAATCAATCAATCAGATGTTCACGCGTTGATATTCGAAGTGAAAGAGCGTCATCTATACCCACCGCCTGGCTGCATACGGGAGATTGAAAACAAATTAAAAAACGGAATATGAGGTAGATGAAAATTCTGAAAATGAGCCCTCCGCGGCCCGTCGCTTCGGCGTAAATCCAATTCCACGCCGTGCCGTGGTGTACCGGTGGCGGCGCGAGCAATATGGCGTCACAATCCCCGGAGTGCTATCGCTCGTTTGTCGCGGGCAGTTGTTTGCTGCGCGGTGAGCCAACAGCGCGGCGGCTCCCTCCCGGCCCCTTTATGAATCCATTGCACGCGCAGCAGATGCGGCTCGAACACAGCGTGCAACGGCACAAGCAGTTCGCGGCGGACACACACACACACACATGCGCAGAGGTTATCGCGAGGGGGTTCGTGTTTAGCCGACTTCGACAGTTGATTGATTTTGTCGTGTTTCCGGGCGTGTCAACTGCTTTGGTCATTAGTCCCGTTAGTGTAGTGCATGATTTTTCTCGGGAGATGGAGGTGATCTTCCCCCGCTGGATGGCGAGATACGGCGCCGACCTACCGTCGGCAAGTGGGGTTTCCCCCTAACCAGGACTCTCCCACCAGCGAGGCACCGCCCTAGCCGGGACAAGCTCTAAGCTCCCGACCGGTCTCCCGGAATATGTGGTAGTGTAGTGCATGTTAGTGTAAGTGTGTGTAAGGGGAGAGGATAGGACAAGAAAGGAGGATAGATCGCGCGCGATCTGATCGGCCCGTTTGGTAGGGTACTGCTCCGGCATTCGCCTGGTGTTGATCGGAGAAACCACAGAAAACTACCAATCAGAGCAAGCGGCCGCTAGAATTCTCCTCCACACAGCGACTCAATTCGACCTAGCTGAAAAGCTAGTGTCGAAAATCCTACCGCCATTAGAACTCGAACCTAGGATCTCCCGGTCAGAGGTGCTGCAGTGACATCAGTTGACGAACCCGCGACCCTTAGGTCCGAGATCGCTTCGACGCCACTGCTTTAGCCACCTCGGTCACCGGATCTGCGGAGGAAATTGCTTGGTAAGATAAAGAATGAGAATAACTGGATAGCGTCCAGAAAAATAACTACGTCAGTTGCTTCCGAAGACAGTAGATAGTATCTAAAGCGTTAGAGGGAAGGTCGGAAGGGTGGAGAAAATTTGTTGATTTGACGGAGAAACAGGAGTGCTGGAAACGGGTGAATAATGATGTTGATGATGATAGTGTTGATGATATCATAGATGACTGCTTATGGATGAAATGGTGGCTCGAACTGAGTCCATGATTGTATGAGATTCCAACCACGCCACAATCAAATGGTGAAAAAACCCCATGCGTTACGTAGCCTTCAACTCCACGTATTTGGACGATTGTCTCAAATATCGTTAACCACTGTTCGACGTCAATAGGAGTCGCGTAATTTCACTAAAAAGGGAAAATTTTGGGGGGGATACATTGTTGTCTTTAAATAGCCTTCTTGACGAAATTCCTGTGCAGTTCAAAGTACATGCAGACATAGTTCAAAGGGGTCAATTTCTTCGAAGAAGAATTTAAAGATTTTAAGTTGCCATTTGCGATTATGCCCAGACGATCATTAAACAAGAGGCTCGCTGTGTGAACGAATGACGTGGTGGCTCTATTTCCTTTGATGTGGTACAGTTTGAAGTAACACGTTTTATACGCGTTGGTTTATTTTCGTTTCGAGCCAGTGTGCTGCGCGAAGGACTTCCACAGGTGAATCTCGACGCGCGCAATTCGTCCGTTCGCACACGTAGCTTCCGCAAACTCGCTCGCGAGTGGGTCTGTCTGCGTTTGCACAGGCATTGAACAGTTGAGCCAGTGATTTTAGGATCACTCTTCTTGTTTGTTTAGGGGAGAACGTACGTTGTGTGTGACTTTGACAATCTATGCGTCTCTGATGCGAACTTTAAATGAATATTATCGTAGATAATAACACGAGTGCTTTGGAAATTGTGGATAATTTTTATTTTAATAAAAATTTATCTAAGGATTTTCAAACCATGCGTGATTTTAATAGTACTATTCCATGAATGAAATTACGTCCAGCAGAGTTACAAAATCCTCCAAATATTGAAAATAGTTCAAAGGATGTTAAAATCAAAGAGGTTATATTATAGTACATAGGCGGTTTGTTGTACATCAACACAGCGATCGATATATACTGCCTTCTAGCGTAGTTGTATCGCAACTTATTATTGGCCAGTTGGGTGGGGTAGTAAGAAAAATTGGATAGAAAATGCGAACATTTTTTTGAGGTACACCGCCTTGATAACATTTTATGTGAAAAGTTAAACACTATTATATATATTGGTTTAGTTTCAGGAGTGGAATAGCCTGCAAAAATGTTTGTTGTGAGCAGAAAGTTTTTAACAATCATTGCTACTGAACACCCATGTATTAAGATGAAATAAAAAACACCTGCAGAAAATATGTCTATTCAAATTGAGTGAGTTCATTCAAGGTCAGAAACAAATAAGATATGGGAACGGGTGACACGAACAACAATTAGCCAAGTTGATATTTCCACAATGACGTAGAACATTGTAATATTTTCCATGTGGAAAATAATATATTTTATTTCAACGTAAATTATTTTTACTATTGATTTTAAACAATAAAATTATATTGCATAATGAGAACTCTGGGGTGAGTCCATTTATATACATGTTTTTCAAAATACCAGTTTCCTCGTGACATCACAAAATGCCTGCCAGGGAGACGCAAATGTCACGATTGATAACGCACGTAGTGCAATTTCATTACGATCATCCCGTCATAAGCTTCCCTTCACATGAACACTGTCAGTTTCGTATTCATTAAACAGAACAGCGATCGGGTCATTTCCAACACTCTTATTACGACAGTATCTATTAACGCCGCCTTCTATTACGCACGTGCGCTTGTATTAATTTCGCCGTCGCCTAATCCCTTGGCGGCGGAGGCGCGGAGGGGAAGAGGGAGGCGGAGGTGGGAGGCACTAGCAAGTCGTGCAGAACGAGGTTGGGCCGAGTGAAGCTGGATGCAAGAGAGGAAAGGGGGGGCAAAGAGTATATACGTTGAGACGAGCCGGGGCTTGAAACGAGCGAGGAGATTGAGGCGTGGGTGTGAGAGGCGAGGAAGGGCAGAGAAGGACCGGGTGAGAGAGGGGGGGGGGGGAGGAGGGGATTGGGCAAACGGGGTAGCTGTGTGGATGGACAGGATGGGGCAGGGAAGATTGGGTGGATTTGGACGAAGTGTAATTATTGCAATTATTGAGGCGAGGTGGGGCATGGAATAAGCGGTGAGTGTGCGAGGTGGGGCAGGGAAGGACCAGCCACAGGCGAAATGTGGCGAGTAAGTGCCATGGAGTCGGGCGAAGAGTTTAGGTGTTCCGATGGCCATATCAAGGATGCGAGACAGGGAGCACGGAAGATTAGGTTTAGAGATGTTCGAAGAGTACCAAGTGTTGAGACGAGGCGGGGTGTATAATTTGCGGGGAGGTCGCAGCGTGAGTGAGCGAGACGGGGCAAGGGAGGTTGGTTGGTTGGTTAGTGATTCCGGGCGCGTCAACAGCTAAGATCATTATTCCCGTAAGTTAAGTGCGTGATTTTTTCGGGAGGATGGCGGTGATCTTCCCCCGCTGGATGGCGAGATCCGGCGCCGACCTACCGTCGGCTAGCGGGGTTTCCTCCTAACCAGAACTCTCCCACCAGCGGGGCACCGCCCCAGCCAGGATAAGCTCTAAGCTCCCGACCGGTCTCCCGGAATATGTCGACGCAAGGGAGTGACGGCATTATGGGAAGAGTATGAGGCGCGGCGGGGCATAGACCGAGGCTGGGAGGCGGTGGGGCACGGACGCGATGGTGCTCGGAAGGGGCGGGGGCGTTAACGCGGCCGCGGGGGCGTTTGTGCCCCGGAGCGTGGCGCCGGCGCCCGCGCAAACCCGGGGGCGCGTAATCGGAAGCCGCCGGTGAGCGCGGCGCCGCCCCCAGCTGCTGCCATCTGCAGCCCGCTTCAGAACCCTTAACCTCGTGGCTCTCTCCAGCTGCCACCGTCCCTTCCTATTGCTCCGCACTTCCGCTGCCCTTTTGTTTCCTTGCGTACCCTTCATTGACTTTCGAAGTGCAGCCAGGAAAATGAGGAGAAACGATGGACTTCATTCAGCAAGTTCAACATTTCATTATTGGTGGTTTCATTGTTGGAGCTATCTTGTAGAATTTGCTTGTAACCTTTATAACCGAATTGTTGTTATGTTGCTAGATTATTCTACTAGAGTTCATCAAAGCTTGGGAAATACAGAGAACAGCTAGGAAAGCTAAGAATGTGGAAAGGATGAACACGTACATTTTTATTGAGCAAGTTCAGCATTTCATTGTTGATGCTCGTGAGCGCCCGCCGCCGCAACTGCTGGCATCTGTAGCTCGCTTCAGAACCCTTAGCCTCGTGGCTCTCTCCAGTTGTCACTGTCCCTGCCTATTGCTCCGCCCATCCGCTGCCCTTTTGTTTCCTTTCGTACCCTTCATTGACCTTCGAAGTGCAGCTAGGGAAATGTGGAGGAACGATGGACTTTCATTCAGGAATTCAACAAAATTTCATTATTGTTGGTGTTATTGTTGGAGCTATATTGTAGAATCTGTTTGTAACCTTTATTACCGAATTATGTTTCTAGATTATTCTTCTAGAGTTCTCTCAAGCTTGGGGGAAACCTAAAAGAGCTAGGAAAGCTAAGCATATGGAAAGGATGCAATGTAATTGAGGAAGTTCATTTCATTGTTGGTGCATGTGTGCGCCCGCCGCCGCAACTGCTGGCAACTGCAGAACGCTACAGAGCCCTCAGCCTCGTGGCTCCTTCTAGTTGCCACTGTCCCTTCCTATTACTCCGCTTCGTCCTTCTGCTGCCCTTTGGTTTGATTTTGCGCCCTTCGTTGCCTTTCGAAGTTCTTCTAGGGAAGTAAGGAGAAACGATGACTTCTATTCAGCAAGTTAAACATTTCATTATTGGTTGTTCGCCATTGAGCTATCTTGTAGCATCTGTGACGTTTATAACCGAATTATGTTGCTAGATTATTCTACTAGAGTTCTGCAAAGCTTGGGAAATACCGAAAAGAGCTAGGAAAGCTAAGAATATGGAAAGGATGAGGAGCTACATTTTTATTGAGCAAATTCAGCATTTCATTGCTGATGCACGTGAGCGCCCGCCTTCACAGCTGCTGCCATCCGTAGTTCGCAATAGAATCTTGCTCTGCGGTGGCGCCTGTTGGTCCCACAAACTCCCCAATCTCTCCCAGTTTTACGCCGCTCTTTGTCTCTCCTTTGCACCTTTCGTACTGAAGTTAGAGAAAGGAAGAGACATGGTACGTTTTTAGGGTGACAACAATGCAATCAGTCTTCGAATCCAGTTTTGTCAATGCTGCATTGTATTATTCAAACTACCCTCTTGTATTTTACGTGATTTCGGACGTTTTTTGGACCTTTTATCATTCTCAAAACTCTCATACTTGTTACTAAAGATCAACAAATCTCTGAGGACATTCTGTCGACTTTTTCTTCTTCAGGCCCAGTCTGAATGCTCACCGATTAAGCTCTAGCTACATCCTTTCTAATTCCGTCGCAGTCCATTGTTTTCCCACTCTGCATTCCAATCGTCTGTATGCATGTCACGTACGTTTACCGCAACTTTGCCATCACGAATCTTTGTCGTTTTTCTCTTGTTCTTCAACCTGTCCCTCCGGCTGAACGACTGGTTCCTCCCTCCACATCCCAATTATTTTCACCTTGAAAAATCAATTGAAGTTTACGTAACACATTTATTAAGGGAACTACTATAATAGTTCCTAGAAGTGCTGGTTTAATGTAGTACGTACAGAGAAATGTTAATTGATATACTTTTTCCGTGCTTGACCGTTCTTTACGCAGCTGTATGACAGAGTACTGTTTTTAGACTGATTAAATCTGGATAACAACTGTACTTAAAATTTAAAATTCCATCATTATGCCAGGGTCGTATTGCCTTAACACATTTCCGAGGATAAGGTTAAGGAGTGAGCAATCTCTTCGTAGGGCAATTACTGCTCCCCTGCCGCGCCAATTTCACTCTCGACTTGGCCACCCTTACCGTAACTCGCGTTGTCGCCGCCCCCCTCGCCATCGTTTCCGCCGCCGCGCCGCCGACGCACCCCCGGGGCCGGATTCCCCACCAACCACCGCGCCACCGCCCCGCCGCTGCTTCCGACTCCCCGCCACTTCCGCCGCTCATCACCGCCGCTGATGCCACCAGCACCGCCCCCGTCGGACGCCGCCACCGGCGCTCACCATCACCACCATCACCACCCCACCACCAACGCTGCCACCGTCGCCACCCTCCACCCCACCACTACACCACACACCGCGCCCCCCCACCATCACACCACCACCACCACCACAACAAAAGCACCAACCCAATTACCACCACAGCCAACACCCCAAGCCACCCACCAGCCACCAACACCACCACTACCACCACGACCAGAACTACCACAACCACCACAATCCCCACAACCCCCCACCACCACAAGAACAACCGCAACCACCACCACAAGAACTACCACAACCACAACAACAACCAAAACGGCCGCCGCCGCCGTTATCGACGCCATCTGCTCCGTCGGCACCGCCACCGCCGCCACCGCCGCCACCGCCCCCACCGCCGCCACCGGCACCTTGAGGCGGAAGCCGCCAAGGCTCATGCACCCACGGGGGGTCGGCGACAGGCTGAAGATCCCGGATAATGCGGAGCTACCTACTGCTGCGGGTTAATCAGCGCGCGTAATGGAGATGCCAGTCTGCGGGCGCCTGGGGTTGCCGTCCGCCTGCGAGGGGGGAGGGGGGCTGCGGTGCCTCGTTACGCCACGTCGCTGGAGAAGCCTCTGCCCCGGGGCGTGGATGCTGCTGCGGCCCGCGACCCGCGCTTCCGGCGGCATTAATTACAACTTCGTGTTACTCCGCCTGGAAATGGAGTAGGTATCAACTAGTTTGGACCATCAAACTGCGTATTGCGTGTTAACCAAACTATCATTCTCTTGTTTAGTTGACTGTCTGTCAAGAGGGCTTATCAGTTATGGCAATAAATTCTCGGAAGAAGCAACTTTTGTGATGTACATAACTGTTAGCTCAGGAAAGTCACGGTTGTGCAGTTTGTGTTATGAAACGCGGATTATCAATAATGGTAAATGTAAATAAGCTGGATGCACTACGTTGCGCTAAGTAATTTCTTCGTTTTTTGCATACTTTACTGGTGTGTTTTTTAAAATTATATCATCATGTTTTATATCACAATTGTATTTGTTTTTTACTATTTTACCTTTGAACAATTAAATATTAAAACTTTCTCTTGCTAAAGAAATCTTCACTTATTCATCTGTATTGTAAGTTCTATTTTTCATTCTTAGCTATGTTCTGTCACACATTCTCATTTTCTCATTAGAGTAAATGATTAACACCAATAATTCATGTTCTGCTCTCCCATGTTCCATCCACCCTTTTGAACTGGTATTAATATTGTGTTACAAAACATTTCATAATCATTTACTGCTCCCAAATTCAAACTTTGTGTACCCATGTCCTTGGAAATTAATAATTTGCGCAAATGAGAATTGTCGTTTTGGGAAAGCGAGGACTTCCCCTAATGCCACCTGCGGCGCAGCTGCAGCACACGTACTCACTCCACCGCACCCCTGTTGTGCACACGGAATACGATTCAATTTCTCTTCTAGGGACTCCGCGCAGAGTCGCCGGTGCGGTGGCCCCCATTCCCCGCCTCCAACGCGACCTCGCCGCCGCAGCAGCCGCCCTCACCCCCGCTAGCGTCGCCGCCGCCATCCCCGCCACCGCCATCCCCGCCACCGCCATCCCCGCCACCGCCATCCCCGCCACCGCCATCCCCGCCACCGCCATCCCCGCCACCGCCATCCCCGCCATCGTCATCCCCGCCAGCCGCCATCCCCGCCACCGCCTTCCCCGCCACCGCCATCCCCGCCACCGCCTTCCCACCACCGCCATCCCCGCAGCCGACATCCCCGCCACCGTCACATCCCCGACGCTGTCACCGCGTGGCCACGTCACGCCCTCGCCACCGTTGTCACCGTCATCGCCAATTCCAACCCTTTTCACCGTCACACCACCCGTCGCCGCGCCCCGCCGCCGCCCCGGAGCGGTCGTCCGGAGGAGCCCCTCCGGGAGAAACGCCTCGTCAGGGGCGGCCTCGATTAGCCGACCGCCAGTCCGTTTGCCGAGCTTTCAGATCGCCCCGCTCTAATCGATTTATCGCTCATCTCGTTTGCGATGTGCAGTCCCAGTTGATGAGATCACTGTGCAAATCGAATGGGTGCAGCCAGCTCTCTCTCTTCGAAGCGCTCGAGGTGGAGCTTTGAATGTGTCAGACGGAGACGAGTCCGTGAGCGGTCTGGAAGAGGCGAGGAATCCGATCGGCGACGGAATGCCTCAACGCGAACATCATCTGCAGATGAATGTGGATATCATTTTTTAAATTTTTAAATTTTATTTTTTATTTTATTATTTATTTATTTACATATTTGTTTATTTATTTTCTGCGAATTTTTCTGAGTTTTCATATCGCCTTACGCAAGTGTTATTTGGGCTGTTTTGAATCAGGCGCGTACAGAATTCCTCGCCCTTTCAATCGGGACAGTATGTTTAAGCCTGACATCCCTACCACAGTTCATACGTAGAAAGACATGCGTAAATTGTTCTTCTGGTGAACAATCATATGCCTTCGCGCAAATGCGTCTCTTTATTCTGTTATAAAAATGGGTTTAATTACCGCCCATGTGCCCCGCTTCGCTTCTGCATATTTACCCTTTCCATTACTACCGAAAGAGACAATTAATGTAAATGATAACATGAACATTTGTAATGCATCCATGTATGGTCTCCACAATCTTACGATGGTGTAATGTAATTACAAGAGGTATTTGCATTGACAGAATTGTTGGGCAGAAATATGAAAATTAATAGCAGAAAAATACAGTAATATACTACAGAGATAATAATTTTTTTGTCAAAATTATTTCAAAGTAGTCAGGGATTGGTATATTTTTAGTAACGGAGTAAGAATATATACTCCCTCCTGTCGATGCAATATTTGTAATATTCACAAACAATCAGTAAAATTGATACGTTAATAACATGTAAATTCCCTTGTCGAAAGCTCCAGCGGCGGACTTAAAGTTTTACTGAAGGTATTTTGAAATAATAGTTTGCTGCATGTATCTCTTTTTTCCAGAGAAATTTTGATACACTTGCGATTCTTCTAATTGCAGAACATAGAGCAGGAAATTCTCATTTCGCAGCTTCTGATACATGTCACTGATTCGGAAAGCAAGTGTGGAATTAAATTAATGAATAGTAAAGTTTAGAGTAAGTTAAAACTCAACGTGTATAGCAATGTTTCTACAATCGATGGACTATTAATTTTTGTTGTTTAACTGCATATTTTTCTCCAACATTCAAAGCGGAAGAAAAATAAATTATGATGCGTTAATTATCCAGTTTTGTTTACAACATTCCTAGAATGTTTCAATTTTTTATTTCACTTGCTAAATTTTATCGAATATCAGCATTCGTATTAACACTAAACAATCGTATTAGGGAATAGTTAATGATGCAAAACTGCTCTAGATCGAAGTGTGCGTCTTCAGTCTTCTCAGGTCTCTCCTTTTTATCCAGATTCTTCCGGTCATTCCAATTCAACGAGAATTTCATCTCCAAGAATCTGCGCTTTTTACATCAGCGAGCACCCTGCTAAAGTATACGTTCGAAAACTTCCTTCTGTGTCCCCATAATTCGATCTCTTCTTCAACATCAACCAAAAACAAAATTATGGGTAATAAAAAAATTAAGCATTGACTAATCATGAGTTTTTATGCAGAAATGAAAATACGAAAGGGGGAATGTTCAATACAGTTATTTTAAAAGTTAATATAATATTTTCGGCCATTCAGCTTTTTTGTTTAATATTAAATTACCACTTATTGACTATTAAAATCAAAGATAAAGTTTTGTCCAAACAAATCGTTTATTGAAGGCTTGTGTAGACGGTCGGAAAACTTTACGCCAAGATTCGGGTGTTTTGAAGGTGATCCCATTGTTAGTTTATTCCGTTTCTGAAAAATGAGCCTTCTTGATCGATGTCAAAATGCCGAATTCCTGAAGCTCTAGGCATCTCACTAAGAAAATAGAACGCGACGTTCTCCGCGTGCAACGTCTGAAACATTAGCGATTCTGTTCGTCAGCATGTGGAGGGTCCATTATCCATCTTCTTTAGATGCCGAAAGAGGCAAGTGAAGAAGAAGGCTTCGCTACCTTGAAAATTTGATGAACTTTCAAACAGGGGAAACGTTCTGTTGGGAATGCCTGCTTCCGTAAGGAATCCGGATGGTCCATCTCTAACGCCCAACTTCATAAAGAACTGAATATATCACCGAGCATCAAACATATTGCCCATCTTTCCAATAATTTTTACTCCAACCTAAATACAATTAACCGAGCCGTCCACTACAACCTGGCCACTATAATTGACTTCCCTACTAGAATTAAGAATAGATTTCCTTCCGAGGCGTTCTTGAACATTTTCTCTTCTAATTGTCCAGAGTAGGGGCTCTTGTAGTTTCCTACACCTATAGTAAGGTAGTTTAGTTTTAAGTTTTTAGTGTTAAGTTTAGCATAAGTTACAATGTAAGCCAGCAAATGCACATGAGATAGTAATTTAGTACTGATCTGTGTAATTTCCAATCACTCAATAAATACATTTTTAAAAAAAGGGAATCTGGAAAAAACTTCTGTTCTTGAAGCTAGTCGTTAGGACGTAAATCGTGAATGAATATTAGAAATTGAAATTTACTTCTCTGGAAAATATAACACTAAACATTCAAATAAGTTCTTCTCAGTAACTGCAGTTTGGAAAGGTTTCGTACAATTAAATGTTTTTGATTACAGGAATCATCGGATAAAACTATATTTAAATAACGATAATTTGGCCTACAAACTAAATATAAAGCGTTTCATTTAATTTCACTTTTAGCGTTTCACTTGAGCGTTTCATTTAATTTCACTTTTAGATAATAGAATTCGTGAAGCTAAAGCTGTTTAGATTTTTATCGACCACGGCGCCAAAACACTCTTGTACAAAAGTTGGCGTTTAATATGATGTAATTGAAAAGAGATCCCCAGGTACTGCCTAATGAAAGGATCGTAAAGAGGTTGGGAAATTCCTTTTAATTCTATTAAATGACTTACCGTCAACAGGGGAATTTCAATTTCGCGACGGTCCGCATTGCTAGGGCTGCCTTGTTCTGAGGCATGTTCTCCTTGAGAGATGCTCTCGTACAATGTCCTTGCGGGTTTTCAGTGACAGAAAGAGGAGTGAAAAGAAGTTAAATATACCTTCAGTACTCGACGACCGTCCCTAGACGCTATAAGCAGAGCAAAAACGTTCCAAATCGTGCTAGCATAAGTGAAGTATGGTCGTGATGAAACCCTGTTTAAAAGATAAATGTAGTCATTTTATTAAATATTCATATATTCTGTCACATTTACTCCCTTCAAATTAAATTGTTGGTAACAATATTATAATTAGATCTTTTATTAGGAAAGAATAAAATGGAGATTATCTCATCACTACTTTTAATTTTTAATTTTCGTTTGTACGAATGGGGTAAATGAAGCAGAACAAGTTCTTTTTCAATAGAGAAGAAGCCTTATGAATTCATATATATATATATATATATATATATATATATATATATATATATATACACATACATACACATATATATATACACTGAAGTTTTATTAATGTGATCTGAGTGAAATAAACGCCGAAACTTCAGGAGAATTAGAGACGCAGAGAAAATTGGCTCATAAAACTTTAATCATAAAGGCTTTAGGCATAAAGGAATGATTGAAGGCGTTGTCATTGTCAACAATAGTACTATTGTTGACAATGACAACGCCTTCAATCATTCCAATTATGTAAATGTCAACTACACCTCACCACTGAATCAATATAAATAATTTAGGCATAAAGGCTGCTTTAATGAGAAAACTTTATCATAAAGGAATTTGTAGTATTTTATTGAAACCAGAGACCTTTGTTGTCTTCATTATTTCACATTTGTGCAGTAATTTCACGATACATTTCTAATGAATTATGGTTACATCTGAATTATGATTACATCTGAACGAATTCTTGAAATTTTGAATTCAACGCAGTTGAATGGAGCACAACAAACGAGAAAAGGTCAGGAACGGTTCAAATGAGTTCTAATTTCTATTCGGTTGGAACGAATGTGTAAAAGACAGCTTTTGTATTCCCGCTTCTCCGGAACCATAGTGCGTTCCCATTGTTCTTATTCATGGTTGTTTTCAACATTTGGCGGTATTATTTAGCGCGGCAAAGCAAATTGCTTTCCGAGGTACGTGTGCGCACAATGTCTGCTGCTTCGTTTAACAAAGAGCTCACATAGTAGTGAAGCAAATCCTTTGTGGTATTACACAATGCACGTAAATATTATCATTGCATTGTTTATGTAGCTGAATGTCAACAGAATTGTATACACAACGATAAACAGAAAGGACTGAAATATTGAAATTCCGTCGGAAATGGAATTATGATCCGTAATAAATGTCTTTGACGGGTGGGGGTTAATATCTAAAAAAAGGAATGTAGCGACATTGACAATGAGGTTGATCAGTGATCCCCAATTAACAGAAGCATGTAACAAAGTTGCGTCAGAAACAAAATTACGACAGAAAGACCTTCGAAGCCACTGACCGGAAAGAGAATAGCGTGCCCTCGGAACCAGATTTCCCCAGACTTAATTTCATGTCGAATTTGTAATACAGTTTAATGAAAAATAGTTATTTAATTAGGCAATCGGTTATTTTTTTATTTCTCTTCACAATAAATCATGTCGGTGTAGAGAGTATTGTCATTCCATGTAGAACAAAAAAAAGAAAATAGTTCGGAAATAATATGTTGTCATTACATATAATTTGGAATACATTCTAGGCGTCTTCATTTGCGATTAAAATTACATCGCAATTCGTAATTCTAAAGAAATTTATGCATTATATTACTTGTCTGAACACTAAATATGTTCTCCGCTCTCTATACTAGTTACAATTTCACCAATAGAATACTTGTACAGACGTGAGTATGTGAATAATAGAATTGTTGAATTGATCGACTGATGGGTTAGGGTTTACGGACGCGTCAACTACTAAGGTCACTTGTCCCGTAAGTCCAGTCCATGTTTTTATCGCGGAAGGTGGCGATGATCTTCCCCGCTGGATGGCGAGAAATGGTGCCAACTAACATGAGAGCGCGTGAGGATTTCTCCAACCAGGTATCTCCCACCAGCCGGGCACCACTCTAGCCGGGACAAGCTTTAAGCTCCGAACTGGTCTCCACATGTGAGGTAGTGTCGTGCATGTAAGTGTAAGTGTGTGTAAGTGAGGGGTGAGGATAGGACAAGGAAGAGAAACGAAAGATCGAGAGCTATCCGAGGTTTGTTTGTTAGGGTTCTGCTCAGGCATTCACCTGGAGTTAATTAGAGAACCGCGGAAAACTACGAATCACAACAGTCGGCCGCTAGAATTCTCCAGACAGCGACTGAATTCAACATAGCTATCTCGCTAGATTCGCAAAACGTACCAGTGATTAAGCAATGCAGTGTGAGATCAATTGATACACTGAGCCACCTAAGCCATTCAGAGCTATTGGAATGAGTGTCTATTCGTCAAAGTAGCAAATCATATGAAACTGAGAGTCGTGTTTAATCCTTGGGCATTGGAAGGAAGCCAAGAAGCTACTGCAGAATTCAAAGCCACCACATTCCAAGCGGAAACAGGCCAGAATCGCCACTTAACTCTAAAAGCATTTTCGCTATGTAATGGCATGTCCCCTATAAAACCCCGCACCCTACCTCCTGTCGCAGAGTAACCAATGAGGATGGTGGTTATTCGCCTCCGTCCCGATATGATTGCACTGCACTGCTAGTGTCTCAAGTATATCCCGAAAGATGAAATCCTCTGGACAGAATTTCTAAGGTGACCTACGAAATACGATTTAAAGACGTCTGTAAATTACATTTCAGCTCGAAGATAAACTCAAGCCGATCTCTGAATCAGTGTATGAAATGCGAGTGCTCTTCCAACAAAAAGGCAATGACATTGGCTGACGAAGTATCTATTCGCGGAGCAAATCGGATTAAGCATCTCTGGGGCTAAAATGTTGCTTGGGGAAAGGTTTCTGCTTGAGGGTGGCAATATTCTCAGCCGAAGTGCTTGTTGCTAATAACAGACAACCCTAATTTAGAATGATTACGTGCTGGAGCTTATGCTTTTATAAATCATGTCTGTTGGGCTTTACGAAAATCTTCCGGAGGAAGTATTAAAAATGTAGAAGGAAAAAAATAGGATTTGCCACAACTGTTCGCTGCTTTGTGCAAGCGTTCAAGAAGAGTATGAGATCATTAATTCATGCTAGTCCTCGTACTGGTGTGCTTAAACTTAAGTTGTAATTTATTCTTGAAGAAACAATGTCTGCAAATGATAAAGGATAAACTTTCAATAGTAACAAAGCGATTAAGTGAACTGAACGTCTGGAAGTTGAAAAAGTTTTGGAGGTATTAAAAATTACATAAGTTGTCTGTTACGAAGAATAACTTTTGAGTTATTGTCAGTCATTTAACATATTACTTAAAATATGGTTTTGTGTTTTCCTGTGATTAGAAATTTAAGTCTTCATCTGTAGAAAATGTAACTGTTGGCTGAGTATTTGAAGTGAGTGGCTGAGTTGGCTGAGTAACTGAGTATTTAGACTAATGTCTAGAGGAACGTTTTATGAATATACTACTTGGAGTGCCTTATCTATTACCAAAGTTCAGTTAAGGAACCGATTATCACTTTCCATTTCAGATAATACTTTTAATTCCATTTATTCGCAACTTACGTTTTCTCTTTTTGGTTTTCATTGTCTCCTTCTTCAGGCATCTCATGTGTCGTATCTTCTTTCATAACATTTCTAAACTCGCAGTCTATTTTGTAGCCGGGCTATGATACATTTTTATACAGTACTTTAAAAGTTCCCTTTTCATCGCTGCAGCCTCTACTGTTAAGTAATATTCTACCTTCATAAAATTATTCCGAAATTTCTTTACTCTTTCTCAGAGTTGGACTTGTCACTGAAGAATTATGGCAGAGAAAAAATTTCGCCTATTTATGTCTTTATTAAACATTGTTCAAAGGAGAATCCCAAAATTACTAACTCGTCGCAGCACACACCCTCAGCAGAAAAAAGTGCATGCACAAAAAAGTTCGGGGTAGCTTAATGAATTCCTGGTGTGATGAATGTGTATTATTCGTGTGTTGCGCAACTTTTAACTTTTGCAATTAATAATGGCGAAGTAATTTTCTTTGGAAGAGCGGGGAACCGAGATGCAAAAGTTGCGACACTCACTTTTGTCCTTTGCTTCGGCAAACTGCTTTCATTTCGTCACCGTTTTGCTTCATATATTTCTTTATCTTCTCCTCTTTGAGGGTTCGTTTCCATGATTGTTATAAGCTTTACTTCTCCCATGGTAACAATACTCTTGCCGTATTTAAAAAAGTAAATTATATAAAAATAGTTCTTCTGAGCCATTTTTATTGTACTCTACTCAACAAGAAATGGCATTTTATCAATCTCCAAAATTGCTGTATGTGGCAACGAAAGAGAGTCAATGGACACAATTATCTGTCACCATACTAACTCCACATAGTTCAACATGGTTATAAAATTATCACTATTGGGTAGTCCTTTAACAGTGGGAATGAGCGTAGTGGCAGGGTCAACGACGGATCCCAGCGTAATTTTTTCAGTATTAAAAAAAATTGTTTGCTTTTGAACTACTAGGGCATACGGCGATCACTGTAATTACCATTGAAGTTTGGCAGTAACAGTAGAGGAACTCGCATACTGTGTACGAATACACAGAAATATCCATACTCCGGGCGTGATTAGAACACGCGAAACTTCATGCACGAGGTAGTTACGGATCTTCATCCGTAGCAACCTCGACTACTCAGGTGGGCTTTACGTATCTTTTTTTTGTTACGGAGATACTGTTCAGCGAAAAATACTTCATCCAAACCGTCGCCATGCATAGTCGGTCGCTTTGTGGAAACTCCGGCGTTTTCGTACAGCTAGGCCAGCCCATTACCACCATAAAAGAATACTTTGATTTCTGCCAATACAGAGAGCAATTGTGCAATAGGAGAAACGTAATGCATGTTGACCTTGTTCTTCAAGAAAGAATGTCGCCATCTGCGTCCCAACGGAATGGTTCCCAAGTGCGGAAAATGTTCAAAATATTAAGCCCTTGCCACTCCTCAAAAGCTGAAACTACAAACGTGCTGAAAATTATTGTGTAAAATTGCTTAGTACAAGGGTCATTACTTCTTCAATATATAAAATTGCTCTTCAATTTTATTGCTATTTATTCTGGCCAATGACCCCCCCCCACACACACACTTGTTCTCCAGATACCAGAATGGCATTACTATTGAACTGTAAATAATACTATTAATTATTATTATTGATATTATTATTATTATTATTATTATTATTACTATTATTATTATTATTATTATTATTATTATTTCTGGATTGGCTCAGGCCATAAGGTCTACCCTTCCACGTAACCACTGAAATACTTACATTGACATAATTACAATTTAAGCCGTTTTGGTTGTGCAATAATTGATTGAATGCTCAATAATACGTACACGTCGCCTAAATCACATTCAAAGGCTTCCCTTGGGGTCAGCGTTTCCACTCAGTAGTCGGTCCTACGTCAGCTCCGTAGGCGACCTAGTTCGAGGAGCGACGCCGCGTTTAGCCGTTGCCAACAGACCAACTCCGGGGGATCCGATCTTCGCCCTTGGCCCCTTTCCGACACCCTGCCCACCTGTGGCATCCGGCCTTCTCTCGCTGGCGGTCTCTATTCCGCCCCATCCTGCCCCCTCGCTGCCCGCTCCGCCCCGTCTCGCCCTCGTCTTGTCTCGTCCCCTCGTTCCGCCCTCGCCCGCCCTCGCTCCGCCTCTCCCCCTGTCTCGCCTCGTCTCGCCTCGTCTCCGCCCTCGTCTCGCCCTCGTCTCCGCCCTCGTCTCCGCCCTCGTCTCTCGCCTCGTCTCCGCCCTCGTCTCCGCCTCCTCCGCCTCGTCGCCTCGTCTCGCCTCCTGTCTCCGCCCTCGTCCTCGTCTCGCCTCGTCTCCGCCCTCGTCTCCGCCCTCGTCTCGCCCTCGTCTCGCCCTCGTCTCGCCCTCGTCTCCGCCTCGTCTCCGCCCTCGTCTCCGCCCTCGTCTCGCCCTCGTCTCGCCCTCGTCTCCGCCCTCGTCTCCGCCTCTTTCGCCTCGTCTCGCCTCGTCTCCGCCCTCGTCTCGCCCTCGTCTCCCCCCTCGTCTCGCCTCGTCTCCGCCCTCGTCTCCGCCCTCGTCTGCCTCGCTCTCGTCTCCGCCTCGTCTCCGCCCTCGTCTCCGCCTCGTCTCCGCCTCGTCTCCGCCCTCGTCTCCGCCCTCGTCTCCCCCTCGTCTCCGCCCTCGTCTCCGCCCTCGTCTCCCCCCTCGTCTCCGCCCTCGTCTCCGCCTCGTCCTGCCCTCGTCTCCGCCCTCGTCTCCGCCCTCGTCTCCGCCCTCGTCTCCGCCCTCGTCTCCGCCTCGTCTCGCCCTCGTCTCCGCCCTCGTCTCCACCCTCGTCTCCGCCTCGTCTCCGCCCCTCGCCCGCTGCCTCGTCTCCGCCCTCCCTCGTCTCGCCCTCGTCCCCGCCCTCGTCTCCGCCCTCGTCTCCGCCCTCGTCTCCGCCTCGCTCGCCTCGTCCGCCTCGTCTCCGCCCTCGTCTCCGCCCTCGTCTCGCCCCTCGTCTCCGCCCTCGTCTCGCCCTCGTCTCCGCCCCGTCTCCGCCCTCGTCTCCGCCCTCGTCCCTCGTCTCCGCCCTCGTCTCCGCCTCGTCTCCGCTCGTCTCGCCTCGTCTCGCCTCGTCTCCGCCTCGTCTGCCCTCGTCCGCCTCGTCTCCGCCCTCGTCTCCGCCCTCGTCTCCGCCCTCGTCTCCGCCTCGTCTCCGCCCTCGCTCTCGCCTCGTCCCGCCCTCGTCTCCGCCTCGTCTCCGCCCTCGTCTCCGCCTCGTCTCCGCCTCGTCTCGCCTCGTCTCCGCCTCGTCCTCCGCCCCTCGTCTCCGCCCTCGTCTCCGCCCTCGTCTCCGCCCTCGTCTCCGCCCTCCCTCGTCTCCGCCCTCGTTCCGCCTCGTCTCCGCCTCCGCCCTCGTCTCCGCCCTCGTCTCCGCCCTCGTCTCTGCCCTCTGTAACGTTTCAACTTCGTTGGCGGATTTGCCAAAGTTAACATGAGATGTAAATAAATATTGGAAACATTGTTAAAGGTTACGATAGTAACAGAGAGTATTGATATGAAATAAAAAGTTGTTGAGAGATTGAAAGACGAAAACGATGTTGATAAAAAGTTGGAACTAGGAATTGTATGAATTGTATGTAACCTCTGAAAGGTTAAATAAATTGTTATTTTAAAAGAAAGAATCTATCTTATATGATATTTGAAAGTGAAGAATGTCAAAGAACATAATAAAGATACAACATAATAAAGGGATGTTATATGGACATATAAAGTTGTAACGGCCAGTTATAAAGGCAAGGTAACGTGGACGTTACAAAATTGGTAGCAGCGGTGGGATGACGTGGAAATTATTAGAAGAAATGGTTGCAACAACTTGGTGGAACAACGCGGTGTGCCTGGATTTGTAGTTCGCGGGAAAGAGTGTTCAAAGAATCAGTGTTGGTTGCTGTGGTTGGTAATCAAGACGTATTAATTGCAGTGGTGGTTCTGCGTGGAGTGAAACATTATACGAAGGAGAACTGTGGAATGTTTTACCATATCTGAAGATTTTGAAGAAGCCTAGAAACTGTCAGATTGAAACGTGAGTGACAGCTGATGTGTGTGAAACGGTATTCAGATAGATTAATTTAAGTGTGTTTCCTTGTCGAACTGGTCAAACAAAGATAATGGCTTTTTAAACAAATGTAAGAAAAGTCAATTAATCAATTTAGCTAGGAATTGAACTGCGAGGTTTCGGAGAAAGAAACTGTTAAGAATATTATAAAAAAATATCGGAAACAGAGGATTATGATGAAACTATAGTAAAGAGATTTGAAAGGGAGCGAGATAGGATACAAAGGGAGAAATACGAAAGGGAAAGGGAGGATAGAAAAGAGGAACGAGAAAGGGAACACGAAATTGAACTGGCAAAAATTGAGTTGGAAAAATGTAAGGTACGAGAAAGGGAGGATAGGATACAAAGGGAGAAATACGAAAGGGAAAGGGAGGATAGAAAAGAGGAACGAGAAAGGGAACACGAAATTGAACTGGCAAAAATTGAGTTGGAAAAATGTAAGGTGATGTCGAGAAATACTTCTGAAACAAACAATATAAATAATGAAGGTCAATTAACTCAGGGATTACAAAGTAAAAATTCATTGAAACTCACAAGTGCATG
The DNA here is from genome assembly GCA_964035755.1 of Teleogryllus oceanicus. NCBI lineage: Eukaryota > Metazoa > Arthropoda > Insecta > Orthoptera > Gryllidae > Teleogryllus > Teleogryllus oceanicus. The sequence goes on along the minus strand of CAXIVR010000014.1, from coordinate 3,015,791 downwards.
AAACATTTTCAATCAAATGAAAATGATATTTCTTTATATCTTCAACAATTTGAAAATTTTGCTTCTGCTGATGACATTTCTAAAGACCAATGGGGACCTTTTGTTAATGACACATTTGCCAGGACATGATGCGGAATATATAACGAGGAAATGGTAGGAAGTAAAAAGATTATGATGAAATAGTGAAAATATTATTGAGTAAGTACAAAGTAACCGCAGAAAAATTACGACAGAGATTCCTTTCGATCAGAAAAACACCAGATAAAACGTGGAAAGATATTGCTTATGAGCTAAAAATAAGTCTTAATGGTTGGTTAGAAGGCGTAAATGTATACTCATTTGAGGAAATAAAGGAATTACTAATAACGGAACAAATAAAACGATGCGTTCCGTTTGTAGTTAAGAGCATCTAGTTAGCAAATGGACTAAATATACAAAACCTCGTGACATAGTTGAAGAATTAGAAAATTATGACATTACTAGAGAAAATTTTAAATTGAAAACTTGTGATCAATATTTACTAGAACAAAAAAATAAGATTTATAAATCAGCTGATACTACCAAATTCTATAGAAATCCAAAATTCAAAGGAAAGTAATAAAAGTTGATACAAAACAGGAAATTGAGGAAGGATTTGAAGAAAGGAAAGAAGTACATTGTTATTTTTGTAACGTATAGGACATATAAAACCATTTTGCCCAAAATATAAAAATGGTTGAAAAGAATATAGGATCTGAGCACGTTAATTGTTTAAAAACTTCCAGTAAAGATTTATTAGCACCTTATACGTTCGAAGCTTATATAAATGGAAAAAAATTGAAAATTTTGCGTGATTCCGGTGCTTCTATAGATTTAATAGGAAGAAAAATGTTAGACAAGAACATTATATTGGAGAAAGAGTCTGGGTATGTACTCCTTAACAGAAAATCCCATATGTTTGCCTGTAGAGAAGTAGAAATCTGTGCCAATTTGGAAAGGTTTATGGAAAAGCGGTAGTAGTTTCAGATAAGTTAGACAGAGATGAGTATATATTAGGAAATAAAACTGCAAAATTGATAAAGAATTGGATAGAAATCTTAGAGATGAAATTAACATATTAAACGTTAATGAAGGAGAGGAATGTCAAAATAATGATGAAATAGAAACGAACGAAGAGTCTGAAGAGAATGGAGAATCCATGGAAACAGAAAATCAAAGTATGATATAGATGACAAGAATAAACATTTCACCAAATTTCACGAAGATAGAGCTGTGAAAGAAAGGATTCTGAACCATCTGTTTGCAAGACTTCAATTGATTTGGAATGTTTATCTTTGAAGGATGAAGTCAAATCTGGAGAAGAACAGATTATTGAATTGAAGGAAAGAGTATCGGTTTTGGAGGAAGAAATAGAGAACAAGAAAACATTACTTGTTGAGAAAGATAGTATGTTAGCTAAAAGGAAATGATAATCGGTGAGGATAATAAAGAAATTCTTGAATTAAGGGACGAAATTGCTGTCAAGAACCAGAATCTTGATGAGAAAATAGGAGAAATCAACAAATTATCTGAAACAATCAATACGTTTCAAAAAGATAACTTTGATAATGAATGCAAGATATTGTATTTGCAAAATGAATTGGAAAATCTTCAGAAATCAATTCAATTAGAACGTGAGTCTTTCAGGAAGAAATTGAGGAGAAAGATGCGAAACTTCTAGATACTGAGAGTAAAGTGACCTTTTAAAAGAAGAAATAATTTTGAAAGATGAAGAACTTTCGTCAAAAGTGGCAGTAGTTTCCGGCTCACTGGTACTGTTCAAAGGATACGTGATGATAATTCTGAATTGCAGAAAAACATTAATTCCTTGCAAGGGAAATTGAATTCTGTCAATAAAGTTTATAATACTGAATTGGAATCTCTTCAGAAGCTAGTTGCAGATAAAGATAGTCTTCTGTGTCATAAATTGAGAAAGAGTTAACTCTCAAATATATAAAAGAAAAACAAATGCAAATTGTAAAATTTTAAGATGGAGTTTGATATTTCAAGCATATAACGTTCAGATTCAGCATAGACATGGAAAGGCACATGGAAATGCCGATTGTTTAATAAAGGTTCCAAATTCATTTCCGGACTAATCTAGTTGTCATAAAATAAAAGTTATTATTGTATATTAATTTTAGACTTGATTATAAGATTTATAAATTTTGGCACCAAGGTGACCAAAATTCTTGAAAGAGGGAGGTGTTTGTAACGTTTCAACTTCGTTGGGATTTGCCAAAGTTAACATGAGATGTAAATAAATATTGGAAACATTGTTAAAGGTTACGATAGTAACAGAAGTATTGATATGAAATAAAAGTTGTTGAGAGATTGAAAGACGAAAACGATGTTGATAAAAAGTTGGAACTAGGAATTGTATGAATTGTATGTAACCTCTGAAAGGTTAAATAAATTGTTATTTTAAAGAAAGAATCTATCTTATATGATATTTGAAAGTGAAGAATGTCAAAGAACATAATAAAGATACAACATAATAAAGGGATGTTATATGGACATATAAAGTTGTAACGGCCAGTTATAAAGGCAAGGTAACGTGGACGTTACACCTCGTCTCCGCCCTCGTCTCCGCCCTCGTCTCCGCCCTCGTCTCCGCCCTCGTCTCCGCCCTCGTCTCGCCCTCGCTCCCCCCCCCTGAGCCCCTACTTTAACCCTTGCTCTCGCCCTGGACTCTGCTCTTTTCCGTCCCCTCCCTCCTCTGTCGCCATCCCCCTCCTCGCCTCCCCTGTCTCCCTTTCCGTCCCCGCCCCTTTTCTCCTTCTCTCACCCTGCCCTGCCCATCTCCTCTCCAAGCCACCTCCTTTGCTTCTCCCCTCGGCGCCTTTCCTCCACCCTAACCACACCTTCAGGCCCCACCCGCCCTCACTATCGCCCTTGCCCTCGTAGCGTCGTGATGAGTAAAGACGACAGGATTTTCAAATGTGTACATTTAATTTGTACATAACATACAAGGATAGATTAAGATTTATACAGAGCATATATCATCTGCGTGTCGTTTACGGTAAACAGATGATGATTCTCTAATACCAACCTTCACATGTCGATATGGCAATCTGTTGTCATCTTCGTCAGGCAGAACTGTCTCTCATAAAGGGATGAGAGAGTAGTCTACGACGTTACACCCTAGCCCTGGAATTCACCGTCTTTTCCACCGCGTCCTGGCTCCCGCCTTCTACTTCTCCCTCTTTCCCTTCTAGCCTAGCTCCATGCCTCTTCTGCACTACCAACCATGCTCCCCCCCCTTCGCCTTACCCCCTCCCCCCCCTCCTCTCCCCCCTCAGCTTCCTCCACAATTTCTGTGCCTCCTCCTTTCCCCGTCCCCTTCCCCGCCAACCCCCACCCTTGCTCTAGCCCTGGAATTCACCCCTTTCCCGGCTCCCTCCTCGCTCCCACCCTGGACTTCGCCCTCTCTCCCCCTAGCCCCCTTCCGTGCTTCGCCCCCTCCTCCTCCCTCCGCAGCCCTGTTCTCGGCTGACCGCGACTCGCCCCGCCGCGCGCCCCAGAGCCTCGCTGCCTCGGGCGTAATTAGAGCCCCGTGTTGGGCAGCGCGGCGGTTGCGGGGGCGGGGCGGGTACCTTGCGTCGAGAGAGCGGGAGTTACACGAGAGCACACAAAGTGGGAGGAGCTCGTCGGCAACAAACACGGCGAGAGAGGTGAAATAGAGCGGAGAGAGGAGAGAATACGATATACAGATTTACTTGGTCACTCGGGACAATGCATGCGACTTACTGCTCAAATCACACGTAGTTTGTTTTATAATTGTCCAAGGAAGAATATGAAAATTAAAGGAGAACTGACGTTTTGTTTTGGATCAACTTCACGGCAAATAAAATGGTCGCAGTCTTATCTTGTGGTGGTTGAAATTTGTTAGAAAATCACTAATCTAAAAAGAATAAAATGAATTAATTACTGGAAGATAACAGGAAAGAAATAAAAGAGGTCATCTTCGTCAACATATTATGTATTACTATATATATATATATATATATATATATATATATATATATATATATATGTATCTTAATAAGTTGACGAAGATGACCTCTTTTATTTCTTCTCATAAGAAAGTCAACAACACATCAGAATTCCCACAATTGGAATAGAATAGTTTAGTGAAGGTAAATATGTAAACAAGAGGATACTGAGAAGAAATAAAAATTCCTCCGCGTGATTATAAAGAAGAGCTTGTGGAGTGGTAAAGGAGGACGGCGAGGAGAAAGTGTCGTTAGAACTCCGAAGACGTGCAAACGGGGCGTTGAGTGCATCGGCTGGCGGAAACCCCCGGTCCCAGGGAGTGCGCTGTCCTCGCTGTGGCCGCCCCACGAAGTGAGAGTGCAGGCAGGCAGGCGGGCATCGCCGGCGGGGCGAGCGCGGTGAGGCGAGGCCGGCGCTCGACCGTGGCCGCGGCGCGGTGGCGCCCGGCGCGGGCGGTCGCTAGGCAACGCCGCCGCCTCCACCCCGCCGACCCGCCCCGCCCCGCCGCCGCCGGCGCGCTGGACCCCGTCCGCCCCTGCTTCCCGCGACTACCACCGCCGCGCCCCGCCACCCCTCTCCGCGATCGCTAGCGTCCTCCGCCATTCCTCGCTCCCGCGCCCCAACCCCACCACCACCGCTCCCCGACATACCGCCCCGCCCCGTCCCATCCACTCCGACTTGTCGCCGCCTCGCAATAAGTAGCGTGCGCCCCGCCGCCCCCCCCCCCCCCCCCCCCCCCCCCCCCCCCCCGCCCGCCGCCCCTGCCCCTGCCGCGCCATCGCCTACGCGTACCGCCGCTTCAAGCGCCGAAAGCCCTCCACCCCTCCGGGAAGCTTCTTGCTTCCCTCTTTCTCTCTTCCTTCTTTCCTTCCCTCCGGGAGCGGTGGCTCAGTGCATCAACTGATGTTACTACAGCGCCTCTGACCGGGAGGTTTTAGGTTACACTCCCCACGGCGGCAGGATTTTCGACATTTCAGCTAGGTCGAATTCAGTCGCTGTCTGGAGGAGAATTCTAGCGGCCGGCTGCTCTGATCGGTAGTTTTCCGTGGTTTCTCCGATCAACACCAGGCGAATGCCGGAGCAGTACCCTACCAAACGGGCTACGGACCGCGCGCGATCTCTCCTTCCTCTTCCTTGTCCTATCCTCTCTCTCCTTACACACACACACACACACACACACACACACCACACTATCACATATTCCGGGAGACCGGTCGGGAGTTTAGAGCTTGTCCCGGCTGGGGCGGTGCCCCGCTGGTCGGAGAGCCCTGGTTAGGGAGAAACCCCACGGTACGTCGGCGCCGGATCTCGCCATCCAGCGGTGGAAGATCACCACCTTCTCCCGAGAAAAAGCATACACTACACTAACGGGACTAATGACCAAAGCAGTTCACGCGCCCAGAAACACGAAAAATTCAATCAATCAATCAATCAATCTTTTCCTTCCGCCATCTCCATTTCCTCTCGTTGTGTCTTTTGTCACCTGAATTCTTTTATTTGATAACTTGATGATTCCGGGTGCGTCAACTGCTGAGGTCATTGGTGTCGTAAGTGTAGTGCATGTTTTTATCGTGGAAGGTGGCGGTGATCTTTGCCCGCTGGATGATGAGATTTTGTGCCGACCTACCGTTGGTTAGCCAGGTTTCCAGATATCAGATATTCCCCTTCAGCGAGCACCGCCCCAGCCGGGACAAGCTTTAAGTTCCCGACCGATCTTCCGGAATATGTGGTAGTGTAAGTAGTGGGTGAGGGTAGTACATGGAAGAGAAAGGACAGATTGCGCGCGGTCCGTGGTCCGTTTGTTAGGGTACTGCTCCGGCATTCACCTGGTATTGATCGAAGAAACCAGGGAAAATTCTTGATTAGAGCAGCCGACCACTCAAATTCTCCTATAGACCGCGACTGCACTCGTCTGCACTGTTTTGAATATGCGTTCTTTGTGCAGCATTTTTAAATTGTAGAATATAGGAGTAATTGCTTTATCTTTACCAGTACCTTCGGGTCGTATCTTTATCTTAATTTTTTCTTTCTCTCTATTTTCTTTTCTTTCATCTTCCCCTTTCTTTCAATTGTCCCACCTCTCCCTCTTTCACTTTTCATTTTTCCATGCTCTTCTTAGTGGCCTTTTTTTAATTTCTTAAAAATACATTATTTTTCCCGGTTCTCTGCTAATTTTTTGTAAAGGTACGCTTATCTACATGTCACTTGACAAGTTTTGGAAGTGTAAGCTCATAACTCAGAAGTTTTCTCGCGCGCAGATTCATTCACATGAGATTGCTGGCATGCAAGCACACGGCACTCACATTAATTCTTGAGAGCTGCTTATGAATGAACTCGCATTTTCCCATGTATCCATGCTTACTCACATTTACCATGTTGAATACTTAAGTACGAACTTTCGTTTTAAACAAATACATCCCAACAAACTACGGCACTTATTATTTTTATCGTACATTTGTAAACACGTAGCTAATTAATGACTTATTATTTTAAAAAATAGCCTTAGAGCAACCAACAATCTATTTTATTTCCTTTTCTTGACGCTTCGATTCTCCCTCAGGATCTTTTGCAAACCCTACAACTCACTCCAGAGATGTGAAAGCATTGTACAAATTTTAACGTTTTAAACTCTACTTCAATGCAAATAATGTCAATTTAAAATCACAATAGTGAAGAGTCAATGGGTTGAAACATGATAATTGCTTATGGTCGTCTGAAATGATTTTACACTCCTCGACCAAGATGTAGTTTCTTGTAATATATTCCAAGCAAGGACCGGAACATTAGACAATGAAATAAATCTTTGTACTGAAACTGTTTTAAAAATAAATTTAAATAACAAACCATTATTAGATTTACTATAACAGACTTAAACATATTCCTTCATAGCCAATTCTTAACTTTATTGATCTTGTACATTGACTGTATTCCTGTTTTTATTTACCTTCTTGCGTCTTAAACGATTTCGTGTCTTTTACTTTTCCTTCTCTTGCCAAATAATGGTAATCGGAAACGAATTTCCAGATAATGTTTCTTCTTTTCGCACGTGGCAGATCCGATCCGTTATTGAAACGAAAACATCAGAACCAATCGCACATCGGCAAATAGATTTCCGCGCGATATACATAAAAAACCGTCCATTGTGTGCCCTTGGAGAATCAGATCACGTGCCTCCAGAAACCGGAGCCTACGACCGAGAGAACCGAACCCTCTCTCGTACTGTATTACGTCTCGTTTTCTACGACACGCATTTATGGCCCATGAAGCAGCCACCACCCCCGAATAGAGGCCCGAAATTTAGTCATTTCAATTCCGAGAGTCACCCAGGTACATGGTACGTTTTTTCACGCTGCGGAAATGAAGAAAAACCCGAGTCAGAAATTGCGAGAGGCCACCCTTCGCCGCGTAGCGTAAATAACGCAGTGGCGATAAAAATACGCGAAACGAATGACAAAAATAACCTTGGCAGGGGGGCCGGCTGGCCGCGGGCGACCGAACGCGGTGCCGCGCCGGGGCCATCGTCCCCACGCGACGCGCTTTTTGTAACCGCCGCACAATTCCGTCGCCAGTTAACCGTAAAGTAATAACGTCATTACGAGCGCACGCCCTGAGCGGCGCCAGCTGCCGGCCAGCGCGCGCAAGAGATGCGACTGGGAGAGCCTCCGCGACGGGAAATTCTCATGCAATTTTCGCATTTCCCACCGCAATGAAATCTTCACACGTTTCTAACAACAACAACGGAGGGGGATATTTCCCGCCTCTCGCTTGTTTTGCTCACTTTCGTTGCCGGCGCGCTGGCTCTTTTTCCGACCGCTTCCCACGCTCTTTCTCACGTTTCCCCCCCCCCCTCTGCGTGGCGCGCCGGCGGGAAGGCGTCTCGGCGGATTTGTCCACGGGTCGTCCGCCATCTCCGGCACGCGGCTCAGTGTTGGTTGGTTCTTAGTGATTCAGGGCACGTCAACTACTGTAAGTCCCGTAAGTGTAGTGCATGTTTTTTCATCGGGAGTTGGCGGCGATCTTCCCCCCCACTGAATGGCGAAATCCGCCACCGACATACCGTCGGCTAGCGAGGTTTTCCCTCAACCAGGTATCTCCCACCAGCGGGGCACCGCCGCAGCCGGGACAAGCTCTAAGCCCCCAACCGGTCTCCAGGCATCTGTGGTAGTGTAGTGCATATTAGTGTGCATGTGTAATTAAGGAATGAGGATAGGACAAGGATGATGAAGGAAAGATCGCGCGCGGCCCGTGGCCCGTTTGTTAGGATACTGCTCCAGCATTCGCGTAGTATTGATCGGAGAAACCACGGAAAACTACCTATCACAGCCGCTACAAATCTCCTCCTGAAAGCGTCTAAATTCGACCGAGCTGACAAGCTAACGTTGAAAATCGTACGTCTGTCAGGTCTCGTGCCTAGGACCTCTCGGTCAGAGTCATCATATGATGCCCTGAACTACATCTTCCGGAACGCGACTCAGCCGGAAGGTGAGTGTGCGAGACGGGTGAATGCACGAGAAATGGTCCGGAATATGGGCAGCTAGTGAGCGGATGAGCGACATCTCGAATGTGCAGATATACGCTTGGGTGAGCAAGAGGACGTACGGAAGAGTGGACGAGAAAGTGTGCGGGAAGGTGTGGTGGGGGAAGGTCTCTGCAGGAGGCGGGCAGGGGAGGAGGTGTACATGAAGTATACATGCACTGGAGTGTACGTCATGGGAATTTCCGGGAAGAGTGCGAGATAATGTAGTATAGGGATCTTCAAACAAGACGGATCGGTGTTAAAATTTTGAGTGATGCTCTTGGTTTACCGAGCTACGCTGCAGTGTGCTGAATTTAGAAAGTACTTAATGTGTGAATAGTCTTGCAGACTATACGCAGGTGAGTCCAGTATCTAGATAAGAAATTTTGTCTTATACAAAATTCGAAGCTAACCTCAAAACATAGTAAAGGAAAAAGGCCATGGGTCTCGTTGACATTCAAAGCCAGTTAAACACAATATGTTTACATTATCTTTGAGTATTCATTGTACTTGCGTACCTCGAACGTGCATTTGTATAAGCTCGTTATGGTGATATTTTTTGGTAGGTGTTTTGAAGAAGTATTAATGCTTAGTCTTTCTCGTAATCTGGAGAAAATCTTACTAATTTCAATGTCGGCACAGCTTTTCGTAGGCTACCTTTAGGGGGAATCCTCCTTTGGACCTTCCTATGTTTTAATAAATATAATGTTTTTTTTTATTGAGAATATATATTTTATTAATTTTTTGTATACAATGTTTTCACTGGTTCAGGATGTGTACATTGATGAAACAACTTCCTATTTCCAAAACAGTACATAACGTATTTTAATTTTCCACTTCCAATTATTACGCTCGTCAGTTAAATTCTTCTCTCTCATAATTTCAATAATTTCCCTCAACCAGCTGTGTATTGGTGTTCCTCTTCAGTTTCTACCCATCGTAAACTACTCTAAAATGATATTTGAAATTCCATTTCCCTTCATCCTTTTTACATGGCCAATCCATTTCAACTCTGTATGTTGAATATGCATTAAAGTTGAATGTTTCTAATTCATTTTCTTTCTTAAAGAGTTCATTTCTTCCTTCATATCTAGAATGCTCTTTAAAATCCATTTAGGTAGTTAGTTGTTTGTTTTTTCAATTTCCAAGATTTCTGATTTGTATAGAACAATTCTTTATACTGTATACTTATCCAATGTGTCACGAAATATTTGTGTATTTCATGAGATAATTTACAATAAATGTAAATAAGGTTTTCCATTAAAAGTAGTTACATGTGTCGTCCCCTTAGGCAGTTTATGTACCCGCGTCGCCCCTGGTGTACAACGCGGGTGCAAGGAATAATGCCGCACCGAGGGAATATTCATGAGGGAGGGTGCGCTGTAAGGTGTTATGTTAAGATGCCCTTGGCGGCGGGTGGAGGGGGAGGCTTAAGGGCGGGGAGGATGTCCTGCAGGGTGTGCAGCTGGGGCACGGCACCCCCTCCTACTTTCGAACCAGAGGCACCGGGAGCGGTAGCTCAGTGCATCAACTGATGTCACTGCAGGTCTTTGACCGGGAGGTCCTAGGTTCCCACTCCCCACGGCGGCAGGATTTTCGACACTAGCTTTTAAGCAAGGTCGAATTTAGTGGCTGTCTGGAGGAGAATTCTAGCGGCCGGCTGCTCTAAGCGGTAGTTTTTCGTGGTTTCTCCGATCAACACCAGGCGAATGCCGAAGCAGTATCCTACCAAACGGGCCACGGACCGCACGCGATCTGTCCATCCTCTTCCTTGTTATATCCTCCCCCTTACACACACACTTACACTAACATGCACTACACTACCACATATTCCGGGAGACCGGTCGGGAGCTTAGAGCTTGTCCCGGCTGGGGCGGTGCCCCGCTGGTGGGAGAGTCCTTGTTAGGGGGAAACCCCAGTAGCCGACGGTAGGTCGGCGCCGGATCTCGCCGTCCAGCGGGGAAGATCACCGCCATCTCCCGAGAAAAAACATGCACGACACTAACGGGACTATAGACCAATACAGTTGACGCGCCCGGAAACACGAAAAAATAAATCAATCCAACCAGAGGCGGTGGAGCGGAGTGGGATGAGAGCGGGAGGGGGCGGGGCGGGGTGGGGTAGCGGTCCGTTGACCGGCGGCTCCGCGCCCCCAACCCAACTTCCGCTGCCCCACATTTCCCCATAAATTCCACGCAACTGCGCCGCAGGTCATTTATAATGGATGACCACGGAACGTCGCACAGCGCCGTAACGTGTAAATCATTGAGTTAATCTGGCGGCGACAAACCCACCCTATGCTTCATTTTCAATAGGTATAAACAGTTCGCGTTTAAATGTTTAACGCTCTGCGGCTAGTTATTACTTTCCTGCTTCTTTAAAACATTTTACACAGAATTATGTATTATGAATATCTGTACTATAATTCTTGCCCTTTCAGTACAACTGATTTATGAGCAGAAAGCGGTTACGAAATATCATATTCTAATTTGTGAGGATGTTTTATTATCAAAGTTTATCACTGGCAATGGACTGAGTGAGTTGAAATGTAAATCATCTCATATGTAATGATGATATACCGCAACTGATTTGCACAATTCGTGAAATATTGTCAACATATTCCCCAGGAAGGTTAACCTCACTTCTGCAAGTCGATTATTCACGGAGAAGTTCAGCATAACCCACCACTCATATAATTACTCGTGTTCAGTGTAATCAACGTGGGGTTAAAATAATTTTTGAAGAGCTCATCCGAAATTTCATCTCATTAGAAGCAGAGTATCATGTTTGGAACGCGCGCGCGCGCGCGCGCGCGCGCGCGTGTGTGTGTGTGTGTGTGTGTGTGTTTGACGAAGTGAATAAAATTATTCGTTGGCGGTTTTTACCGTTGCACAACGGTGGTGACATGCTGATTCATTATATTTTTACAGCGAATTCATTACATTTTTAGAAAAACCTTTTGTCCGTGTCGCATCAATGTTAAATATGTAAACATTTACAAATATTAATTCAATTATTAAAAAATGTACGATTGTCTCGTTTTCTTTCGTAATGAATTCTGATTGGTAATAAACTCCACTTTCAAAAAATAATTGCTGAACATATCCCTTCTCATAATGAATCGCCTCCGACGACACGAAGGGATGAACGATGCAGAACGAGCGAATTTTCTTCGTGTTCAATAGAATGATGCTTTTCATTAATAAAAATATTGCATACAATGCTTTTAACTTATGCGATGGATAGGCTCAAGAACGTTTTCTGTTAATCGCGTAGTCAAAAGACCGGAGCATCGTCATGAATTTGGGACACGCTTAGCGAAGCGTTAACTCGCCTTCAAAATCACAGGTTATAAATACATCATCCCGCTCGCGGGCCGATGTTGTTCACCATTTTCTGGCGGAAGTGAGCCGATTCTTTCTCGTTCCCTACGATAAGGGAGAAGAGCTGAAAAGAGCAACATTTGATCTATCGACCAGAGCGTGAGACTCTCAGCTCTCGCTCCCTCGTTTATGCGGCCTGGTGTAGGGACGTGGGGAAAATTGCGTGCGGTTCCTCTGCAATATTCAGCCCAACCGCGGAGCAACCGCCTCGTCGTGGCGTGCGGGGAGGTGGGGTGGGGAGGGGCTCTCTCTTTGCCTGCGTCCTCCTTCAGCAGAGAACGTACTGCTCCCGAACTAACGGAGCGATTCGCGACACAATCTGTTTAAGGGAGTTATTGGCCCGGTGGGTAACAGGCAGGGATGGTAATTAATTGTACGCGATATTGTTATTCGGCATTTATGGGGAATGAAATATTGGAAATTGATTTATCTTCTGTATACTATTCAATTTAACCGAACAACCTGATTGGTCCATTTTAGAGTTACTCCAATAATACAAGCAATATTTCATTGGATTATGTTTAAGTATAAAAAACGAATATGTATTCATTAGTCTCAAATTTAATCACATCGCATGATTGATGAAATTTTATGTAAATAAAATATAAAATTTAAATATGTAATAAAATAGCTGGAACACAGTTGCTTTTGCAAAATTACGCGATCGATGTCTTGCTTGTACTATGTGATTTGGTTATCCTTTATAACTGTTCCTTTTGAAAAGTGTTTTTCAATGTTTTTGTACATATCAGTTTTAAACAGGTATGCAATGTTTAATAGTTTGAGCCAAAGTGTATAGAACCATCTTCATGTCATAATTCATACAACTAGCGTAGTTCCTTAGTTATCACAAAAATAAATACTATTAATCATTCTGTCTATTTGTTTCAAGTAAGGACTCGAAGATTGGTTGCGATATTTTGCAGAGAAGGTAGGTTCTCCTCTCGATTTCTGTTTCGGTGAAAACGTAAAATACTCCTTTCAGAATGTTAACGCGGTTCAGAAGCAATTGTTCTTGTACCTAACTAGTACGTCGTGACGGTAGACCTGAAATAACAGCACAATAATCTTCTTGAAGTTAAAACTCTTGAGACAATTATCTGAACACGGAATGCATTCTGTGAACAGTATGAAGTTTTTTTTCCCTTTACATTATTTCCACTGGATACGAAAGATTTTTGATTGTACCCAGAAGATAAATTTAGAATCAAATAAAGAAGTCGTTTCTTGCACAGCTTCCTACAAAGAATCATAGCTTCTCCTGCAATTCCATTAGAGCTGGAAAGGAAAATGATTTGTGCTTCCTGGCATAGAGAAATAAGTACGTAAACGTGAAGAACCGGAGAAATATTTCATGCTAAAACGGCCATTGGTCATGCCTTGAAACGAGACCTACAAATCACGAGACTGCGCAAGAAAATTCCATGGACCAAAGTATTCATCTTTTCTTGCTTCCTATTGCTCTTCCATTGCAACACGAAAGGAGGGAAGTGTCAAACATAGATTTTTAAAAGAAGATGCTTTTTCAAAAGAGAATTCCTAGTGTTTGATAAGTTGTTAATACTATTAGCGTATAAAAAGGGGGCAAGGAGGGCATGATTTTTCATGAGATGGCAAGAACTGTGTTTTTATTCCCCCCCCCCCCCACATCCACAAGTTCAAGTCCATTTTAAAAATCAGTACGTAACGCTGATGAATTATCACACGTGACGGAAACTCCTACAAATCACAGAGGGAGGCTGCTTCTTCAAACTTGAGCGAAACAGGATGGGAAAAGTAAAGAACTTCTCTTCTCATGATGTAAAAGTGTCTTCAGAATTGTGTTTAAACTTGGTAAAAATGATAATTATTGTTAAATATAATTAGCGGCAGACATATTGTCGAAAGAAACTATATACTACTCTTCGCCTAGAGAATAGAAATGGTATTCTGATTAAAAATATCATGACGTTAGTAAAATGTTAAATGTCTCAACTACTACATGATGTCTCGGAATAAAATCTCGCTGGGAAAAAGACTGTGACGACATGGACTTTTTAATGAAACAGGAATGAATTCGTGCTCTTTAAATTCCCTCCCCTTCACCTCCATTTAGCGTCGACCCACTTTCGTGTGGTGTACCAAGGAACAATTAAAAACTCCTCCACGCTTCTCTCTCGGTGATGACATCTTGTGTGTACCTAAAACCTCTCTACTCATTTCATTCCAGGGGTGTAACTATCCTCATTGCAGGAAAAAAGAGGCACAAAAAGACGTTGGAGGAAATTTTTTTACCTTATTTGTATTCGTTCTCTCCAAAATCATGTCCCAAGCAGAAGAGTTAACCGACGCGTTACGCTCTAATGTCTATTGTTTGACTGGGTACATCTAGTTAGAGATAACTACTACAGAACAATTAGTCCCTCACATCACGATTATACTTGTCAGAAATATGCCAATTGGTCTTTCTTTTATACTTGATTTAAAGTTTATTGCTCTAAATTCTCTCTGTATTTCTATTGACAATGTTAACGTTTTGTAATGTCTTGCTGAAATTATATATTCGGAAAAACATCCCTTTACAAAATATATAGTATTTGCGCGAAATTTTTATTAGAAGAGAAGAAATTTTATTAGAAGGTTATGTTCGAATAAAAACATCGTATTATTTATTTCTTTACCAAAGATATTTGTGATGTACTGGTATATTTTGTGTGAGAATTTATTCTCCATTAAATGAAAGTAATTTATAAAAATAGTGATCACGAGCGAGTCCTAGGGTTACATGGAACATACGAGTGGCAAGGGTGTTAATTACAAGGATAACCGAGTTAATTACTTTACGATTTATTTCGTAAATTACATTACCATTTCAGGCTTTCAGCTAAGAAATGTATCGACCTTTTCGAGGAACCAAAAATATTATATACATTTTAAAAAGAAAGTTATCATTTTGTAAAATATATTTTGACAGTTCTAAATCGAATCTTAACACTGCAGGAAATCCTTGAATAATTTCCTACTTTCTTTAAGTGGCAGAAGAACAAATACACTATTGTTCAGCCGATGCTCAGAGATGATGTGACAACAAGAGTTGTTAAAAGGTATATTAAATAGATATATGAAACGGTTAATGAAATAATAAATTCACAAAACGTTTTTTTTAATTCATAATTTTAAAAAAATTGGTTATTTAAGGTCGCATCAATATCTTAGGTCATTAGCGACCATAAATTCATAATTGTTGCCCAGAAATGAATCTAGAAGAAATTCTGATTCACGAAGAAAAGCATACTCCTGAAATGTGCTATCATGGTTATTTCTATTTAAAAAACATTTTGTTTGAACATAAATTCAAAGTAATACTCTGTAATTCATATCCAAAATAATTTAGAACTGTGCTTACTTGATGCAGAGTACTGGGGGCAGATGTTAATTACAACGGACTGCGAACAACATATTTGAAATCCCAATATAAAGATCAACGATGACGTACTAAGTGATTGAAAGTGTATTTACAATTGCTTTGCGAGGAGACATGGCTCAGGGTATCAACTGATAATACTGCAGGGCGACTGCCCGGGAGGTCCTAGTCTCGAGTCCTGACGGTATCAGAATTTTCGACACTTGCTAGATAGCTAGACTGAATTCAGTTGCTGTCTGGAGGAGAATTCTACCATAACAAACGAGTCATGTACCGCACGCGATCTTTCCTTCCTCTTCCTTGTTCTATTCACACCCCTTACACTACACTTACGTGTAGTAGACTACTACACATACCGGGAGACTAGTCGGAAGCTTAGAGTTTGTCACGGCTGAGGCGGTGCCCCACTGGTGGGAGATACCTGGTTCGGGAAATCCCCATTAGTCGGCATGTAGGTCGGCACCAGTTCTCACCATCCAGTGAGGGAATATCACCGCCAACTTCGGAATGGAAAACATGCACTACACTTACGGGAATAATTGTTTTAGTCGTTGCCGGAAATCACCAATCAATCAAGCAAGCAATTATCTTTACTTTTCAAAAATTCTCCTGCCCATGTCTCTAAACGTTTTCAAAACTACTGCGTCCATTTGATGTTCCGTTGAACTTTTCTCGCCACGAAAATGCGTTTGGTCCGGCGCTGTCAATTTTAGGGAAGCGAAATTCTAACACGGAACTCATACAAACAGGGTCACACATGCGCCTGCTGATTCTGTCATGTTAAATGAATTTCGCGCGCGAGGTCCACATTCATTACAAGGGCAAAATGTGTTTCGTCAACTCCGTTCATACGTAGAGATTTGTGATGACTCAGAAATCCATGTACGCAATTTCCAGGTTTGAACTTGTGGAAGTTTCTAATAAATTAATAGCTTGCACATCTGACTCAAAATAGTTACGCTAGCTTCTAGGTGGCCATTGACGCTAGCTTTTACGTTAGTAATTTATGGCCTTACGTTGACGAAACTTGAATACTAATTTAACCATCTGGAACATTAACTATAAATAAGGAAGAAAAATGCTTCTTCTCATCCGAAAATTCGCTCTTATTGTCATTTCGACAATGTATTTAAGGAGAAAATTGAAGTGAAGTCACATCGAGTAGAAATAGTTTGTCACTTCAACCTTGTTCACTCGGCTGTGTCGGTTCACACGTGACAGAGACCAGAGTAGCAGTTACGTGGTAAACTAAACGAGGTCAATGTCCGTTGCTGGCAAAGCTCTGACAGGGTAATAGAGGCGGACGGAGTGCATTGCATCACTGGCAGCAGTACAGTGAGAACCAAGGCGTGCTTGGAAGGAGAACAGTGGCACTATTTTGACCACCACCTCAATCAGGGACCGGGAGCGGTACCTCAATGCATCGACTGATGTCATTTCAGCGCCTCTGACCGGGAGGTCCTGGGTTACACTCCCCACGGCGGCAGGATTTTCGACACTATCTTGTCAGCTAGGTCGAATTCAGTCGCTGTCTGGAGGAGAATACTAGCGGCCGGCTGTTCTGATCGGTAGTTTTCCGTGGTTTCTCCGATCAACACCAGGCGAATGCCGGAGCAGTACCCTACCAAACGGGCCACGGACCGCGCGCGATCTGTCCTTCCTTCCTTATCCTATCCTCTCCCCTTTGACACACACACTTACACTAACATGCACTACACTACCACATATTCTGAGAGACCAGTCGGGAGCTTAGAGCCAGTCGCGTCTGGGGTGGTGCCCCGCTGGTGGGAGAGTCCTGGTTAGGGGGAAACTCCACTAGCCGAATAATCAATCATTAGTCCTGTTGGTGTAATGAATACGAATCCTAGGGTTACCTCACTCGAATTCTATGGTAAAACAAAACTGCGAGTTTACAACGTGAGATGACAGCAAGAGACGTGTACACTCGCAGCGCTGGAGGTCGCATGCGACGCGCCCCGCCCCGCACCCACCCCTGCGCGCTGCCACGCTCTGCGCGAGCGTCCAGGTGCGGGGCGGCGGCGGCGGCGGCTGCGAGGCGCGCTGCTCATTAGCTGTGCTGCGACGCGCGGCGGCCTCTTCTCATTACGCCGTGTCACACGCCACGCC
The DNA here is from genome assembly GCA_964035755.1 of Teleogryllus oceanicus. Taxonomy (NCBI): domain Eukaryota; kingdom Metazoa; phylum Arthropoda; class Insecta; order Orthoptera; family Gryllidae; genus Teleogryllus; species Teleogryllus oceanicus. The sequence continues at coordinate 2,998,348 of CAXIVR010000014.1, read as the reverse complement.
ACGCCACGCCTCGCCACGCCGAGCCACCCCAAGCCACAACTGGGAGAGGTAGCTCAGTGCATCAACTGATGCCACTGCAGCGCCTGTGACCGGGAGGTCCTCGAGGTGCCTAACGCTTTTCTCTTCCCTCTCAACTGCTTCAAATGCGTTTCGGACGAGCGTTATCCAAGTCACGAATAAAAATATGGATATGATTGTTGCATAATGTAACTTACAAAGTCATTATTAATAAATAAATATCATTATAAATATATTTTTAATTTTTTTGGAGCGGCAATTTCCACAGGAGAGGCTCCGCCTTACGGCCTTCAAATACGAGCCACGACTGCTCCTGACTGAGTAGTACCTGTGGCTTCTGGTACTTGATTTGTGAACATAGAAGTGGTGCAACAAGGTCTTGCTGATGGACTGGCAGTTATACGGCACTCGAGAGTAAGAGTTTGTTATAGAATATTTTTGACGCTGTTGCAGTTGTTTCATTAGTGAAAGGAAACGACCTTCGAAGGGATAAGAGCAATGTGGAAAGATTTCTCGGATGTTGTGGGTGCGGGGTGAGGCAGCTGTGGTTGCCGCGAGGGGTAACATGGGGTGAGGGGATTGGTCAGGCCGCCGTCGCGCGCCAGCGAGGCGGGGGTGGCTCTGGGGCTGGGCCAACTTCGCCAGCGTGGTCGTATTGGCCGGCGCTGCGGTTGCTTCTCGAGGGGCTGCGGGCGGTCAGCAGCCACCGGCCGGAGGGGAGGGAATGGACAAAGCGGGTGGGCGGCCAAGTTTTCTGACGCGAGGCCTTGGGAGAGTGATGGGAAATGGGCGGGGACCGGAGTGGAGATCGAGGCGGGGATCGGGGCGGCGATCGGGGCGGGGAGCGAGGCGGGGATCGGGGCGGGGATCGGGGCGGGGATCGGGGCGGGGATCGGGGCGGGGATCGGGGCGGGGATCGGGGCGGGGACCGGGGCGGGCACCGGGCGGGGATCGGGCGGGCACCGGGGCGGGGACCGGGCGGGGACCGGGGCGGGGATCGGGGCGGGCACCGGGGCGGGGATCGGGGCGGGCACCGGGGCTGGGATCGGGGTGGGGACCGGGGCGGGGGAGGCCGGGGGGGGGGCCGGGGCGGGGGGGGGGGCCGGGGGGGGGGGGGGGGGTGGTGGCGGCCGTGGCGGGGCGAAAGGTATCCTGCCACCGAACAGTGGCGCCGCGGAGGCGGAGTTGGCGACCGCTCCCTCCTGCACCGTCAAACAAACGCGTCGACGACCGCTTGGCGGAGCTCTCTGGAGTCAGGCGTCTGTTTGTAAGCCTGTGGTCCTTCCATCGGAGAGAGGATTCACGAGATTTGTGTGAAGTTTTCTTTTTCTTCTGCTCCGCGACAGACTTGATGGAATTGCTTTTATACGGTAAGAAGTAGCCAGGAAAAGTTTATGAAAAAGACATGCATTTAAGTTTGCTGTTGAACAGTGCTGAGAATATCACGCTACAATTTATTTTCATAATTTCTATTGTCGAGTATGAAAAGAAACGTATTTGTACAGATTGATTTATGTGATTTAACATTTTGCAACGTTTACAGATGCTACAAGAAATATACTCCTTTGTGATGACATCATAAATAGTCACCGAAATTTGAAGAAAAATTTCTGCTCAATGCCTACTTTTTATTTGGAGTTCTGACGATTGAAGTTTCAGAATTAGTTGATAGTAAAACTTCAAAGACTTGACTCTGCTTCTTGTTTTTTAACGTTGCAGTAATGTACGTTCGTATGTTCTATTTTATTTGAGTTCATGGAGATTTTTTTTTGTAAAGCAAAGAAGTATTTGGGATAATTCAATTACTATATTTGAAAGATAGCACGAATATTACAAACATGGTCGAAATTAAAATAAAATAATAATAAATGAGCTTTGCAATATTGACAACACACTTAGCTTTCCATAATGTTTCCATTTCAACCAAGTAATTGCGCGATGAGAAAAAACTCGTACTAGTGAAAAGTGCCACTTATTTTATAAATTGCAAATTACACCCAATAATGTAAATTTGCGTTACAATTCCAAATGGGAAACATATAATACGAAATACAAAACGTTCGGAATATTTCCCTCTTGCTCTATAATTTAATTCCGACCTGTTATGACCCAGCGACCTAAAAAGTATGACCCGTTCTCTCCCTCTTCATTACGAATGCTGCCACCCGAAGCGACATTTGGTGGTTTCACCAGGGCAACGCGTTGATAATTAGTCGCAAGGCAATCAGGTCGGCAGATGGCGCGATTTTTAATGCACTTTCCCTGCAGGGCGACATCGTTAAATTCCGAGTCCGTGGGTCGCGAAACGCAGTAATGAAAAAACTCGGTCGACGTATTTTTTTCTTGAAGTTCGCAGCGCTCGCTTCAAAGTTTCAAAAGCCCCAAAAAACTGGGCGTTTATCTATAGATTTAAACGGGCGGACTGCCCAATGTTTTGTAGTCTGTGTTATTTCGGTTGGGTGAGGTAGCGGATTGTACGCGTGGAGAAAAGCAAGGGACAAGCGACACTGGGTTTGGCCCAACGTCAGAAACAAAGAGAAAATTCACGATTCCTGTCCTCTCCCCTCCCTTTTGCTGCTTTCTTTTGTCTATTTCACAAAGTCTTACTCGACCAAAAAAATATCTTCCAGAAACGCGCGCAAAAACTGCAAAAAGCATGTCGCACAACTGACCCATATACACGCTGAACATTTCTCTCTCTTTCTCCATTCCTGGCGACCTGCCACCATTGCTCCTTTTTGTGACCATAAGCACGACAGTCAATTCCAGCTTTATTTACAACTCTTTTCGGGAACACGCGAGTGGTCCCGGGCGGTACCACCGCTGCGGATTCTCCAGGAGGACAGCCGTCGGGGCTGATTTGCGTCAGAGCCATTCAATAAATCAAAGAAGCGGACGATATTAGTGCCGGCGAGGCCTCGTAAACAGCGCGGCCGGTCGCGGTGCAGTGGCAGCAACAGGTTCCCTATTGTTCCGTGTGTTAGCACGCCTGGCATTCGGACCTGCCCCTCGCCGTCGCTGCTGAAGGCCTCGCCCGCCGCCATGTTCGTATTAGCCGGGCCACGCCCCATTGCGCCGACAATAGATTGTTGCGGTCGTGTTACAGGAACATTGGGTACGGATATTGTCCGCGTGGCATTGTGCGATAGTGGGCTCTACCACACGTTTGTGTTAGCTGGGTGGTGGGTTGATTGTATTGTTTGCTGTTATCTGAATTTCATAAAACGTACATGGAAGCCGTGGATGTGAAACAGGTCCCATTATTCCTCGTGTTTTTAATACAATACAGTAGAGTATCTTCAAATCCACTTGTATCACTCTCCCCCTCACCTCACTCTCACTAACTCACGCATACACACGTACACTCACACATACATACTTGTCTTCTCTAATGATTTGATTTGACTTTTTCGTGTTTCCGGGCGCGTCAACTGCTTTGGTCATTAGCCCCGTTAGTGTAGTGCATGTTTTTCGCGGGAGATGGCGGTGATCTTCCCCCGCTGGATGGCGAGATCCGGCACCGACCTACCGTCGGCTAGTGGGGTTTCCCCCTCACCAGGACTCTCCCACGAACGGGGCACCGCCCCAGCCGGGAAAAGCTCGAAGCTCCCGACCGGTCTCACGGAATATGTGGTAGTGTAGTGTATGTTAGTGTAAAGGGAGAGGATTGGACAAGTAAGAGGAAGGACAGATCGCGCGCGGTCCGTGGCCCGTTTCATAGGTTACTTGCTCCGGCATTCGCCTGGTGTTGATCGGAGAAACCACGGAAAACTACCGATTAGAGCAGCCGGCCGCTAGAATGCTCCTCTACACAGCAACTGAATTCGACCTAGCTGCCGTCTAGGTCGGTTCGAAAATCCTGCTGCCGTCAGGACTCAAACTTAGGACCTCCCGGTCTGGGGCGCTGCAGTGACATCAGTTGATACACTGAGCTACCGCTCCCGGTGATACGAAAGGATTACAGTTTTGTGTTTTTATTTATATTAGTGTAAGCTTCCAGGAAAACGTGGTCTATCTCCCAATCCGTCTCCGACTTCGGTAATTGGCTCCATACGCCGTGCTGTGTGACGAAATAGTTCGAAGACATTGCAGATGCCCAAAATACCCATCGCGTGGCGACAGAAATACTTCTCCGCTCGGGAGCTTCACAGGTGGCGGCGCCTGGCGCCGAGTCTCCAACGCGCTGAGCACGATGGGCCGACACGCGCGAACGGCGTGAATAGATGTGCTGCGCTATCCACAGAGGTTGATTGATTGATTGATTGTGTGTTGCTGATTGAGTTGAGTGTTGAATTGTGTTGAGTGTTGTTGATTGATTTGAGTGATATCGAGCTCCACAACTACTAGGGTCGTAGTGTATGCTTTTTCTCGGATCTTCCCCGCTGAATGGTGAGATCCGGTGCCGACCTACCGTCGGCTAACGGAATTTTCCCCAACCAGGTATCTCCCACCAGCACGGCGCCGTCCCAGTCGGGAGAATTTCCCAACCGGTCTCCCGGCATGTGTGGTAGTGTATTACATGTGTGTGTGTGTATGTGTGTGTAAGGGGTGAGGGTACGACAAGAAAGAGGAAGGAAAGATCGCGCGCGGTCCGTGCCCGTTTGGTAGGGTACTGCTCCGCATTCGCCTGGTGTTAATCGGAGAAACACGGAAAACTACCATCAGAGCAGTCGCAATTCACCTCGAACAGCAGTGAATTCAACTAGCTACTAGTAGTATCGAAAATCCTGCACCATGGAACTCGAACCCAGAACCTAGGACCGGTCAGAGGCACTGCAGTAACATCAGTTAATGCACTGACCCACCTCTCCCGGTGCCATTGTCAGGACTCGAACCCTCCCAGTTAGTGATGCTGCAGGGACAACAACAATTCTAATTCTACTATCGTTGCAATCGGTACCTTTTGTGGCGTCATGGTAGCGAAATGACAACACACACAAGAGCTCTATTTACAAATCTATTTATTTACAATATTTACACTATTTACAGCTCGTTTGTTCGCTATCTGCCTCCGTGACTCCCACGCACACTGCTCCCCGTCTCCAGGCTAGTGCATCCTCCACCCACACGCTTCACCGCGCCGGTGCCCTGACACACAATGCTACGCACTCGCACTATCACAAGGAATACACTTGCACCTCCAGGGCAGCAGTTGCGTCCGCACGCCAGGCAATCTCAAAACGAACTCCTCTCTGCTTCGCGGGCCAGCTAACTTCTTGGCGGTCATGTGATCCCCCACCTCCAGTCTCTTTGAATCGTAGAAAAATAGTGGAGTTGGCTTGGAAATCGGAAACTGTGCGGCAGGCTCAGGCGCTGTCATTTCGCTCGACTGTGCCGTGGCCGCCTCGGGCTGTTGCGGCCGATGCAGGTGACAGGGTGGAGCGGGGCGGGGCGGGCCGGGCGGGAAAAGGCGGGGCGGGGGCGGGGCGGGGAGGGGCGGAGGGCGGGGGAAGGGCGGGGCGGGGAAAGGGCGGGGCGGGGAGGGGCGGGGCCTGGGCGGGGCGGGGGCGAGGCGAGTCGAGGCGAGGCGAGGCGAGGCGGGCGGGGCGGGGCGGGGCGGGCGGGGCAGGGCGAGGCAGGGCGGGGAGAGGGCGGGGCAGGGAGGGCGGGGCGAGGTTTGTGGTGGGCGGCGCGGGGCGGAGGTGGCAGGCGCGTGGGGAAGGGGCCCCCCCCCCCAGCGGCGCGTGGCATTTGGCGGGCGGGTGGCGCCGCCTGGCCTTGGCGCGCCCACCCCCCAGCCTCCGCTGCCACGCGCAGTCGTGGGCGCCCGCCCTTCCCCCGCCCAACGTCGCAAGGCCTCACCGCTCAGGGAACTGGAGCACTGGTTTCTGCATTTTACGTATTCATAGTACAAATACATTTCAATCGCTTGCATTGGGTGTAGGATTTTCAAATCTTATGAGTCAGTGGAAATACTGTAGGGGAATGCTGTAGACAAATGGTCATTTACCATTTTATGCAAAGGGTCTTTTCCCTTTTGGAGAAACACTAGCGGGCTGCATTGATTTATTAGTAAAAAGAATAATATGATATGAGCCACAAATGTATCGTAAATACACGCACTACATACACTAACTGTATGAGATTAATTATAGTGTCTATATTTTGTTTTCCACTTTCCAACGTTAATGATAATGAATAACAGAAAGCACGGTAAGATTCTTGAATTAAGTTTGAGACCTGGCCCTGTTTTTTTGTAATTAATTTGTCAAATGATTAATGTTGGAATAAGAAATTCAAAGAATAGTTCAAAAATTATATTTTTGTTGAGGTTAAGAGTATTGATTGCGTGCCATAAAAATTTAAACAACGGGCTGTATTGCAGTTAAAATTAGTGTTTGCTGGCCGCCAAAAAGTAAGCCAAAGATGGTTCCCGGGAGCGAGTTGGAAGCTCGTAAAAACTGAAACATTACGTTGTCATCTTTTCTCCCTTCGTCTTTTATTCCCACAACTTGTAATTTCATTGTAAAAGCAAGAATACATTCTGATTCCGAACAAAGAATATTTTCTTGCGTGAATAATGCATGTTGGGGGAAGTAGGCCAAACCTCATTCGAAGTATTGACTTATTCAATTACATACATAGTTAACCAAGATTAAAGTTTATTTAATTGAGAATGATAAATGGTGTCTTCCTTATAATGAAATTTAATATCTCTTTAAAAAATAAAATTTCTTGAAAATTTTACATAAGTAAATTTAGCTATTATCATTTCTCTTCATGAAATCTATATTTCTACTTATTTTCTCGTTAGAAAGAAATTGTCACAGACTCAACTGTTCTCGTTCTAAAATATAGTTTTTTAAAATTTTAGTTAAAGTCGTATCAACATACTACATGTTTTTTACTAATTAAATTAAGTTCTATTATGTTGAGTTACAGTATACAATTATAACATTATGATTTAATGTCAAAAAGTCTTTTATATTTTAAATAGGTTAGAAATTGGCCTTATAATGCATTTATAATCTTATCCGTTACAACATTATCATCATCACATACCAATCCTATTCTAAGACCTTCCGTCCACCTGTAGACAACCTGTCGGCTATCAAAAGACGCTCTTATGACCGTGGAAAGCCGCCGTGTCTGAAGCGGCGCAACTTCCGGCCCTTTGAAAGAGGCTGCCTTGGAACAGACCTGAGCCTCCCCGAGGCGTTGTAATCAGCTTGCGTCACCGCCGCGCTGCCGTTAATCTTGGCTTTCTACCGCGACGGCTACCGGACCCGCGCATGCAGACTGCCAATCAAATCGCGCGGAAAGGGAAAACACGCGCACCTTCTGAAATATCAAGGAGAAAATATAACTTTGCTCCCAAACAACAATCCAGTCAAATATCTGGGAGTACTTTTTGATAGGCGGCTCACCTGGAAATCAAATATTCTCCACAGAATAACCCTGGCAACCCGTAGAACCCACCAATAATATCCCATACTTAAAAAGTCATCACCCTGTCGCTACTCACCTATACCAATCAATGATCCGCCCAATTTTATCCTACGTTTCTCCTATCTGGGCCTCAGCCAGCAAATCGAACATCCAGGAAATGCAGATTTTCCAAAATAAATTCCTCCGAACCATCACTTAAGCTCCATGATTTGTACCTAACTCCCAGTTACATAACGAACTCGGCATTACTCCTATCTCCGTCCATTTCTCCGTCCTATCCTAAAATTCCCCATATTCCCACAGCCGTACATTTCAAAATCGGAAAACAAAATACTCACCACAAAAGACTAAAGCGAAAACTACCGCGACAGTTCTTCGACCCTACTTGATTATCATGTACCCGATGTGGCTTCTCACATTTAATTCATAGGTACTCATTATATTCATGTCTATATTTTTTCTTAATCAATGTTAAAGTAATTCAATGTAACATCACTGTATCGTACTCGCATGCTGAGGGCCTTCGGGCCAAGCAGAAAAAACTGAAGAAGGAAAAGAAGAAAACAAAACGCGCAGGGAAAGGAGGGGTCCATCGGGTGGGAGGTGTTTGCGTCAGGGAAGGGAGGGGTCCATCTCTTTGCCTTCTTGCTAGATCTGAACGTCAGAAATACAAAACAGACTTCCTGGTCCTACAAAATTCAAACGTACCGCGCAAGATCTGCATGTCAGCAATACAAAAAGACGTCCTAGCGCCGGTAGCGGTAGCTCAGTGCATCAACTGATGTCACTGCAGCGCTTTTGACCGAGAGGTCCTAGGTTCGAGTCCTGACGGCGGCAGGACTTTGGATACTAGCTTCTCAGCTAGGTCGAATTCAGTCGCTGTCTGGAGCAGAATTCTAGAGGCCGGCTGCCCTGATCGGTAGTTTTCCGTGGTTTCTCCGATCAACACCAGGCGAATGCCGGAGCAGTACCCTAACAAACGGGCCCCGCTGGTGGGAGAGTCCTGGTTAGTGGGAAACCCCACTAGCCGACGGTAGGTTGGCGCCGGATCTCACCACCGCCATCTCCCGAGAAAAAACATGCACTACACTAACGGTACTAATGACCAAAGCAGTTGACGCGCCCGGAAACACGAAGCACGAAACACGAAACACGAGCCCTACAAAAGTACCGCTTGATGAATGCTTTTACTCCCACGAAAAAAAAATGAAACGTTTAGACAGTGCAATAAGTATAACTGAATGACATTTAATACATTTATATTGTGTAGTATGTTATTGTCTGTTAGTAAAATTCTGTTGATTTTCAGTATCTTACATTTAAGACAATAATTAAATCTTTTTAAGAATAATCGTAAATTTTTAATAACATGTTTTGCTTTACAGAACCTATGAGTCTTTCTCTTAATTATATTTTGTAAGTTTATCATTATAGATTTCATTTAAAAATATTTTGTCGAATTTACAGAACCTGTGTATATGATGATGCGAACAACTAGTTGTGAAACGTAGTGCTTGAAATACAAAACATGTTATTTAATAAAATACAATTTCTGATTATCTTTAAAATATATTTAAATTTAATATATTTGTTCACCTAAAAATAATTATTGTTCACTGTGAAATTGTTCAAACTTGAAATAACTGTATGTTTCTCCGCTTTATGTTGTAATAGATTATTCTTTCTTTTGCTGATATTTTGAAGTACTTGTACATTCATGAAAAACGTATCGTTAATGTTTATTAATTAAAAATAGATACACGGTTAAAAACGGATTCAATATTAGAGAGTAATAATTAAGTTTTGTCTTGTTTTAAGAAAATGAGAATCTAATTTATCGCAGAAAGTTACATATTTGTTCTGTGAAGAATATGCCTCACTCGTAATGAAATTGTGTCGCTTTAGTTTATTCAAAATGTGAGCTCTTGAATTGAGAAAAATTAGCCGTTGCGTCTTAAAAGCGTTGAAGTTGAAGCTAAAAATGAAAAGATTTTAAACGTTTTTTGTTTGCCTTCCTTTACTGCTTTCATTCCGTACAACTGCCAGGGTTTGTCCTGAGTGTTCTCGCGACCGTTGGGTCCGTTATGAGACCCTGAGCAGTTGACGTCATATCGTTAACAGCTGCTAGATAATCCCAAATGACTTATGCAAATGTTTTGGTTCTTAAATGGGGTCGAAAACTGGGAAATGCCAGGTTTTTTTTTTTTTTTTTTTATAATATAATAATAATACGATTTTTTTGTAAATTTTATTACTTCACTTTATTTCAACTTTGAAAATTTTAAGATTTCGCAACGAGGCGAAGTGCTACTAGAAAATTGCTTTTATTTTAGATTTTCATCATGCATGGGTTTTTTAAGGAAAGACAAGTTCTTCAGTGATGTAACATCGTATTACATTTTATGAACTCTTTCGTAGAGTATCGCGAGGTGAATGGTTTCAGTCATCCGTGAGGGCTAAAAACGGGAGACACACCTGAAAAACAGCAAACCAGCCGTGAGATTTCTTGACGAAGCCACGGTAAAATCGTGTTACGAGGCGCAGTACCCATTGGGACATGGTCAGCGATCATGTGGAACACCATTTTTTGAAGTGAGCATAACACCGCAAGTGTTTTATGAACTTAACAAGAATTGTATTTTAGGGCATTTCTAAACTTTTGTATCAATAAATCGTTTTATTGATCATTGTTGTTAAATATGTCCCGACAGTTGCATCTACTTTGACATCTCGTCTCATACGTAAATGTGCACATTCAAAGCAAAATAGTCTTTGTACAGAGCATTACTATCTCCAAATTTGATTTAAAATTTTAATTGAATGGAAAGTTCCAGGATATATCAATAACCTATTGCTTCTATATTTGATTGATATAACTTGCAATTAAATTGCGCGTTACATGTATTTAGATGGCCCAATAAGTATCTTACTATTTGCTATTTACTATGTACTGAAATAAATTATACTGTATGAGCTATATTAAATACTTATCTTACAATGAATTCATACATACAGTACCTTCAAGCATTCATTTCGACGAGAAATTGAAGTCCTGTGAACGAAACAGGTTCGGGTAGAATAATAAAGACGATAAAGCAACATTTTAACGGATTGTGCAAATTTTAGAGGTAACTCACATTATTGCTTCGGGTGGAAATCGCAACTTCCATATTTTCAATTTTTTAAATCTTTATTTAATTTTTTTGTTTTTATTTATTTTATTTTTTTATAGCCTCTGGGGACGAACTAGCTTCCCGAGCTGTGGTCCCGAGTTCGATTCCTGGTCGAGGCAAAAATAAAGTTGTAGCTTTCCTTTAAAATCGTTTCAGTTTCTGTAGCTGTGTGACACAGAAAAGCTCAAGCAGGCGGATCTTCCTAGTTACGGTGAAGAGAATACGTGTTCGCCTCATGTAGCTCTTACCCCCAATCATGGGAATTTAACTAGGCCCAGGGATGGGGGACACTGGTAACTGCCGGCAAAGTCGGATACCGACCCAATAACGCCTACATAACTTTTTTATGTTATTTTTATTTTAATATTTTTTATTTCATTATTTTTTATTTTAGTATTTTTGTTTTATAATTTATTTCATTATTTTTTGTATTTTTTATTTAGTATTTTTATTTTATTATTTCATTATTTTTTGTATTTTTATTTCACTTTTTTTACTTTAATTTTTTATTTTATTACTTTTTATTTCACTGTTTTTTACTTTAGTATTTGTTATTTGAGTATCTTTTATTTTATTATTACTTTTTATTATTTTATTATTACTTATTTATTACGACTATTATTATATTATTATTTATTATTTTTTTTTTCTCCGTATTCGAAGTCTGTCCCAGATGCCGTAGACGGCGGTCACAGAGTGCGCGTGGGCGGGAGGGGCCGAGGTTGCGGGGACAAAGCGCCGTCGCCGTCGTGCGTCGCTCAGGGCCGCGCGTGGGCGCCCGCGTGGCTAAGAGCATGCATAAGATGTATCGGGCACGGCGCCGCGAACAAGTGCGACGGGGGCGGCGAAGGGAGGAGGGGCCTCAGAAAGTTTGTTCTCAATGAAATTCATACGGAACGTAAACGTAATCATTTATATCGGTGACCGTGAATGTGAAAATAAACACAAGGTGTAAGCGTGAAAGGTTGCAAGCAGCAATCTACCGCAGCAAGATCCAAAGAACGTTTAGCGTTTTCTTAGTATTTAATACAGTTTGTAAGAGCTTAATGTAACTTTCCTGCATTACGCAGGCAGCCTTTGCCATACTGGGGATCATTAGGCTTGTAATAATAATAATAATAATAATAATAATAATATAATAATTTAACTTTCATTAACGTTGTTCATGAAACGTTCCATAGAATTCCTCCTTACCTTCATGGTACATTATCATCCGAGTGTGATAGCGTCAATTTTGCTTACTATCGTTCGAGTGTACATAGAATGCCTCGACCAGATGTTTATTATATTGATATCAATGGGCGTTCACGTTGACATTCACAGTCATTGTCAATTGAATATCTATGCTTATGTTAAAAGTACACATTTATGTTATTACGTCTACGTTTACATTTCCATTGTAAATTACCATTCAAACAAATCATGATTGGCCAAACTCTGACTAAAATGTATAATCAAATAAACTGCAGCAAAATTTGATATTTCGTAAGGCTGTTTTTATCTATACATGCTAGCGTTTTAATTCCTTCTACAATAAGTTCTTTAAGCGATATATTTTATTGTGGAGTGCACTGAATGGGCATATGTGACAGGAATTTGAATGTTCACACTTTAGAAAATTAGTGAATCCTTTTTTGATAACGTGATTTTCTTGTTTTCAAATCGCCCTTTTTATATTCGACTATCGCTCACTGAGAAAGAAGTTGAATGCGACCATCAAAGCTTTCAGAGCCGATCCGGTGACTGAGATCGATAAGGCAGGAGTGTCGTAGCGATCTCGGACCGAAGGATCTGGGGTTCGAGTCCCACATCGGGCATGGTTGTATTTGTGTTCGTTCTTTCACCCCTTCTGATCACCATATAGTTTTATCTTCACAGTTACCATAACGTTACCTCCAATAGTGGCCGCTAATGACCTAGGTGTTGATGCGACCTTAAATAACAAAAAAATCTTTCAGAATTTGTGGCGTTGCAGTACGATGTATTACATTTTCCTTGAAATCTCGGAAAAGTACTGAACAGAAGGGATTTGTATTTGTTAGTTGCGCTTTCACGGTGTGTTGCCAAGAGACTTTTTGAAAGAAAGAAATGTCGCAATATCTGCTAATGAAGTGAATCATGTGATAATTGGTTTGGCGTGCGACCCACATTAAGAATTCCCTCTGTGACAAACATTTCCCGCATATTTTCTGCTTAATGACTAACGGCTGTGATTCCTGCATTTACAGAACTGCAAAGTTTCAAAAGCAATTTTAATGTTAAAACTCATAATCCATAAAGAAGGAAAACAAATGAATATAATGTTTTCAATCAATTGATTAATTGAATTGTTTATTTCAAAAACTCGTCAAGCGCCAAATTTCTCATTTCGAAAAAACTGAGAAAGTGTTCCCGTTTTTCTGATTTCAAAAGAGTTTTAATATTAAAGCAGTTGATAAAATAATATTTTTCAGTTTAATATGCACTAAAGGATGTGCCTATCCTCATGGAACCATATTCTCCGCGAAATCGCTTTTTAGATTTTGGCGTTTGACGGGTTTCTGAAATAAACGATTCAATTGAGTTTGTAAAAATATACTCAGGCACTTCCCTGTTGAATGTTCATCGTATAAAATGCGTACAATCCGTAGAAAAAAGTGGAACAGCCTTGGAAGTCGATGACGAAATGGGGGTCAATGTCCGGAGAAGCCGGTTTGGTGCAGGACGTTGATCCGCTGGCGTCGGGAGAGAAGACCGGTGACCGGATGTTCCCCAGTTAATTCGTTTAGCGTGCGTATTTAGGACCATGAAGGTGTACTTCATCTCAAATAGTTACGCAATGTCATTGAACAAGTATGCATCGAAAGAATCCAATGGACTTTCTTTTCTAACACTTAATTGGATACAATTACTGACATACATTTGCAAAAGCTATCAAAACAACCATGAAGGTGCACTTTACCTCAAATAGTTACGCAATTTCATTGAATAAATATACATCGGAAGAATCCATTGGACTTCCTTTTCTAACAATTAATTGTATACTACTACTGACATACATTTGCAAAAGCTACCAAACACTGACATACTTTGTTTCCCTTCAGCAAATGTTTGTAAAGTAAATGGGGAAATGTATGAATGTAAATGGGGAGAAGCATGAATGGAAAATTGTAAATCGTAATGGAGTGTTTGGCAAATTGGTATATCAATTCTTTGGTAGACTCTCATAATTTTAGGACAGGAATTACAATATCGGCGGCTCAATTCCACAAGGGAGAAAAATTCAAAATTCTAAGTTTGAAATATTACCAGTTTTAAGTTTAATATCACTCTGAAAATGTCATTTATATCACTTGAATTTGACTTTTTTGTATTATCATTGTACCTTAAATGTAAAATTCAAATAATGTGACTTTCATTTTCAGAGCGCTACGTATTAACTTAAGAACGGCAATTTCTCAAACACTTCGAATTTTTTCTTGTTGGTTTTCGTAACTGAGCCGTTGAGGTAATTCTGCAGTTTCGAGTATCAATGTATTTTATTTGTTTATTTTACATCAAAAACAGTTAAAACTGTGTCTGACGCGTTACGGAGAGAAGTGTATTCTGTGCACATTTTCTTCATTCCTATCCTGAACCATACTCAAGTTGAATTCTGAATACAGAAAGAAATTATATTTTTTGGTCAGAATTGTTTACAAAATATTCGCTCCGATGTAATAAAATCTATTTTCAAGGGCAAATCAGCTATGGATTTGAGTTCTTATCCGTGTTCTTCGTGTAGGAATATGCTGCTGTCACGGCAACATGGAGAACGATAATTTGAATAACTATATTTTCCATTGCACTCTAGAAGACGTACACAGATAATGAAGTTACATTTATGTCCAGAAGCAAAACACGGAGCTATCTCAGCATTTTCTCAAGTTATCAAGGAAATTGAGCGAGAAACCTGATCGAGATGAGGATCATTTATTTTATTTTAAAATATCTGTTATGTGAAGACGGTTAATATCTAAGTCACCATCAGAAGAAAATAATGAGAAACTCCGAGATTCCAACTAGACATGAACCGGGAGCGGTAGCTCAGTGCATCAACTGATGTCACTGCAGCGCCTCTGACCGGGAGGTCCTAGTTTCGAGTCCTGACGGCGGCAGCATTTTCGACACTAGCTTTTCAGCTAGGTCGAATTCAGTCGCTGTCTGGAGGAGAATTCTAGAGGCCGACTGCTCCGATCGGTAGTTTTCCGTGGTTTCTCCGATCAACACCAGGCGAATGCCGGAGCAGTACCCTACCAAACGGGCCACGGGCCGCGCGCGATGTTTCCTTCCCCTTCCTTGTCCTATCCTCTCCCCTTACACACACACCTACACTAACATGCACTACACTACCACATATTCCGGGAGACCGGTCGGGCACTTAGAGCTTGTCCCGACTGGGGTGGTGCCCCGCTGGTGGGAGAGTTCTGGTTAGGGGGAAACCCCACTAGCCGACGGTAGGTCGGCGCCGGATCTCGCCATCCAGCGGGCGAAGATCACCCATCAAAACATGCACTGCACTAACGTGACTAATGACAAAAGCAATTGACGCGCCCGGAAACACGAAGAAATCAATCAATCAACTAGACCTGACGTGAGCGACATGGGCGTGGACGTGGGTGAGCGGGCTGGTCTTTGCGCTGGAACTCACCCGGGCAGCTCGTGGGGCGGGGCTCAAACCGGTCACAAGGAGCGCACGGCGCCTGAGGCCCTCGGCGGCGCTCGTGGGCTACGTCACGACGCGCCACTTCGACACGAACCCTCGCTCCGCTCTTCACACACACACACACACACACACACACACACACACACGCACGCACACACGCGCACACACACACGCACGCACACGCACACAACTCCACTCACTCACACACTACACTCCACACACTCACACTCACACACTCACACACACACACACACACACACACACCTCACACACACTCACACACACACACACACACACACACATCACACCTCACACCTCACACTCACACACTCACACACACTCACACACACACACTCCACACCCTCACACTCACACACACACTCCACACACACTCACACACACTCACACACACACACACACACACACACCACCACCACACACACACTCACACTCACACACACACGCGCACACGCACACACACACACACACACTCACACACACACTCACACCACACACGCACGCACACACGCGCACACACACACACACACACACACACTCACACTCACACTCGCACTCACACACTCACACACTCACACACACTCACCACACCTCCACACACTCACACACTCACACACCTCACACACCTCACACCTCACACACTCACACTCACACACTCACACCTCACACTCACACTCTCCTCACACCACACACACACTCACACACCTCACACACTCACACACTCACACACTCACACACTCCACACTCACACTCCACACTCACACTCACACTCTCACACACTCACACACACACTCTCACACACACACACACACACAAATGTCAGACTGAGACAGGGACAGGCAGAGAGAGGGAGAGACGGAGAGAGAGGGAGAGACGGAGAGAGAGGGAGAGACGGAGAGAGAGGGAGAGACGGAGAGAGAGGGAGAGACGGAGAGAGAGGGAGAGACGGAGAGAGAGGAGAGAGGAAGGGGGAAGGGAAGGAGAAAGAGGTAGATAAAGGGTGGAACGACGTCTACATGATCCCGCTAGTCTACTATAATTAAGTTCATTGGCGCACCCAAAGGGACTCAGGGCGCTCCCCCACCTCCGTAGCCAATGATACGTATTAAAAGCAGCTCTTACTAATTTTCTCTTCTAACGAAAGTCATTCAGTACACCACCCGTTTACGTTATAAATATTAACTGTAAGTCAACAAATAAAAATACATTTTGAATTCAGCTACTCTGAATAAATGAAAAAGTCTTGAACAAGAAAGCATCAAGTCACCCCCCACAAAAAAGTTTGGGTGCGTGTGTGCTTATGTTTATGTTGATGATGAAGTAACATTAATTTTTATTATTACTTCTCAACATTTATTGTATTTGTTTTATCGAATACATTATGCACATTGTATTCTATGACGTTATAGTAAAGCGTGAGTAATTCGGGCGTCAAAAATCCAGGCCGTCAATAATTGAAATTCTATTGTGTCCAAACAAAATTGCAAGATTCGAATACTATAAGTTGAATATGAATGTAGTATTTTCTTTTAAACTGTCCTCTTGTTTCGCCCTATGACAACAGATGACCTTTGTACTGAAAGACAGCACAACCCGGCTGCACTTTTTACTTTTACAACTTGCCGTCTCTTTCCCCTTTGCCCGTCCCTTCCACCATTCACTGATTCCTACTGATTCTCTTCCCATGCCACACACAGAACGTATCTACAGTATGGTATGTCATGTTTGTGGCACTATCCTCAAAGCACGGAAAGACCAACTCTAAAATATACCATTAATATTGTTTATTTTTTATTAACTATCTCGATCTCACTCGAAGGAGAATTTGCCAGTGGGGCAATGATTATGCATTCATTGGAAAGCTCATTATTTCAATATAAACATTATCCACTTGTAAGTTTTGGAAGACCAATGAATATTGTTTATTCGCCTTGCGTCTTTCTACCACAGAGGAACAGAGTAATTGCGGTTTCTCTTCTCTTTCTCTTTATCTTTTTCTTTTCTCTTTTCTCTTTTTTCTCTTTTCTTTTTTCTCTTTTCTCTTTTCTCTTTTCTCCTCTCTTTTCTTGTGTTCTGTCTCCATGCAGGTCCTCCTCTTTTGCGCCAGTTTCGCTTCCCAAATCAGCGGCAATTTCACTTACAGCTCTTTTCCCTCCACCATCTACAAAATCGAGCGACTGGTGTAGTTTCTCCAAAGCTGCGTTGGTTTCGAGAGATCTGCGAGGAAAGTTTTGGAATGGCTGTTCCGCGGACCGAAAGTACCGATGGTAATTGCAGCGCCAAATGTAGACCAAGTTCGAGATATATCTGCGTGTGGTTTGGTGAATCGAAAAGACTGGAACTCTGCAAAGTAAATGTAAGTTGTATTTAGGAGCGGGGAAGATATTATTATAGAAATTAGTACAAGCGAATTGCGCCTCCGTGTTTTAGAAGCAAACCACCAATTTTACTCGTAGGGTTTTCATTTGTGTAGACATTCATTTCTGCCTTTTTATGTTAAATAATTGGGAGAACTAATACTGTAAAATTGCACAGCAAAAGTACTGATTTTGTTGCCAATTTGACATTGGGTCTCGGTCGAAGGGTTTAATGTTTATAATTTCCTTCTATCTGTTGTTCTTTATATAACATTAGCGATGATCTTTTCAAAATTTCACTTTTCTTGATGTTTCTGATCTATTATTGTTTTTATTCTGTTTACAGTATATTACATTTTTACATTGTTTAGCCTATTTTTATCAAATTGTTATAATATTTAATAATCAGTTAGTAAGAAAGCAATACAACCGAAATTAAATAAAGTTTAATGTTTTATTTATATTAAAACTAGAGTTGACTCGGAGTAGCTGACTTGGTGGAAAGGGAATGTGTCTCATTGACGTTGCTTGATTGCCGTGATGTTTGAAACAATAGGAATATTAGTAACAACGGGTTATGATTGATGCATAAAACCTTTCATTGTCGTTAGTGTGAAGGAAATTATTGGAGTGATAGACACATTTATTATGCGCACGCATGCCGGGAGACTGGCCGGAGACTTAGAACTTGTCCCGGCTGGGGCGGCGCCCCGCTTGTGGGGGGGATACCTGGTTGAGTGAAAACCCCGCCAGTCGGTGAGTCGGCGAGTGAAAACCCCGTGAGTCGGCGCCGGATCTCACCATCCAGTGGGGGAAGACGCCGCCCCTCCCGATGAAAAACCATGCACTACACTTACGGGACTAAGGACCTCAGTAGTTCACGCGCCCGGAATTACTAACAATCAATGAATCGCAAGTCACAAACGACATAGAGTATAATTGTAATAATAATAATAATAATAATAATAATAATAATAATAATAATAATAATAATATAGTAATAATAATAATAATTGGGTAATAATGATATAACATGTTAAAAGACATGTATGATAGTGTCTCTCAGAATAAATGTTACAAACGTCTAGGGTATGTAGAGGGATCAAAGATCAATCAGCCAGTTACGTATGGAAATTTCGCCTTACAAATTTACCCATAAGCCATTAGTCCCCCGATTTTTATGCAACTCCACATACTTCTGTATTCGGCAGGTACACGACATATCTTTGCCTGCACCAGGACGTGACTTGTCGAAAATAGAGCATTGGGTTTTGCCTAACAATAAGTGTCAAATGTGGAACTGATTTATGGAATTTTCTACCTAATGTGCAAAAACTGGCAAATTGGTAAAAGGCTTTGGCAAAAAGTGATCATCGTCGATCCCTCTACATGCTGCAGAAGTTTGTAACATTAGTTCTGAGGCACCTGTGCGACTAGAAGAAGTGAGGCAATTATGTCAATTTTTCAGTAATGTCGGCTGAGAAATAGTCGGATTCGTTTAACAGTGAAACTTCTGGCTCCCAATGTATTGCTAGTGGAGGCGGGGTTTTGTAGCAGTAAAAGAGAGTAATTATCCAAAGCGTGTACTTGCAGATCATAAAGTTGTGGTACAGAGACTATAAAAGGGAAGTATGTAGTAGAAAAACTGCAAGACAGAAATTACATAAGGGGACACAGTAATAAGACAGGAAATATGTAGTTGCAGTATTCATTTTGGGTAATACTACTAAAGGAAATATTTTCACATGCAATTTTCGAACGTTTGTCACAATTATTATAAAACAAAAATTGAAAGTATTCAGATGACTTGAAATCAACTAATGAACGGGACACAGCAACCAGCATTTTATGGAGTTGGGCTATTGGTGTAGGGTTCAGCCGATATGATGTGTTCTCAAAAATAATTTTCTTTCTGTATTCAAAATTCAAGTAGTATATGGCTTAGGGTAGGGATCTCGGAAGTGCATAGAATTCACGTCTCTCCATAGCACGTCACACACAGTTTTTAACTGTTTTTGACAAAAAATTAAATAAATAAATAAACAAATAAATAAATAAGTAAATAAATAAATAAGTATAAAATAAATAAATTAATTAATAATAAATAAATAAAAAAAAAAAATAAATAAATAGTTAGCCTGTGCAAGACAAAGGACGCAGGAGGTGCGCGTTCTATAGAAGCGGTGCAGCAGGCAGGTGGCGATGGGGCGGTGCCGAGTGAGCGCAGAGTTGAAGGCCGAGGCGGGGGCGGGGTCAGGGGCCGAACGCCCCTCTCGCTGCGGGGGTAGGGTGGGGGCAGGAGTGGGCAGGCCGGCGCGGCGCGGATGCGGCAGGTAGACGAGTGCGCGGGCGGAGCCCTGGCAGAGGCCCCCGGGTGCGAGGATGGCTCCCCGCCCACTTTGTTCATAATCAGAGGTTGGTTGGGTGCTTGTTAGTCATTCCGGGCGCGTCAACTACTGTGCTCATGCGTGCCGTAAGTGTAGTGCATGTTTTGTCATCGGGAGATGGGGTGATCTTCCCCCCACTGGATGGCGAGATCCGGCGCCAGCCTACCGTCGGCTAGCGGGCTTTTCCCCAACAACGTATCTCCCACCAGCGGGGAACCACCCTAGCTGATAGCTCTAAGCCCCCGACCGGACTCCTGACATGTGTGTCAGTGTAGTGCATGTTAGTGTGTGTGTATGTGTGTGTGTGTGTGTGTGTGTGTGTGTGAGTGTAAGAGGTGAGAATAGGACAAGGAAGAAGAAGGAAAGATCGCGCGCGGTCCGTGGCCCGTTTGTTAAGGTACTGCTCCGGCATTCGCCTGGTGTTCATCGGAGAAACCACGGAAAACTACCGATCAGAGCAGCCGGACTCTAGAATTCTCATCCAGACAGACTGAATTCGACCTTACTATCTAGTTAGTATCGAAAATCCTGCCGCCGTCAGGACGCGAACCTAGGACCTCCGGTCAGAGGCACTGCAGTGACATCAGTCGGTGCACTGAGCTACCGCTCCCAGTGACTGGAGATATCTGGAGGGCGAAAACCCCGAGAGCTGTAATGACGAATAATGTATGTGCACGTTCAATATGAATTAACAATGTCAGTTATATTTAATGGTCACCTTGCCCGTCACCTTGTTGAATGTTCAAAGGGTTTGTCGTCTCGGTAGCTTAGGGGTTAGAGCAGCTGGGCGTAAACCAGAAGGCCCGGGTTCGAATCCCGGTCGGGGTGACCAATTCTTTGAACTAATTCAATTATCAGTTATATTATTATTGTTATTATTATTGTTGTTTTTATTGTTATTTTTACTATTATTATTTGCGATCATCACCATCATGGACTTTCATTGGTATTCCTGTGCTTCACGTACTGCGCAGCTGAACGCTTCCAATTTTTCGGAAATAACGACTGCCAAGACCGGGTCACATGAATGGGAATGGCAATCTGCATTACTCTTCATTAACCTAGGCGAGACGGCTCTTGTGTTCTGCACAGTACAGTCCTAACTCGTCTCCGAGAGTCGTAGTTTTGCGTGAACGGCTTTTTTTTTCTTTTTTGTTAGTTGCATATATTGCCGATGTGTACTAGGTTTATAATATGAGAATCATTATCGAGAAGTGTCGAAAGAGAATAGACCATACCGTTGATACGTTCATCGTATTTTTTGGTTTATTTGCCCGTTTAATAGTCCTTTTCAGTATAAAAATAATTTTGAATACGTATAAAATTTGCTTTAAGTTTTCTTCTGCGATTTTATGTTTACAAATAAATATCATGAATGTAATTTTTATATTCTATCGTGTGAAATCTAGATGGTAATTTGATACGATTAACTTTTTACATTGAAATACAATTGATTGCACGAGAGTGAAAACGTGATACGAAGATGGTAAGAAACGGATGCTTGGCTTTCATTTGTGAATTTACAATGGATGTCATATGCGTTGTGCATTCTCTAGATAGTAGTCACTACCAGGTTGTACTCGTCTATGGGATGCATTTGTGCAGCTTTGACACTCCCACTCATCGACTGTCGCGTATTGTAATGGTAATAGATTTTCAAGGACAAAGAGTTTTTCTCTTCTGACTTTCATACAACATTATTATCAATAATATCATAATTTTTGGGTTTCTGGCGTATTGCCACGGAACGAAGAAAAGAAATCCTAAATCCAGCACGTCCTTTATTATTTTAATCTCGTGTATTTACTTTAATTATTCGATGAACTTAATTAAAACGATATCTTATTGAAAGCCACAAAAATGTTGCTTTCTTCTTCGGAAAGTGAGGTGCGTTGTACGTATGACCCCGAAATAAACGTCATAGCGGGGATCGTATTTCTTTCGCTTTATTGGATCGGCGGCGTGATTATCAGCCCCGTGGAGAGGTCTCGGAGGCGCGCGTGCTTTTATGAGGTCGCGGCCGCCCGAGATGAAAAGACCAACTCCTCCGAACGCCTCAGGCCACGAGATGAGGCCCTTTACGGCTTCGGCGCCTCAAAATCACCGCTGGAAAATTCCGCGAGAGACGAGGAGAGAATGGCGCAGTAAGCCTGCGTTTCATGTTTCCAATTGCCAGTGGCGCAATCAGGAGTTTTAGTGAGTGGCGAGGGATTGTATGTGTAGTGTCCAGCCGACTTGATGTTTCCGTCATGTAAATAATTTATCGTTTTTTGCTAAATTTGATACTTATTTTTATTTGTTGTCATATAACACATTCAATCGAGATGTTGAATGACTATCCTTTCTACAGAAAAGGAGTGAAAACTATATTTGCGAATGTGTCATCTGATTGTAGGGAGGGGAGCTGAAGTACCATGTCCCCTTCACTTTAGAGGTCGCTGCAAAAATTATTACTGTAGTGTATTTTAACTTGTTTATCCTTAGTATTGTCTAAAGATTTGTATCTTTATTTATCTTGCACGTAGATATTTAAGACGTGCATCTTCTTGCATGTGTTTATTGCCGTGGCAAATGCGGAACAAATTTAGTATAAACCATTCTGTACACTGGTTACAAATTTATTCTTTCCAGGGGGTTGAGTTTTAAAATTCTTGTTAACAGTGATTGGTTTACTGGCATGTGAACAGATAATCAAACTATGGTATTTACTAATATAACATTGATACAATTTGAAAACAGTGTTTTATACAGAAATAATCCTTTCCTTCCATATATTGTCAAATGTAATTCGAGGAATGTTTTAATAAAGAAATTCTGAATATAAATGAATCCTCTGAATTAAATTCTATATGCAATGTCATTAAATAAGTCCATTCAGTTTTTCTACGTCAGAATTTGCATGAGATGTGAACAAAAATGCCTAAATTCAATTCTAAGCAAAATTAATACAATCGTGCTTAAAGTTGTAAGTTTTAATAAGCTTGTTGATTCTTGAGAAAGTGGGTAGTCACAATATCCTTTTGAGAAGTAGGTCGCAGTCATAAAAACTCAGACTATGAAATGGTCTCTCGTTACGCTGCCCATCAACGTTTTACAGCCTCATACGCCATTCTAATCTACAGCGAAAGTCAGGAAAGCAAATTGAAGTCGTAGGCTTCCGCGGCCAGAGTCATGTAAATGATCTTGGCTGTCCGGGTGACGCCGCGTCGAAGGCTGTGTTGCCGACGTTTCGACCATCTTGTCGTGGTCTTGCGCAGATTAGCCCTGAGGAAGACCTCGAGAAGATTGTCGAAACACAGCCTTCGACGCAGCGTCACCCGGGCAGCCAAGACCATTTACAGGAAAGAAAATTCGCAATTTCGCTACGACACAGTCATTTTGCTCGAGTATTGTGTGTCATTTATAAAGTCTCTAATAATTTCAATACTTTGAATAAATTCATTAGTACTACAAAGCTAATTAGTTAAAGAATTAAATATTTATAAACAAAATATCAAAATTTTAATTCAAACTTTCTGAATAACAACAGTTACAATAAACACACAACTATGTTTTTAAATACAAAATTATAATTTAAAAAAATACAAAATAATATTTTATGGTAATCTTGACCAAATTAATGCTATTGAGATACTTTCAATAGAAAGGAAATGAAAAGAATCTGTAAAATATGTATGATA
This sequence comes from Teleogryllus oceanicus, assembly GCA_964035755.1. NCBI lineage: Eukaryota > Metazoa > Arthropoda > Insecta > Orthoptera > Gryllidae > Teleogryllus > Teleogryllus oceanicus. The sequence goes on along the minus strand of CAXIVR010000014.1, from coordinate 2,974,642 downwards.
GCGATATGTAGGGTATAATATTAAGCGTACGCTGGAATTACCCAAAACTTTGCAATGTTATCGAATTTAATAAATTGTTTATTTTGCACTCACAAAAAATGCATGGCATGCTAGCGGCAGCCGGGCTGGGAGAGGGTCAGAAGGACCTGGGCGTCGGCCCCATCCTCCTTCCCTCACCTTGACATCGCCTTTAAGTTAATACACATATCTTACATATCTTTGAGGGAACTAAAATGGGGTGTTCAATTTTTTCTCTCTCCGATGGACGACGGATCATGCACCTATCGGCGGATCATGCACCTATCGGCGTATCATGCACCTATCGGCGTATCATGCACCTATCAGCGTATCATGCACCTATCGCGGATCATGCACTTATCGGCGGATCATGCACCCGGACAGAGAACATGCTATCGAATTGCATGTTAAGTGAAGTACGACTCTAGAGATGGTGGAGTCAAGCAGCTTGTCTCGTCGGCTTTGCGCAACGCGGGCTCTGCTGACAGGTCATTGTCTCTGAGAAGCGAATCTGTCTCCTCCCACCCCACTCTCCTCCACCGATTTGCAGTTCTCCCACCTTGCCACGACTCTCTTCCGACCGCAACCCTGCTCCACCCGCCACGCCGTCTTCATCTGTTTCGAGTACTACTTCAAGCCAGTGTCGCCGCTTTGTTTCCATTGTCACCGCCACCCACCAACCTCACACTGAGAGCTCTCGCTGCTCGAGTCCATGCGGTTCTAGGTTCGAGTCCTGACGGCGGCAGGATTTTCGACACTAGCTTTTCGGCTAGGTCGAATTCACTCGCTGTCTGGAGCAGAATTGTAGCGGCCGGCTGCTCTGATCGGTAGTTTTCCGTGGTTTCTGATCAACACCAAGTAAATGCCGGAGCAGTACCCTAACAAACGGGCTACGGACCATGCGCGATCTTTCCTTCCTCTTCCTTGTCCTATCCTCTCCCCTCACACACACACACTTACACTAACATGCACTACACTATCACACATTCCGGGAGACCGACCAGGAGCTTAGAGCTTGTCCCGGCTGAGGCGGTGCTCCGCTGGTGGGAGAGTCCTGGTTAGGGGAAAACCCCGCTAGCCGACGGTAGGTCGGTGCCGGATCTCGTCATCCAGGGGGGGAAGATCACCGCCATCTCATGAGAATAAGAACATGCACTACCCTCACGGGACTACTGACCTAAGCAGTTGACGCGCCCGGAAACACGAAGAAACCAATCAATCAATCGAGTCCATGCTACACCGCCGCCTTTGTCTCCTCGCTCGAACGTGTCGTACGTCGTCAACCACGGCTGAAATAGAATTGAAGCTATGATCGGTAGTTTTCCGTGTTTTTATGAATATCTACCGGAATTGTACCCCAACAAACGGACAACGAACCGCGTACGATTTTACCTTCCTTTTCCTATAAATTTGAACTTACACGCACTGCCCTACCACACATTTCGGGACACCAGTAAAGAGATTCCAGATAGCGCCGGATAGCACGGTGCCCCGCTAAGTTAAATACCTTTAGAGTGAAAACTTAGCAAGTCAATGTGCTACTCTGCGCCAAATCTTACGTTCCAACGGAGGAGAAATACAGCCTTCATCTGGTAAAACGTATACTACATTTGCGGGACTAATGAACTGAGTAGCTGGAAGCCGGGAGCACTGAATAATCAGACCACCCTGTTGTCGCAGAAGCCTCTTTCGTCTCCTCGGGCCGCTGCTCCCGTCGGCTTCTGTGGCAGCTAACAAGGGCGTTGTTCGGTCGGGTGGGCGTGGCTTAATGGATGCCGGGGTCATGAGCTGGTCATTCGCGAGGCGTAGCGCCTTTCAGCGTTGCCCTATCCGCCCTTTCCTTGCCGTACGCCTCCCTTCTATCCCCGCTCTTTCCTCCCTTTACTTAGACGTCCCTTGTCTTTCCAAACACACCCATCCACCCCACCCCTGCTTAAACCCGCCGACCGTGCAGCTCCGCACTTCTCACTGACTCTCGCCCTCCCGCTGGCGTCACTCCTGCCCGATTCTTCTCCCCTCTGCACACCTCGTACTCGTTCCGAACCGACTCTTCTTCGTCCCCTTTTGACTTTGCTAGCGCTTTTTTCGCACTACTCATTACTGCATGCATCGCTCGTCTCCTTTTCACCCAGCCCCACCTCGACCAGTTCTGCTACCCCGCTATCCCACCGTATCACCTACCCACTCACGTCCCGCCTCCTCTCTATATTCCTTTCATCCATGTCGCCTTTCTACCCCAATCCCGCTCTGACTCTTTTCACTTCGTCCGCTCTCCCCAACCTGTTCTACAAACCTGGCGCGGCGAGGATCTGACGGCGGCGACGGCGACGGACTCGGCGACGGGGACGGCAACGAGGGACGCCCACGGCGAGGGGACGGCGACGGGGAGGGACGGGGGGGACGGGAGGCGCGGGCAGAGACGGCAACGGTCGCCGCGACGGTGGCGGCGACGGCGACGGGGACGCTGACGGCGATGGGAGCACCGACGGCGACGGTGACGCCGACGTCGTCGGGGAATGGCGATGGGGAGGGCGACGGCGGCGAGCGCGACGATGGAGACGGCTACAGGAACAGTGACGGGACGGCGACACGGGACAGTGACGGCAACGGGGACGGCGGGGGCGGGGCGGCGAGGGGGCGGGGGGGGGAGTGTTGGCACTGGCAATAGCGGCGACTGCAACAAGAGCAGCGGCGGCGTCCGTGGCGATGGCGGCGTTGGCGGCCTGGAAGCCCCAGGGAACGCCGCCGTACATAATTCATCCGGCGCTAACTTGGCCGCCGCTAATGAAGTGCAAGAGCGTAAGCTCTCTCTTGAGCGCTCGCCGCCGCTGCACGCGCCGGGAAGCGACGAAGCGACCGCCGGCGGAGCGGGCGGGGAGCGGGCGGGGAGCGGGCGGGGAGCGGGCGGGGAGCGGGCGGGGAGCGGGCGGGGAGCGGGCGGGGAGCGAGCGGATTTTCTGCTCCGCGCTCGGATAGACTGCGCGAGTAGCTATGGATGCTGCAATGGCCTGAACACGATGCGTCTAGTGCCTAAGGAATGCGGAAAGCATTGCTTCAAAATACATTTTAGAGACGTGGGTAATTTGAAAGAATTGACTTCGCTACAGCAGCACTTGCTGTGTAAACGTCATTTATGTGAAGTCAAATATATAAAAAATTACGCATTAACTGAGAGGAGAGGCTAAACGACTTTACAATTCTTTTTACTAGGTACGTATTTTTGTTGCACGTATAATTGATGTGGGAGTGAATATCAGATGGTCTTTTATTTGCTTCTGTTACTATTTTAATGAATATGGTACATCACTTTGCTTGTAATAACTATAAATGTAAAGAGATAGCGACATTTTGTCATCGAGATTGTTTTCACTATTTATGTCCTACATGGTACATCACATACGTGGTGTTTTATTTTAAGTACTTTTTGTTTGTCAAAAAATTGTTCGTTGTTCACAAAATACGTCGTCTGTATCAAAACTGTATCGGATGTTGCCATTCATCCTACACCTCGATGTAATTCACGCCAAAAGCGAGATTCACAAACTTTCTCTCAGGCTACGCACCTTGCGCGTTTGTCATGCTGAAAAATGCACTTCCATCTTTTCAATCCATCCAATCTTTTTAATCTTTTCATTCCGATTAATTTTCGAGGAACTTAGAAAATGTTCAGTATTAGGGAAGTCTAATATCGTGTCAAAAATTGAAAAAAATGGTATTTTGAAAATGACATTATTTCTTAGAGACCTCTAGAAAAGTGTACTATAATTCCATTCCATCTAATGACATTAGCATAAAATAGTATTTGGAGAATTTTCGAATTATTTACACATGCTTTCTTACTGTTTTTCAATCATAACGGTGGTGAAAACCAACCCCACTGCCCTCTATTTACAGTGTAAAACAATTTTTGTTAATTGAGAATAAATATTCATAGGTTAATATGAACCGATTTATTTTCACCTGATCGACTTTCAGCACGATGTATACCCAACGACCTGACAACTTTGACCCAGTTAGCAGTTTTGCGAAGTAGGACAGCAAAATTAAGTTTATGTTCTCCATTATCTCCGCCATTGTCCTAGTTATTGCATCGTAGGCGCCAGCATATGACGAAAACATCATATGCATTTTTATGATAGAAGTACAGCCATAAGTCGTGTCGTTGATGTAGAAAGCTTTGCTTCAAGACTCGATCGTTTTATCACATAAACAATATTTAAAACTGCGACTTTGGAATATTCATATAAAGATTTAAATACACTGCAATAATCTCTTTCCCAAACCACTATTATAATATTAAATGTATTATTATTACTATTATTATTATTATTATTATTATTGTTATTGTTATTATTATTGTTATTGTTGTTGTTGTTGATATTGTTGTTGTTGTTTTCTCGCCATACTCCGTATATGCGTAGTAAAAAGAAAGTATTGTAAAGCTGCAACGGACATTCGTAAAGCTGCAATGCGAAAAATTCGTTTTTGTGGGGTCTTGATATCGAATAAGAGAATAAATCTTATTCCTGTATGTCGTAAATTAATTTATCTACCACTCAACCACATATCTCAAAATGTTATGAATTTGTACAAGGAAAGACCAAAGGACTGTCGGAATTCTGATTTGGTGTTGTTGACGTTATTATAAGAAGAAATAAAAGGACCAACGGACGTTTAAAAATGCCGTTTCTCTAATTTTTGTTGATCTCTGAGTTTTTGAAAATTGCAAAAGTTTCAATTTTTTGGCGCTTTCTATAACTGCAATATTTAAGTTAAGAGCTTTTTCCGAAGAAAAAATCTATCCTTCAAAGATGATCTTTAACTAAGGACAAGTATAATTTTTCGAAATACGAGTAGTTTTAGCGTAATTACGCGAGATAAAAGGAATTGTTTAACAATTATTTTCTAGAAAGGATGCAATTTTTTAAATTTTTGGTTAATTTCCGCGAGATCTCTGTATTTTCGAAAATTGCAAAAAACTGATAGACATTTTTTTCTCAACAAAATTTGTTTGGTACAATGTACACTTTTTGAAAATACGAATAATTTTCGCATTGTATTTTCTTAGTAAGTAAAGACAATTTATATATGTTTGTTCTAAAAAAACTGTTCCAAATTTTTTTGTACCATTTTTCATGTAGCAAAGTACGCTTAAAAATGGCACAGGTCACATTTTCGTTCAACTCTCTGAATTTTCAAAATGGCAAAAGTTACAAATAATGTGAAAAAGTATATTCTATTGTAGTTAGTTAATGCCTTATTTTACGTGGCGAGACTCGGGCCATCAGGCCCGCTCTTTTGTCCAACCACGCAAATTTCGCTACGCTCCTTTCACAACCTCGCATAGAAAGGAGGTAGTATTTTGGGCGACGAAACAGGCGGATCTCAATTTTGCTCAGAGGCTTCTTTTAGGCTTTAGGATCTTTTACATGCAGTAAATCTACTACATGGGACAGCCGGCTTTACTTCGTGCCCCTTCGAAGAAAGGCGTACGAAGGATTTTTTCGCCCTTAAAAATCCACGGCTTCGATCGGTTTGAACCCGCAAACTCGTGTACAACAGTCCGGTAGGCTGACGAATATACCACCGAATCCGTTGTAGACACAACAATTATTATATTGTATAATCAAATACCCTGTGTTTGCCCGTACGTCACTCACGGTTAGACGACTTCACCAATCAAGACAAACGAGGTCATTCGACGCGCCTCGATCTCCTGAAGGGAGATTGTCCATTTTTCTACAGCTCTATCCAGAAAGTTCTAAGAAGTTTTCCTAAAAATAATTTTTTTTAATTTTTTATGCAACTAAAATGCATTTTAGGTGACTTATGGTATCTACATAGATGATCAATAACTCATTTGATTCTTCTCGACATGACATAAGAAATAGGCACAATTTTTAGCTGGTTTGCTCCAGGATGTTCAGGTTGAAAGCTAGAAAAAAATCGCGTAATATTTAATTTTTCATTGTAGCTACGACTTCATTGGTGAAACAATGCAAATTACTATTTCTTTCCTGTATTTCGCTACAACATGATTCAACAGTGTGATGATAACCTAATTTTAATTCTAATTTTGTAATGAAATAAAAATTTAAACAAATATTTCAATCGGTATATTTCCATTAATATCCAAAAATGGATGCGCCTATCAATTGTAATATGTTTAACATATTTTTTATTAACTTCCAAAATTGAAAAAAACTTTTTAAGATAAAAATATTTGCCAGATACACCGACCTAAGCTAATTATTATTGTAGTTAATATATTTTTCACAGGCGTAGTATGGAAATTTCCCCTGTCGGCTCAAACCGATTACAGGATGCTGTCCCCTTCCATCTAAGCGTTGCACTAAAGTGTTCCAGAAAGAAATCCTTTAGGGACAAATTGGAATTTGCGATAATTGTCACATTAAGAGTTCATTGTGTAAAGTTTTAGAAAGTATGTGAACTAAAAGACTAAGTACAGCGGAAGATATTTAATTCTATAGTCTCATCAGAAATTAAGCGAAGTGCTTTCCTTAGGAAACGTGGAAGTAGATTTATTTTCTAAAAGATTGCCAAGAAATTTTAATTAGTTTGCGCTAAGGCGCCTTTTTAAAATATCGAAGACATCAATTTGTTTGATGTTGCTTATTTTTTTTGTTCTGATGAATAAAATACTTTGATGACTCATATCAACACCTTTCTTGTGACCTGAATTTATTTTATAATATATTATTATACAATATTTATTTTTCAATATATTATATTTATTTGAATATATATTGTCAATTACATTTCCAATACATTCATGAATTTGATGAATTAAAATTAAAGTAATCTATTTTCTTCTTTGCAGGTGAGAGCAGTTGCTTCGTGATTTGTCTGTACCAATAGCGGTGAGTTTAAAAGCTTTTGTGTGTGCCACGTCTTCTGTTGAGAATCTACAAGTGAGTCTTGGTGGACACTTTTTTCATGTGTGTTTGTGTACCACATGTTTGTGTAGATCGTTGCTGACAGTTTTGTCATTGTTTGCGATTCCTTGCTTCATAAAAGAAATGTACTGGTTATTCGATCTCGTTACTTTCCCCCAACAGACCTTTGAACCGAAAATGCTATCGCTGAATTTTCTATAAATTGTTTTAATATCATCGACTGGAATTCTTGGAAGGAAATGAAGTGAACAATGCAGAAGGGTTCAGGACTATGTTGGATATTACTAGAGCTCGGAATTTCAGGCGTTTATTTGACCTAAAATAGGCAGCCAAAAAGGAATTTATTTTTACCAAATTAGGGATGCAAAAAGACTAGCTAAAGTAGGGGTGCAAAAAAACATGAAGACAATGAAAAATCGTATTTGAAAGGAAATATTGTAAAAAAAATAATAATTAAAATTAACCCCATCTCGAACAGGGTTTTGTGCAGTTTCCCGGATCCATTGAGCAAATGCTGAGATGGCCCCTTGATTTGCTTCTGGACATTAATGTAGCTTCACTATGCGCACGTTTTGTTGAGGTTTTCTTTTGCTTGTAGTGGTAGTAAAGTTTAGGGTGAGTTTCTATTTTGTTAACAATACAGAAAAATCAAATATGTTCGTTCGTTTACCGTTAAAAATAAGTTTTCTATGATTCGGCAACGAAAATATATAGTGTTTGAAATGTTAATCTCTCGCTTTTTTAAATTTATTATTATTATTATTATTATTATTATTATTATTATTATTATTATTATTATTTTCATCTTTCAACTATTAATAGTTATATTGTCGGGAAGGGATTCTGAAACTCAAGAAAGCGTGCGCAGAAGATTTTCTCCCCCATACGTCACATACAGTTTTTAACTGTTTTTGACTAAGAAGACAAAAGACAAAATTATTCACATCATTGCTCAAACACTAAAATATACATTAACACTTAACTGTACAACATTAGCACGTTATGTGTAAGGAAACGATCTTTTCTTTTTAATGTTGATTGCACATCACAACGCGGTATGATGGGTACGAATTTCTTTTACTCGCAACGCTATCTCTTAGAAATGCTATTGTGAACTCGGATATGCCATCAGTGCAAACGGAATTATTTTTTTCCTTCCTCGCACTTGTGTAAGCCAGCACTGTCAAAGGTATATCATATACAGAGAGATGTCCTCAATAGGGATGGTTGGCCACACTCAAAAGCATAATGTGGTTCCTCGTGAGGGAACAAAATCTCGACTGATATCATCTTCCTTTTTTATTTAGACTTTTATCACGGCTTCTGCTTCCACAGAAAGACAAAACACGATCATGCCTTCGTGTTTTCCAGATTTCTAGGTATACCTCCAACTTGATCGCGATTGGTACTATGAGGGAAAAAAGCGAAATTGAAAGGAAAACGACAAAAGGAAAACGAAATAGACCAATAGGAATTAGAAGCTAAAATAGGCAGAAAAGGAAAAATGAAAATCTAGTCGTATTAAGGAAAAAAGCAGAAAAAGACAAGAATAGGCATAAGATGCTAAAATAAGCAAAAAAGCAAAAATTAAAATCTACTAAAACAACCCCAGAAGTATAATTAAGTGATTCCCATTTTTAAAAGTCATAAAATAGTTACAATAACAAAGGCATTTTGCCAAACTTCCGAGCTCTAGATATGACAAAAGCGCGATTCTGTTATTCAAAAATATACTGCATCGTCTGCGAACAGACAGACTGCTGTTCTGAACGAACTCCACATCGGCACCCATCTCCAAATAAACCATCATAAATAATTAAATAAATCCTACCAGCACATAATAAGCATTGAAATAAAGCGAATGGTATTTTCATCTACTCATGTTAGCTTGTGAATCGCTTCTTAAGAACGTCGACAAAAACGATGACTCCAATTCTTTGAATGATGATGAAGTTGACGAAGAACGACTCCCTTTCAGAAAGTCGGGCCGAACTGCGACATGACAAACAGCGATGCAGCTCATTTCCCCCGGGGGGCGTTGTCGGAACAGAGGGTGCTTGTTGTAGAGCGTTGCTTGAAAGCGCCGTTATCGGCGCACACTGGTTCAATCGTTCCTAAAACCTGGTCATAATTGCAGATGCGAGTGCATTTGCGTAAAAATAGTTATCAAGGTTCAATTAAACATGGATATTAAGGGTTTTGATGCCGCTGAATTTGAATATCATAAATGAATTTTCAAATTCAAAATGGTGGCTTGGATATGGCGGATCTACTCATTTAAAAACAAACAATAATGCATAAAAAATATACATATGGGGTTCTGGAGATTTCAAATATCGTAATGAAATTTCAAACTTCAAAATGGCGGTTCCCCCATCCAGCGGGGGAAGATCACCGCCATTTACCGAGAAAAAAACATGCATTACAGTTACAGGACTAATCATCGAAGCAGTTGACGCGCACGGAAGCACGAAAAAATCAATCAGTAAAGTGATGGTACTGGACGATCTAAAATTAATAAATACAACAAAAAATCCCGCCTGATACAGGTCGCGTGGGAGGCCTCTGTAAATCCGATGGGTAAACGCGTGGCGTTCTGTGCGGGGTGGAGGGAGGCGGGGCGGGGCGGGGCGGGAGCGGGGCGGGAGCGGGGCGGAGCGGGGCGGGAGGGGGGGGAGGCGGGAGCGGGGCGGAGCGGGAGCGAGGCGGAGCGAGGCGGGAGCGGGGCGGGAGCGGGGCGGGAGCGGGAGCGGGGCGGGAGCGGGGCGGGGATGGTGCACGAGGCTCCGCCGGCGGCCGCGTACCGAGGCACGCGCGGAATGCCTCCCGGCCGACCTTCACGCTGCCTCCGCAAACGAACGTCTCACGCCAGCCGTGCGGCACCGGTGCACGTGCACCGGGAGCGGCGCTGCGCCGCTGTCGACCTGAAACAAAAGCCGCGCGGAGTGAAAGGGGAGGCCTGCTGGGTCTAGGATGGTCCAGGTGGAACGAAAGTTGAAAACGGTCTCTTATTGGTTTCCTCTTTCGATTGGGTGTGGCCGACTGGAGGATTTCTGGGCGCCCTCGCTGTTAAAAGAATGGCTCTCGATATTTATATTAAGTAATAATTAATAATTACTCGATAATACGCTATAAAGTAGTTAGTAAGTTAGTTTAAAATTTGGAAGGGATTCTTACAGCTGAAGATCTCCAGTAAATCTTTTTTCTAACATAAAATTTATTTTATCTTTTTTTAATTTAGATTAAAACTTGATATATATATATAGTCATTATCGACCAATAATGCATTAAGTACGCCGATGAATAATGTATGTTAATGTGTATTTGCATAACTGACTTCTATAAAATTAGGGATCACAATTACAGTTAAACAGATTACAATTGGGATCACCGGTTCTCCAATGTGATGAATTTCATATTGACGTCGTAAGCGATCTCTGTCCCCAAAGCTATTATTTCACGGTTCAATATTTTAGTATGGGTGAGTAGTGAAAATTGGCTGGACCAATTGGCTGGACCACAACCAATTTATTGAAAGTTTGAATTCCCTTTCCCCAACGGAATTTTAACTTAACTAACTCACACGAAATGTATAATATACAAGTTACTTCATATTTCTCAGAATAATTAATGACGTTTCCTTACAAATCTTTGGATACCGAACAAGGAAAGATCAAGGTCAGGTGATTCAGTATTTGCATCCATGCCGCATAATGATAACAGAAACCACAAATCTCTCCTTGAATGTAGCCACGCTTCTGAGATATCACGGTGTGAATGTAATTATCTAAAAGTATAAATGAATATAGAACTGATCCATGGAGATCTATTATTGCATTTTGCGGTATAAGACATGTGGTAAAGTGAGCATAACGTTTCTGATAGAATACTTTAATCCTTCATAAATATTTGTCAGTACTCTGAGAGAGACAGCAGAGGAAGAAGTAAATATTTGAAGGAAAACGTAATCAAGGTTATTCGCATCGGCAGAGCATACAAATAATATAGATTAAACTATTATTTTCTTATCTGAAAGTAACTGGTATATAACACTTGGATTTTAGAAATGTTAATATTAAAGTGAAAACGAAGAAGGTTTCACTACAGCACGCGTTAACTGAAAACGCAACTTTTGATGTAGTTTTGCAGACCGAGCTTGACGACGGTTCGTCGCCTTGCTCGAAAGTCGGCCTGTGCTTCTTGAGCAAGAAGCACAGTACAAAGGAGAAAATCGCTTCTACACATTCTTTTAACCTCATAATTACTCGTTAATTCGTGGCGACTTGTCTTACCTACGCTCCCTGATCACAGAGCGGAAAGTGAGGTTAGGGAAGAAAGTAGCTCCAAAGCCACTCTCTGCTGATCCCATTGCAGTGCAACAGGGGTGGACGGAGGCAGCAGAAGTACATGACAAATGCGGGGCCCAAGAGAATTGCACTGTAGAGAGTCGACATCCATTTATTTGCAAGAGTGCTAGTGATGTTTTGGGGAGGGGGTCGCAATAAATAAAGACCGATCTCAACTTTTAATTAATCTACGAAAAAATTATAATTAAATTAATAATAAGATTCAATAATTAGAAGTTCGAGAAGAAGGTAGGAATTTTCGAGAATGCAAATCCTGTACACTCCACTGGTAATTGGAAACGACGTTAATTTCGTAGCCCACGTTTCTGAGGGCGAGAGCCGGTAGTTTCGATTTCTAAAATAATTTCCTCACGATCTATTTTTCTCTGTTGGATGTCGTATGTTCTGCACTAGACTTAACTTTTTGTAAACACTTTTGAACATCCAAACAGATGCTGTGTAGTCACGGAATAAATGAAAGGCGATCCTTGCGTAATCTTTGTATTATTTCCCCCTTTTTTTATTTTAGAAATCTCTGAATTAACTACCTTTATCGATGCAAGATTCAAACGAAACTGTCACGAAGTCATACGTGTGCTATAAAGCCTTAAAGATGTATTTTACCGACCCCTGTTGTAAAGGAGCGCTGGTGCAGCCGTGCAACCGACGGATCACGACCGTTTAAAATTGCTTTCTGCGCATGCGCAGCGAGCCAAAGGCTGCGGGCGCCCAGACGCCCACTTTCGTCCGAGCGCGCAGATCAAAATCTCTGTGCGCCAAGTAGCTTAATACAAGAGTAATAATTTGAGAAGGGCGTGGCTGGCATAGAGGGCACCTCCGCCCCGAGATAACGCAAATTCGCTCTGCTCGCGGGCCTATACGCAACCCAATAGATGGACGTTTTAAAAGAGTACACAGATATTAGAAGAATGTCGGCAGAAATGACCGGGAGCGGTAGCTCAGTGCATCAACTGATGCCACTGCAGCGCCTCTGACCGGGAGGTCCTAAGTTCCCACTCCCCACGGCGGCAGGATTTTCGACACTAGCTTTTCAGCTAGGTCGAATTCAGGGCTGTCTGGAGGAGAATTCTAGCGGCCGGCTGCTCTGATCGGTAGTTTTCCGTGGTTTCTCCGTTCAACACCAGGCGAATGCCGGAGCAGTACCTTGACAAACGGGCTACGGACCATGCGGGATCAGTCCTTCCTCTTCCTTGTCCTATCATCTCCCCCACACACACACACACACACACACACACACACACACACACACACACACACTTACACTAACGTGCACTACACTACCGGGACGGGGAAGATCACCGCCATGTCCCGAGAAGAAAACATGCATTACACTAACGGACTAATGACCAAAGCAGTTGACGCGCCCGGAAACACGAAAAAAACAAACCAAATCAATCGGCTGAAATGCAGTTTGTGATACGATTCGTTCACGCGCGCAGACGTGTACGATTCGTTCACGCGCGAGTGAACACGGAGGAAAAACTTGTGGAATGAACAGGAAGCAAGAAAATGGCGGATTTCCTTGAAGACATTAAGAAAATATTCAAGCCAAATTATTTTTCAGGCGTATTCGCATAAAATGTGTTGTTGATTATGCGTTGGACGGACTCAAGGATGTTTTATGTTAAGGCGAGGACTGCAGGCCCGAGCCTCGTTCTCAAATTGGATCTGTGTAGCGAATCGTCACTTCCCGCGTGATACTGCGTCGGCCGCGTACACTGTGGTCGCGCCCCGAGTGACTCATTCTCGGAATCGACAGCGCCCGTGAACGAATCGTATCACAAACTGCATTTCTACTCTACATTCTCTTTCCTTCAAATATAAATTCTTGAATACATCGATTTTTTAATTTAATTTTTTAATCTTTCATATCGTTCACACGAGATGGAATACTGACACAACTCAAAAAAGGAAGTTTCGAGGTTCACTTCGAAGTTAAGTTCACTTCGAAGTAAATGGTCAAGTTTTCGCTGGCGGTTGAAGTACAGGGTCCACAAGCTTAATTAATTGATGAATTATGAAGTACGCATTATTGAGAGGCTGCGTAGGGGTTCTGTGAAAAGTAATTGTTCAAAACGTTCTAAAGTAAGTGACATTTCAAAATTCGTATTTTTTATGTTGTACCAGCATTGCAGCCCTTGATTAATACATAAATATTCCGAATAAATGTAAACAACTCACTAGAACCCCTTTTTTAAAGGAGCCAATCCACGTAAGGAAAAAATCTGCTAAGAAGAGTAATTGGAAAGGAATTTTCGGAATACATTTCACCGCAATTAAATTCACTTGATGAGGTAAAGTAAAATTCACTTGATGAGATAAAGTAAGAAAGTAAGGAAACATGTATTATGAAAATGTAAGATTTACAGGTGCCTTCGAGATTGAATAGATTCATATGACGAAAAGTCTGCGAAAATTCTAATTTTCGAATTACGAATATTTGTTTTAGTTTTAGATTTAGATTTAGATTAGATAGAATATTTGCTATTTGTGGAATAAATACTATTGTTGACAATGACAACGCCTTCAATCATTCCAATTATGTAAATGTCAACTACACCTCACCACTGAATCAATATACAATTTGTTTTAGATTCCAAGATTCCAATGTTTCATCCCCCCATTAATATGCACGACATTCTGAAGCCTTTCAACATTTCTAAGTTTCTCGTCTGCGATTTTGTCATTTTTTTACATGTCACTTCGCAATAACGTTCGTGTGGTTCGGCCAAAGCAGCCGTCGGGGTCGCAGGTTTACGTCCGGAACATGGCTGTATTTCACGCATGGAGGCGTCTCTACCACAGATCCGACGTAGTTGATTTGCACTCACGCTGCGTTTCGACTGGGCAGGAGCGATGCAATCGGGAGTTCACTCAGGTCGTAGCGGAAGACACGATACGCTTACTGGAGCGACATTTGTCATCCCGGCGACCGCTAAAAAAGAGAAGTCAAAAAGACATTTCGCAATAATGTACGTTTTTCTTCTAGAATTTGAATGCCTACATATCGAATATTACACATCTGCTCTGATTGTAATATTTGTTTTGACTGCCACTACAAAAAGCTGTTTTTTCAGGGTTTTTGTATAGCGTACTAAAAGTTCAATGTGTAGAACAAGTGCTAAAAGTGAGACGATGGTCAATTGTTTAGATAAATCGGAAAGCAACAAAGAAAACAGAATACTTTTGACCGCATCAGCTACTACTGACCTTCTTGTATCTTTAAGTGATTTGTATTCTTTATTAAAATAAAATGAAAGAAATTCTGTCTAAAAAATAGTATATCGACACGTGCTAAATATTGTTTTATTTTGTTCGTATGCGCTACCCTGCCTATCGGCTTCGTGTGGCAACGTTTCCTATTCGCAAAATAAAATGACACTTTCACCACTCGCATCATAAATAACTATTATAATAAATTTCTGCTTTCTTGAACATTGCGTCGTTACTCAGAAAGTATACTCGTAAAGTATTTCTCCTCAACATCCACTAATAATTATTACACGGAGCATAAATCACATTTGTACTTTTAAGCTCGCGGGTAAAGACTTGACGCAGCACTAAGCCTAAAACGCACATGGACAAAGGACCAACGTTTCCTGTCATTGGGGATTCTACCTCAGATCCTTCACGCGTATACAAATATTCGTATGTTTCAGTATGTTCCAGACGTGCTGTGTTGATGCTCGTAGTTTGGACGATACGGAAGACATATAGAACTGTCCTTTCGTTTCTTCATCAATGATCATAGTGTTTCGGATTCTAGTAATACTTTATCTATGCATTTTTTTTCTTCTGAGATAGTTTACGTGCGTACAAATATTCGTATGTTCCAGTATGTTCCAGACTTACTGTGTTGATGTTTGTAGTTTGGACGATACGGAAGACATGTAGAACTGTCCTTTCGTTTCTTCATCAATATTCATAGTGTTTCGGATTCTAGTAATACTTTATCTATGCATTTGTTTCTTCTGGGAGAGTTTTTCCAGCCCTCCGATTTCGGCTATCCGCGTCGTACCCACTATGTTCCTCATGGAGAGACACTAACTTTTCACACTAGATACACTCAGCTGACTCGCAGAGCCTTCCGCGACAACACCCATACACGAAAGACAAGGGACAAACATCCATGCTCACGGCAGGACTCGAACCCGCCACCCTTTCGATCGAGGCACTAGGCACCTGGGCCATCCAGGTCGGCACTTTATCTAGATTCTTTGAGGAAGACAAATATAAATAACTTCATACTATGTGTACAACCCTTCGGCAAATTGATGACATTCCATCTGCACGTTCGTTTATTTGTTTATTTATTTTACGTCAAAAAAACAGTTAAAAACGGCGTATGACGTGCTATGGGGAAAAGTGAATTGTGTGCACGTTTTCAAAATTCTGTGATCACTACACTAAGTCATATACTACTTAAATTTTGAATTTTGAAAGGGAGAAAAAAAACAACAAAAAAAAAAACAAAAATGGAAAAACGTGGAAAAACATTAATGAAATGCTAATACTGACCTACTGATACTGATACAGAAAGGCTATTAGAGACAGAATTGTTTGCATGTAATCACTTTTGAAGATAAATATTGGCCACTGCATATTCGTAGTATTTGATTAACAAAAACGTTTAGTGTAAGTTTTAAACAGAAACATTTATTGGTGGAAGTACTCCATGTTCTACTGAATGTTCTCGTCTGTCCGCGAGACGCCGCGTCCAAGGCACAGGTGCCGACGTTTCGGCCTCACGGCGTAATGCCCTGAGGAAGGCCGCAGAATGGCGGCCGAAACGTCGGCACCTGTGCCTTGGACGCGGCGTCTCCCGGACAGCCAACAACATTCAGACTCCGGTCGCGGAAGCCTACGCCTTCCCCATGTTTTACATTTTTCTGTCGTATTTTAAAGACGGAACATTCCCAAGAGAATATTTGGTCGAGTTCACAGATCTTTCCGTTCTTTGTGAGAAGAAACAGTTATGGAATCTTGCCAACTTCCATTCGAGAGAGTTGTAATGTGGCAACGTTTCAACAACGACACTTTCCCGCACAGTCGTTTCCGCATCATTCCTATAGATGTCTACGACGGTGAATATATACAAATACCATTTTGTGTATTGCGTACTTGCGAATGGAACTGAAATATTTTTCGATGGAACGTAAAACGAGAACCTGCTCTCTCCCAACGGCAGGAGCAAGCCAAGTAATGTGCAAGCAAAAAGTGAAATAAATATGCACTAGCGTACCCGTGCGGGAACTCTCGCATGTAAAACCATACCCTAATTTTTCCTAAGGGAATCATGAAAATGAAACATGGGAACGTGTGGTCCGTTTCCATCGTTAGTCCCTCCACAATTAAGTGCACAACACTTGTAGGCCAGGGCAAAACGTTAAATGAATGGTTGCACTACACGCATAAGGAGCAAACTTCATCGATATCAAGCAACTATTAATAGTACTTCTTGTTGTTGACGCGGAAGCAAATCTTAAATTAATAATTGTTCAAATAAATATCGTCAGTCTGCACAAACCACGGTGTACGTAGAAAGCATAAATATAAAATGGAGGAATCTAAGCTTTCTAAGCGTGACTTCACAAAGATGGCCTCCAGCATCCAGGACTGATACGTCACAGAGAAATATATTATGTATTCCTCCATGTATAGGTGGTATAAGTAGTATGGATATGCACCAAACTGGCAAAAATTTAATAGAATATAGAAAAATACTTCATCCTGTAGATTACTGTATGAGAAACATTTCTTTGAGGCACTTGGTCTCAAAATTTTAGTTTTTAAGACCCTAGAACTCTTCGTTTAGGAGTTATTTAACGACATAAATGACTGAGTATTGCAGGTTTCGTCTGGCATGAATATTTAGATGCGTTTTTTTTAAATCAAATACTTCATATATTTAAAGCCGTAGTGTAATTTATCACGTCTCCGTGAAACTCTCTTTCTTTAGAGATTTCATTTATAAATATTGGATACTATTGAAATAGTATAGGAGATGATGGTTCGTTTCAAACGCTGTCATGCGAGAGCGAGTTGAAGCACGCCGAAACTGGAATTTCCATAGATTTGCCGACTCATTTTAATCCGCCGCTACTGAATGGACGAAATTCGACAGGTGGCTCGAACCGTATGCAACGTAAACAGTTACGTTTATTTATGTTGGGGCTCGGGAAACCGGTCGCGCTCTTATGTTTTGGAACTGATTGAGTAGCCTTCGCACCGCGTGGTAGAAGGCGGCGGTGGCGGCGGCGGCAGCGAGAGAATCGGTTCAAGGCCAGTTTCCTTTTCACGTTGCAAGAAACTTGACTCGGATGGAATGTCGCCAGTTGCAATGACGTTGCTGCAGTAACGGGTTCGCCTCGGCGTGTCTTCGGCGCTAGCGCCTTATTTGAATGGTCAAGATAGTTCGCGTGAGGAAATAGTTTTCTTTTTCTTTTTGTTGGAAAATACCTCTTCCCAGAGCAACTCCTCATAAACTTACGACTCCGCATAAGCTTACGGCTCCTCATAAGACCAATTTGTACAATTTTCGTTCAATTTCGTAAAAATATGATCGTCCACTCGGGAAGAGTTTTGCGTGGGAAAATGGCGCTTGAATTTGTCTGTAGAAGATCCAAACAATTTGATCACAGCGTTACTGGTGGCATTCTGCTCAATACTTGTCGCCGTCATGGCATGATCCTGAGTTTTTGGTAAGGTTAGGTTATTTAAGTTCAATGTTCAGGTTACTCTGGATAGTGTTTTACGCCCCAAATCACTGCTGACTCCCTCAGGTTGACAAACGCAAATTACACCACTCTAATATTACAAAGGAACGCAAAATTACATACGCGGGAACGGCGGCTTTTGTGACATTCAACTTTGCGAATCAACCGTTTACATGGAATATACAAAAAAAGTTATAAATCATTCCTTACGTTACCTGTTAACTGGCTTCTTATGTTCATCTACTTTCTGTACAATAGGGGCGGATCCAGCTGCTCATTTGGGGTGAGGGGCATCGTAGATTTTTATTAAATAATAAACGTTTATTATTAAATTGTATATTATGTGTGTATATATATATATATATATATATATATATATATATATATATATATATATATACTGTAAATACGATACTATACAACATTATTGTTTAAATAACTACATAATTCGTACATAAATAAAGAAATATTTAAATCAGTTTTGCCAAATGAAGGGAAGTGGACCAAAATTCTAGACCTTCTGGGGATTCAGATTCGCCAGTGCTGTACAAGACCTATTTAATGTAAACACCGCACGTCATTAGCATGTTCATTTTTGGGCAAGACATGGGATGGTTATAAAGCGAGCTGCAAGCCAAGCCACCGTGTGTATGTTTGCAATGCAGCGATTGATCCGTTGTTGGCAATGAAGTGACGCGGCCCCCAGATGGGAGGCTTCCGGGAGGATGTGTCCGTGGAAGCGCGTTCCCAGGAGGCGTTGGAGAACCGGTTGGCCCGGAGGACCCAAATGCCTGACCGCATTAGGCGCCGCCCATCCCAGCGGGAGGAAAGGGCTTTCGATTATCCAGGTCTCCGCCTTCCTGGGAACGGTCGGGTTCGGGTCCGATGACTCCCGGCTGACGAGATGCTAAAGCGTCGAAACGTGAGTGTACCGCGTGGGATGATCTCAATTTTCTCGGAGGAACCAAGTTGTTGAAGAAATGTCTTTCTACGAACTCCTTTACATATCAAATGTCGAATAAAGAAATAGGATGCACGTATTCATTATATGTGATTCTGACGAGAACGTACCTAATCTGAAGGTAGGATCAGAAATAGAATGGTTGAACCGCACGAAGCACTCAAAAGTTTGCTTGAAAAAAAATATTTGTATGTCAAATTTGCATTTGAGAAACGCATAAACACTTCGAAAACATGTAAATTGTTTACTATTTACAAAAGAAATGAATATATTTGTTTACAGAGAAAAATTAACACAGAAATAAAAAACCTATTGAATTGTGTGTGTGTTTTTTTTTATTTCTGGGCTAATTTTTCTTTTGAACAAATATATTCATTTATTTTTTAAAAATAAACAATTTACATGTTTCTGGAGTGTTTTTATGTTTCTGAAGTGAACATTTAGGCATAGAAAGCCTTCACTTCAAATCACATCAAGTCAAATTTTGAGTGCTTGTTGGGGCTCAGTCTCTCGAAAACTTGAAGGAGTTTAGAAGACAAAATATGCTTAAAATTGACTGAAGATCGTACTTTAGAAGTTTCCTCCCTGGATTCTCTGTTTAAAACTTGTTTTTTACATGGAATCACCATTTGTTTACCACATACCATTTGTTTAACTACACTTAAATATTTTGTTGTGTGTGAATTCTTTATAATCGAATAGAAGTATAATTTGATGAAGCGTATACCTGAAATTCTTTTTATTCTTTTTAATTGTCTCTCACTGCTCTTGTCCCAGCTGGGGCAGTGCCCCTCTGGTGGGAGACACCTGGTAGGGGAAACCGACCTTAGTGGTTGGTAGGTCGGCGCCGGATCTCGCCATCCAGCGGGGGAAGATCATCACCACCTCCCGATGAAAAATACACTACACATTCAGGACTAATAACCTCAGTATTTGACGTGCCCAGAATCACTATTCTATCAATCAACATCATCAATCGTACGTGAGAAACGTCTCGTACGTTTCACCGCTCGTCAGCCGCGTGGCATAGTGCGTTTTCACCTCTGTAATAATCACGCTCGTTTAGCCAACCTCTTTCCCCACATGAAACGTTATGCGAAGTTCTCGGGCCATTTCCGCCTGCAGTTTCATCGGCGCCTCGCTTCGCGAACTTGGTGAGCCCTGTAACAAGCGCGGTCGCGCGCCGTCGTCGTCGGGAGAAGTCGGCAACTTCAACGAGCAACTTCGCTCATCTCCGGCAGCTAACGACAGCCTCGCATCGGAGGGCGACGGCGGCTCGCTCCCCCTCGGCCCCGCCTTCCCCGCCTCAGATCTCCTCCGTACGTGAGACCCGCCGTCGCCGCCCACCTGCTCCGCCAGACCTCGCCACCGTCGAGAGCGCGTGCGGAAACTAACTTCACGACGATGGCGACACCTCCGCACCTCCGTCACCGCGATTCGCAGTTGATCCCTCCGCCTGACGCTTTTCACCTAGGTCGAATTCAGTCGCTGTCTGGAGAAGAATTCTACCGGCCGGCTGCTCTGATCGGTAGTTTTCTGTGGTTTCTCCGATAAACACCAGGCGAATGCCGGAGCAGTACCCTACCAAACGGGCCACGGACCGCGCGCGATCTGTCCTTCCTCTTCCTTGTCCTATCCTCTCTCCTTACACACACACACACACACACACACACACACACACTAACATGCACTACACTACCACATATCCTGGGAGAACGGTCGGGAACTTAGAGCTTGTCCCGGCTGGGGCGGTGCCCCGCTGGTGGGAGATACCTGGTTGGGAAAAATCCCTGCCGGTTGACGTAGGTCGGCGCTGGAACTCGCCATCCAGCTGGGGACGATAGCAGTGTGATGCAGGACGATGATCTTAGCAGTTTACGCGCCTGGAATCACTAATCAATCAATCAATCAATGAAGCAAAAAATTTTAAAAAAGCTCCGTTTGAGGATGGGACGAGGTTTCGGTTCTTTCGTCATTCGAACCCTTAGGTTTCTGTACTTTACAAATCGTTTTATATTGCTTCTGTGCGCAAGTATATCAGGATTTTATAATACGAGATTCCTTTGATATTTGTAACACAACATAATACAACAAAATTATTTTCTTAACTTATGTCAACTCTTATGATTCAAGTGTATGGATTATCTTCAGAGGCGTTACTCGATATACAGGCTCCCGTGCCAAGCAATTAATTTTCCCCACATTGTAAGGATTCTTGAAATTAGGGTTGTTTAGGGGGTTTACTGTGAATAGTGTCCTTCGTGAGGAGTGCCATACCGTAGATCAGATTATCTGATTAAATTGCAAGGCAACATATCAAAGAATTGGTTGCATTCTTTATTTTTGTTCTGATTCATTGGATCCATTTTTAACTGTTTTATAACTTGAGAGATGGAATATTACCTATGTGTTACGAAATCAGCATTCTAGGAAGAACCTAATCCTTTTATTACAAACTTTGTCCAAGGTATTTGATACTACATTGCCTTCCATTATTGCATTCCATTATTGCATTCCATTATTGGGGTTAAAGTATATAAAATTAAGAATTAATTAACTATATTCTGACGAAATGTTTCTTTCTACACTCAAGTAACGATCCTTATAAACGCACCAAATGGCTGTTAACAAATTTCCTCTTCTGTGCATGGGTAGATAGATAGATATTTATTATTCTGCAGGTAGGTATATACAACCTGGTGGCAGAACACTACAACTTACATATTACAAATATTAATTTAAATTACTTAACAATGTAACTTTAAATTATTTAAAGACATAATAATAATAACAAGAACAATAATAATAATAATAATAATAATAATAATAATAATAATAATAATGCTAACAATAATAGCATGAACTACATTTTATGGCTGACCTGCACAGTTATTTTAAACTATTAAATACAGGACTACATGACGGGAGCTTAGAGCTTGTTTCGGCTGGAGCGGTGCCCCGCTGGTGGGAGAGTCCTGGTTAGGGGGAAACCCCATTAGCCGACGGAAGGTCGGTCCGGATCTCTCCATCCAGTGGGGGAAGATCACCGCCATCTCCCGAGAAAAAAACATGCACTACACTAACGGGACTAATGACTGAATCAGTTGACGCGCCCGGAAACACGAAAAAGTCAATCAATCAATCAATCCTTGACCTACGCATGGAGGATCCAGGATATCCTCTTTCGAGTACAGATAACGCGCTTCCGCGGAGGGACGAAGCTCCAGCGCGACGGTTAATAATCCGGTTACTCTCGCTCTGGCGGATGAAGTAGTGAGCACTAAAATTTTAGTGGTGCTGCGGCCCTGCTTGCTATGTGTTGATATAGGATTATCGCGCAGAAACAGCCTCGCGTATGTTTCCTGCAAATCATCTCGAATGTGATATTTACCCGGCTAGTAGCTGATTTTGCCATGGTTACAGAATAGTAACTCTGTATGCGCTTTCTGACTATTGAGCGTGCAATTCTGGTGGACTCATACGCAACAATTTGCTTTCGTGGAAATGTATGTGCCCAATTTTCAGGTAATTGGAAAGGGCTTTTATTTCCTCAAATTTGAGCAACTAATGAAATCATTACATCTCTTTCATATACGAAAAGTATTCACAAGTGTTATTACAATTAACAGGTTCTGAAGCAAAGCAACGTAATTATTCATTTTCGTGTGTTTCAAACGATAACATGCAATTTTTAATGAATTCACCTAACGGCATTCACCTAACTGGTATGATGGAGTTGTTTGTGAGTAGCTTGAAGGAAGCGTAAGGTACTGCAGGAGTCCCTTAGGTGCCGATAGATTGTAAGAAGAAAGGAGGTGGGGAAAAACGAAAACGTTGCCTCACCTCGAAAGAAAAGCTCACTAACTAGCACAGAAAATTTGTACCATTTGTAACACCACAAGTTCTACATAGTTTTTAATATTTTTATGTGTTATGGTATCTGTTGATATGCCAGTAAGACTGTTTCAATTACTGAGATTTATCTAAAAAGGAATAGTTTGAGTTTAAAGTAACTCTCAAAATTTGGTGTTTTGAAAGTTGTTGTTCAAATAATGACAGGTAAAATAAGTTACTTGCTTTCACAGGATTTAATACTCATCGGCCAGTATATCGTCCATCAATAAAAAAAGCAAGGATTGCTACTTCCATTCGCAGTCGGTTCGTCACCATACGTCTATATTCCACAAGCGACAACACGCGCAAAGCGTCACGGCCTGTTTGTAAGTGATGTTGCAAGAAGCCAGTCGTCGGGATGTCGCGCTTCTGCTCTCGCACAGCTCTGACCGGGAGGTCCTAGGTTCGAATCGTGACGGCGACAGCATTTTCGACACTATCTTTTCAGCTAGGTCGAATTCAATCGCTGTCTGGAGGAGAATTCTAGCGGCCGGCTGCTCTGATCAGTAGTTTTCCGTGCTTTCTCCGATCAACACCAGGCGAATGCCGGAGCAGTACCCTAACAAACAGGCCACGGACCGCGCGCAATTTTTCCTACCTCTTCCCCAGGTACACTAACATATACCACACTACCAAATATTCTGGGAGGTATTCTGGGAGGCTTGGGTGGTGCTCCGCTGGTGGGAGACTCCTGGTTAGAGGGAAAACCCGCTAGCCGACCGTAGGTCGGCACCGGATCTCGCTCTCCACCGGGGGAAGATCACCGCCATGTCCCCGAGGAAATCATGCACTACACTTATGGGAATAATGACCTATGCTGTATAGGCGCTCGGAATCACTAACCAACTAAGAAACCAACTGACATGTACTACACTACCACATATTCCAGGAGACCGGTCGGGAGCTTAGAGCTTGTCCCGACTGGGGCGGTGCCTCGCTGGTGGGAGAGTCCTCGTTAGGGGGAAACCCCACTAGGACGGCGCCGGATCTCGCCATCCAGCGGGGGAAGATCACCGCCATCTCTCGAATAAAACATTCACTTCACTTACGGGACTAACGACCTAAGCAGTTGACGCGCCCGGAATCACTAACCAACCCGAGTGCAGGACAGCCCTGCGGCGCGGCGCGGAGCGGCAACCGGATCTCCGAGCTCTTTCCGCCGTTTGTCGGCCAAGGCCAGGGGAGGCGTGAATCGGAGCGTGCGCGCAGCGGCGCGGGGCGACGGATCGGTCTCTCTGCCTCCCCGGAAGCCTCCGCATCCCTCTTCCCTCGCCTTCTGCGCCATTGTGTGACGTCAGCCCGCCCGCACATATGACAAAAGAAACTTGTTAGCAGCTGACATGCCGGCTGGACCATTGGTTTGGTTTGATTTTTTCGTGATTCCGGGCGCGTCAACTGCTTTGGTCATTAGTCCCGTTAGAGTAGTGCATGTTAGTATAAGTGTGTGTGTGTGTAAGTGGGAGAGGATAGGACAAGGAAGAGGAAGGGCAGATCGCGCGCGGTCCGTGGCCCGTTTGGTAGGGTACTGCTCCAGCATTCGCCTGGTATTGAACGGAGAAACCACGGAAAACCTACCGATCAGAGTAGCTGGCCGCTAGAATTCTCCTCCAGGCAGCGTCTGAATTCGACCTAGCTGAAGAGCTATACGGTAAATGAACGTAGCTGACGATTTCTGTCTCAAAATGAAATTCTATTTCATTGTTTTTCATTTTTTCACTAGAGAATGACTGTTGGCATGTATGTGGATTTCGTAGACATTGTTGCAATATGATACCGAAGGTAAATATGTTGACCTGCTGCAAAATATTTTACCCTGCATTTCTTTCGAATTAATTTACAAGCAGACATGTGTTTATGACGAATCTACAGTGTGCGTATTTATAACCACGTTCGGTTTTAGTCGATAAAAGTGCAAGGAAACGATACGACCTGTGTGGAGTATAAAGGATGTAGACTTTTCCCCCTGCGGAGAACGAATATTTCATCCATCACTAAGGTTCTGATCGGATATTGAGGCAGTAGACTCTTTCAGGTCACCTGAACAGCAAGATAACGTGAATTTCGCACTGAAGAATGGCCATAGTTCCCTGCACGCTACCATGCATCATAACCCATCATGTTACCGACACAATGACTTGAATAAAGGTTATAGTAAGCCAAGAAACGTCACAGCATTTTTTGACATTATCTGGCGAAGAAAGGGGATTAGGGTATCTATAATATACGTTAATAATATTCGTCATTAATTTATTAATGTATTAAGGCTGATACATTTAATGCGCATTCACGCTTGTTATGAACGGCTGAAGAATTTAATATTGTGTCGTCAAGTAATGTAATATTGTGTTATCACAAAACCAGAGCAGCCCTGCCATAATTTCTTCAAGACATGGGTGGTCTGCAAAAAAGGAAGGCAATAAATATCCTTCTCTGTAACATATTAACATGCCTGCTCCTGTTTCATTTTGTGAACATATTTGGAGTAATACATCATCTAAAGTAATAGTAGTCGCATCGCGTAATGTTTGAAAACCTGTTGACCTTTTCCAGCGGATTGTACGCAATCCCCCGTGTCAGGTATTCCGACAACACCAGGGTAGAGCTCCAGAGTTCTCTGAGAGTTCAAGGTGAGTCAAAGAAGAATGAAATTCCTTCCATTCCTTTCACTTCTGGATTATCGCAGATCATCGGAGGCAGTGAGGCGTTTCAAGAATCGATCTTTAACCATTTCAGGCAAGCCTCATGTCTGTTGTAAACTAATAGAATGCAGTGAATTCTTAGGCGCTCCTTTCAATAGAAAGCAACCCAAGCGACATAGAAATGTAGATGGTTTGAAATAAATAATATTCTTAGCTTTATTCCGTTTCAAGAATATCTTAATGTGAAGTGTTAATTAAAAGCATGTTCGGAATAAGTAAATTATGAGTGAAGTAAAAGTTTCAGTTCCACGAAATACTGTACCCGCGCACTGACAGTACGACAGTAATCGAACAGGCGACCAGGAGAGGTGGCTCAATGCAACAACTGATGTCTGGAGGAGAATTCTAGAGGCCGGCTGCTCTGATCGGTAGTTTTCCGTAGTTTCTCCGATGAACACAAGGTGAATGCCGGAGAAGTCCCTTAACAAACGGGCCACGAACCGCGCGCGATCTATCCTACCTCGTCCCAGCTCTATCCTCTCCCCTTACATACACTTACACTAACACGTGTCACATTATACTACCACATATTCCGGGAGACCGGTCGGGAGCTCAGAACGTGTTCCGACTGGGGCGGTGCCTTACTGGGGATATACCTTGTGGAGGAAAACGCCGCTAGTCGACGGCAGGTCGGCGTCAGATCTCACCATACAGCGGGGGTAGACCATCACCACCACCCGAGGAAAAGTATGCACTACTCTTACGGGACGAACGCCCCTTGTAGTTGACGCTCCCGGAATCACTAACAATCAGTCAATCAATCATCGAACAGGCGACAAAATATGTCAACCAATATTGCACGTTGCCACACGCCACCAGAGTCCACGACAACCTACGCCATCGAGATCTCCCTTTGTGGGGACATCAATCGGCTGTCAGCTCCGGGTTCAAGGTGATTTCACTTGGGATTTAAGCTTTTCTATCGAATTTAATCGTTTAATGTCATCTGACAAAGTGTTGTAAAATAATGTACATTGATACTGTCCCCTGATGAATATGATTCCTACGTCCATTGTTATAGTAATAGATAACGGCGTTTTCTGAAAATATATTCCCGCCCTTAATTGTAATTACATATTTCTGAATTCATTAAACACAGAATGTTTAGTGCTCTCACGCTGATTTAACATAATTGCAACAGCGTCAAAGTGTCTTGAACAAATATTTTAAATACATATTTTATCACTATTTCGTGGTTATGTTGGAAAATGACAAGTGTCTGCACGCTACTTAGCAACCGATTCTTTTAGCCTTGGTTACTTCCGTCTTACTAATCTGAAGGAGTGTTATTATAGAAACTTAAGAGTTGTTGCAGTCAGTTGCGCTGCTTTTGTGCGGCGCTGTATCAGTAGACTGCTACCGTCCGCCCATCGCTGGCTCATCAGGTGCTCATAGCAGCGCCGAAGGGCGCTCGCGGGGCTGTTGGACCGCTCAGCTGCGGAGAAGCCGGAAGGCGGCGGGCGCCATTAGCAAGGGACTTTACGACTCCAACGCGGTGGAGCGGGCAGCTCCCGCGCTGCGGACCGGCGCTTCGGGCCTGCCCTGCCCTGTCCCTGCGCCTGGCAAGGGTTGGGCAGCGACGGCTAAACGCTCTCGTAAACATTGCATTTAACGCAGGCGGCAGCCACAAGCGCCTGGGCTCCGATGCGACCGTGTCCACGTGCCCCCGGTGGATCCCAACGGTCACACCGGGAGCGATGGCTCAGTGCATCAACTGATGCCACTGCAGCGCCTCTGACCGGGAGCTCCTAGGTTTCACTCCCCACGGCGGCAGCATTGTCGACACTAGCTTTTCAGCTGGGTCGAATTCAGGCGCTGTCTTTAGGAGAATTCAAGCGGCCGGTTGCTCTGATCGGTAGGTTTACGATCAACACCAGGCGAATGCCGGAGCAGTACCCTAACAAACGGGCCACGGACCGCGCGCGATCTTTCCTTCTTCTTCCTTGTCCTATCGTCTCCCTTTACACACACACACACACACACACACACACACACACTTACTCTAACATGCACTACACTACCACATATTCCGGGAGATCGGTCGGGAGCATAGAGCTTGCCTCGGCTGGAGCGGTGCCCCGCTGGTGGGAGAGTCCTGGTTAGGGGGAAACCTCACTAGCCGACGGTAGGTCGGCGCCGGATCTCGCCATCCAGTGTGGAAGAACACCGCCCCCTCCGTGGAAAACCGCACTTAACTTACGGGACTAATGACCTAAGCAGTTGACAAGCCCGGAATCACTAACCAACCAACCACCAACCGTGAAAAACGTGCGCGAATTACTAACCAACCAATCAACCAACCAACCAACCCAATGGCCACCGGGCTTCTTGCTCTTCCCCTCTTTCTGACTCCTCTCTTTCTCCCTCCTCTCTTGCTCTCTCTTCTCTTTCTCTTCTCTCTCTTTGTCTCTTTCTCTATTTAATCTCCAGCTCCTCTCACGTCACACTGCAATGTTAAAAGTATCCCCTTAGGGCGCCGTCAACGGCGCGGCGTCCTCCGATCGCCGCAGCGCATCCCCTCCCCCTCCACCCCCGCCCTCCCCTCCTCACCCACCCCTCCCCTCCCCTCCTCACCCTCCCCTCCCTGCGGCAAGAGCTGTCGCACGCCTCCCGCGCCGCACCTCAGCGAATTGCGCGGCTGAGTTTAGCGTAATGCGCCTAAAAACTCACTCGCTCGCCTGCAATTGCGGCGATTCTCCTCGCCTCAACGATTCAAACACCTCGAAAAAATGTGCATCGTGCAATATTTTCTTCCACCGAATTACATCAAAGGTTGTACCATTGTTGCGAATTCAGACGCTGACCACTTTTTATCGCGCTGCCTTGGAAAGTGATTTGCTTACTGCGTGTTGTTACTGCAATTACGTTACTTGCTGGAACGGCTGAAAACCAAATGCTTTTTTCTCGCACCTGCCTGCGGCATCATTAACCTAATAGAGCGTAACGCACTTCAATTACTTACTGTAGTTTCTGGAAAAATCGTGTTCCATTTAACGTCCCCTCTGCGGCTTTCATTAATTCGCTTTGCTAATCCCGCAAAATCCTCTCGATCCGGAGGGCAAGCGGGAAGGACATAAAAGTGGGAGATGAATGGGCTTGGGGTGGGGGGATGGGAGGGGGAGACCGCCCCAGAAGGCGGAGCGCCGCCGCCGCCGCCGCCGCCGCCGCCGCCGCCGGGGACAAAGGGCGTAATTGAATTGCGCGCGCATGCGACTGGCGCTCTCCGTTGACTCTGCGCTTAATCTTATTAGCTAATTGGATTAGGGCGAGCGGCACCGCGGATGCGCCGGCCACTGGCCCGCGCTCCGCGTCACGTCGCCTCACGTCACGTCACGTCACGTCGTGACGCCCGGCAGGCAGCCCTCGACGGGGCACGACCCACACACTCCGAAAGACTCGCTTGCTGCTTTTTCTGCCGTTCTGCCTGCAGAACTTTCCTCCTGTGTTTTCTTACTTTACCTGATATACTTTTCCTCATACACTTACTGATACTGATATCCTGATACTGATATCCTGATACTGATATACTGATATAATGATACTGATTTACTGATACTGATTTACTGATACTGATTTACTGATACTGATTTACTGATACTGATTTACTGATACTGATTTACTGATACTGATTTACTGATACTTTATTATTTCCTGTTATACTTACTGATATACTTTTTCTGAGCTTTCTTGCTTGATTTACGCTACGAGATTTTTTTTTCTATTTCCATTCTTCTTTCAGTTTTTTTCCAATATGTACTATATTGCATGTTTTCCCTTTCTGATCATTCTCTGCCATAGTACTTCTCCTTACATTATCTTGTATCCCATCTTTATTACCGAGCTTCTACGGTCATTCCGAATCCCGTAAAGGATTCATGAGTTAAAATTCAGATTCAATCAGTTCATTGACCTCTTTCGAGATTTGAAGAAAGGTTCTAGGAAAAGTAAAGGTAAATTGTAGTCTCTTTCACTATGTAAGGTTTATATGCTTGAGTCGTTGAAAGAAATGATTATGCCCTCATGGTATTTGTCGTATACGAAACTTTTGCCAACTACTGCAAAACTAATTTTAAGAAATCATTCTAAAGAAATAACTTGAAGCGTCATGAACGTTATATTAATCATGTCGGTCTGACATTTTCATAAATAAATTTCGAAGTGTTAAAAACAATAAGCATTCATTTCTCCTCAATCTTGAAATAGATTTGGAGAACATACAATGTGTCGGTATTGATATTAACTTTAATAATAAATGGATAAATGATAATTCAATGAGAATGGTGTACTCGTTAGTGATTTAAATTACGTCTTTCATTCCTCTATCTGGGAAGACTTCATTGAATATGAAGTTATCATGTTCACGTAGATATGCAGCGGCCTGACTGTTCAAGCAACAGGACCAGCCACATAAAAAACTAAAGAACAAGAAAAACAAACGTGATTGGCCGACCGGGATAGCGGAGGTGGCTAAGGGCGAGTACCGACTCAGCGCTTCGGTCCGAAGGGTCGCGGGTTCGAATCCCGCCTTGGGCATGGTTGTTTGTCCCGTGACTTTGTATGTGTTGTCGCAGAGGGCCTCGCGTTCTGCTGACCCCAAATCAGAGGAGCCCGCAAGTGTGTTGGTCTAGTGTATGGTCGAATATGCGTCCCATCGGGACGTAAAGGGTAACCGGCTGTCGGCTGGATAAAAGCCCTAGAAAAAACCAAAAACGAAAGTGATTGTCTTTTATGTATTCGAATGTCATCCAGAAATAATGTTGTGTACTGCCATGTGTTCTTTGTTCCATCTTCAAGACTAAACGCAATTCTTCCTTCGACATGCTTACTCTGATCCTCGCTTCAATATGTGCTTTACTAATAGATCCTACCACTAATATCGTCATTTTTGACACCTGTAGGCATGCTTCGAGTCTTCGTTCGTCGAGTGAAGTCTCCGTGGGAGCCGGCGTCTGCTACTGTGTATGAGAAATCAGATCGGTCATCGACACCATTATCACTAGTGAGTCCAATATACTTATGAACATCATATAATCAAAAACAACAATAAATTCACTGGACGTAAATATTCTTCCTACAAGAATTCATCACAAAGAGCACACTTTTTTAAAATTTTTACTGGAAATGAAATAGAACTTGAATTCCATTATTGACATTCAGCAGGAATGCAGAAATAGAAAACGTTTCATTGATCAAAATGTCTTATCAGTTTTAATTTTAATTTACTTTTTCTCAGTTTTGATCACTCAGTGCTTTTTTCCTTTTTTGTGGTATTATTATTGTCCTATTTTCTATATCTTTAAACGTGACTTGATCTTCTTAGAGTTTCATTTATTGATTATTCGAAATAAAGCGTTCCAACACGGCTTAAGTAGCCAAATATTTGTTCTATTCGTCACATATATTCTGTTTTTTATTTTAACTTCAGTATATTTTTAACGTTTGAGCTACCAAGAGTAGGATCGCCATTTTCGAAAGGTAGCTGACAGTTCTGTCTTGTACATACTTCTGAACCGACACAAAAGATGCAGCTCCGAATGAAAATATTCCAAGGCTTGGTGAAAGCTTCGCTCATCTGAGTGCAGCAGAATCGTCATGAGTTGCAGCTTCTCCCACCAAGGCCGACTGGATCCGCTTATGATCGGCCGCCGGCCTGCCATTCCAAGAAGGCCTTGGCGCGGCCCAGTATATTCCGTTTGTTTTGCGTTGTTTTTAAATCGCACACGAATAGCTCGGATCTAAACTCACAATACATTTGAAGAAGAGTATGCACAAGTTCACAAGCACTATTCGTTTGTGTTTGATTATCATAGGTGACCTTCCTAGCAACGGCAATAAAGGAACGCAGAATAGTGTGTGTGTGTGTGTGTGTGTGTGTGTGTGTGTGTGTGTCTGTGTGTGTGTATGTGTGTGTGTGTATGCAAAAATGTTTAAACGTTTTCGTTCTTCATTTGTTTGTTCTCTTAAAAATAGCTGAAATACGTCGAAAGTCAAGAGCCACACATGGCCGATGAGAATCATGCTACTCATACGTGAGTAAAAAGTCATTTTAACACAACATTTCAATTAGCAATGCGAGTGGGCAATCAGTAATGTGAGGGCGCCTTAATTGTGTTTGCTAACATTTACAACTGAGTCGTGCTGTGCAAATACTTTCGCTCAAATCTAAATAATTCTAGACCATAAAAAATATTTTTATTCTTATATGTAAGTAACTTATCATTATCATTGTGTAACTTTATATTAACTCTGAGCTTCATCGCTAAAACTTTCAATCTAAACATTTTAATTTTATTCTGTGCCACAATTCACTGTAATGTTGTTATAGGATCAATGACACAAGGTGTATTGATAAGCAGAAATACTATATTACAAATTAACATGAAGGTATTGATATTAACGATGGAATAATCATAGTAATATTTCGCACCATAGTGAGTTTACATTGTAGCTTAATTGGGTGTTCTAAGTAATGAAAACTATGCAAAAGTACAGGTTCGTATGGAAATTCATTCTTTTTTTATAGTTTTTTGAAGTTTATTTTTGGTTGCGTCAATAACGTGGTTATTGGCGATTATTTCTATTACAAATACAATTCATCAGTAGAAAAATACAACTTTATAAATAGCAATATTGTAGTTTGTACATTTGCGAAATGTTCATAAATAATGTTCGGACTTTGCAAATGAAATCCATGGAGCTAAGCGGTTTCAGGATTTGGAAGTTTTCAAAATACTGTCCAAATAAAAAAAATTATGGAATTAGTTCGAATTGGACCGCAAGTGGGTCGCTTCCCATTGCCGAGGTCATACACGTGTCTTGTCGTTAACAGCGTAATTGGATGAAGAAAATGAAACGAAGAAGCCCCGCCAAGTTTTAAGTTGGCTGAAGAAACCTTGCAAGAAAATTCGATCATCGTCTTCAATCAATGCTGTGTATGTAAATGGAGTGTATTTATGTTTCTCGCACTAAGTAAATGGTTGTTTGTTTTTTTAAGTAAATAATTATGCTCGAATGAAGTAAATCCAAATAAAAATTAGAGCCTGAGAGTTTCAGAACTCTGGAAGTAAGTAGTAACTAATTTCTAACATTTTCTATCTTTCTATTTTACTTTGATTTGCAAGTACATTATGTTTATAATATAGAAAATAGGTTATTGAGTGTAAGAGCCTTTTCCTGGCATCATTCTTTTCCCCTAAAGGAGTCCATCGATATTTATGAAAAATATCATCTTATCTGATCTCTGAAGTAAAGCCAGAAGTAGAATGCGTGCTCTAGCAAATAACTACAGACTGCTACAACTAGTTTTACGGCAGCTGCATGACACATTCTCGTTTAGATAAATGTGATAGTAGGAATACATCTTTCGTGATTATAACTTTATAGGAGTATAAGGAACGATGTTTACTGTTTTTGTGTTATAGTTAATCCCGTTTTACTGGTAGAATGTATATTTAAACCCATCATAACCTTGTGATGTAATATGTTGTTACATTGACATGAGTAAATTATTGAGGAAAGGAAGTAATCCAGTATCAGAATTAACGGCGTTTCTGTGGTTACTACGAATTACAACGCAACTTACAATTTCCGCAACAATTTGTCGAAACTAACATTCTCAGAAACTCCTGCGGTACTACGTGTGTTTATTTTTCTCGATGATCCTAAAAAAAATATTACCTCGACAGTGGAGAACATTTTCCCGGACGATTGATTTCTCGAAAGAAATAAAAAAAACCTGCGGAGGAGGAAAAGAATAAATCTTGTTTCTTATATTGAGAGGTCTTCTTCACCGCCTCATGAACACAAACAAGCAATAACTCGCGTTACTTTGTTTCCTCTGGAAACACGATTAACTTCACGGTAGGCTGATCGTCCGCTGTTTTGTGCACGTAACCACGAAAGTAGAGCAGAAGGTAGCTTCGACTGCAACGGATGCTTTCGAGGGTAGGGACTGAAGCTAATGACTGGCTGATCGCTTAAATTTAATTGTGCTACTTGCTCGAAAAAATCCTTTGCGGGATAATCGGTGAACAATATTACAAAATTAGTTTAGATGGGGACGTTATTGCAGTTTCGGACTTTCTCAACTTTCTTAAAGAAATAATTTCTTGGAAACGAGCTTTGCCTTTCACTGGTCCAATTTCTTTGAGTGGTGGATTTTGGACGGTGTAGAAATCTGTGAAGATCCAGTTCAAAGGCAGCGCCTCTAACCGGGAGGTCCTAGGTTCGAGTCCTGGCGGCGGCAGGATTTTCGACACTAGCTTTTCAGCTAGGTCGAATTCAGCTGCTGTCTGGAGGAGAATTCTAGCGGCCGGCTGCTCTGATCGGTAGTTTTCCGTGGTTTCTCCGATCAACACCAGGCGAATGCCGGAGCAGTACCCTAACAAACGAGCCACGGACCGCACGCGATCTGTCCTTCTTCTTCCTTGTCCTATCCTCTCCTCTTACACACACACTTACACTAACATGCACTACACTACCACATATTCCGGGAGACCGGTCGGGAGCTCAGAGCTTGCCCCGCCTGTGGCGGTGCACGGTTGGTGGGAGAGTCCTGGTTAGGGTAAACCCCACTAGCCGACGGTAAGTCGGCGCCGGATCTTGCCATCCAGCGGGGGAAGATCACCGCCATCTCCCGAGAAAAAAGCATGCACTACACTAACGGGACTAATGACCGAAGCAGTTGACGCTCCCGGAAACACGAAAAACTCAATCAATCGAGTTGAAAGGTGATAATTAAGTGTGAGCAGCTACACTGCCTGACGAAAATATCACAAACATTTCGAGTATTGAGAAAACGGTAATATTGGTATGCGACACTGTTTACATCTTTTCCTTTATCACGGCAATGAAGCTTCACGGCGCTCCATGCAACTCATACAATAGAAATCCATTTCGTGTCAGTTTCTAACTTTCCAATCCCAAATGTAATAGCTTTTCCTGTAACAACTTGCAACGCACGTCGCTTCGCAGTGGGAGCAGCTTCGACAGAACAACATTTCCGCGACCGACCTTTGAGATCGTGCCTCGCCAATCTCTGCCGTAAATCTCGGGCGTTGACAGGAACGCCTCGGGCAGGCAAAATAGAGCGAGACCACTCGGACGAGCGGCGTGCAAAGAGGGCGGAAGGTGGATGTGGGAGGAATGTGGGAGTAAAAATCAAACTCCAGAAACGTCGCGTAATGTGTGTTCTTTAAAAATAAAAATGAACAAGAAATATCAATGAGTTTTTTATTTATTTATTTTTAATTTTTTTATTTTTTACGTCAAAAAAAGCAGTTCAAAACTGCGTATGACGTGCTATGGGGAAAAGTGAATTGTGTGCACATTTTCAAAATTCTATGATTCCTACACTAAGTCATATACTACTTAAATTTGAAAAAAAATTCCCATGTAATAAAATCTATTTTCAAGGATAAAAAGGCAATAAATTTTGGCTCTTATCCATGTTGTCCATCGGAATAATACTTCGTGCTGCGACAACATGGAAACGATAAATTGAATAATTGTATTTCCCACTGAATTCTTGAAGACGTGCACAGAAAATGAAGTTACATTTATGTCCAGAAACAAAACAAGGGGCCATCTCAGCATTTGCTCAATGGATCAGGGAAACTGGACGAAAAACCTGATCGAGATGGGGGTCATTGACGCGGAGGCTGCAATACAATACTTTATATTAACATAATAGTAATTGACTGCCTATCTATAATTAGAAAGGCCATATTTCTGTATGTAATAGTATAAATAAAGGACTAGAAAACCTCTACTTCATTCTAAACATGTACTATTCATATATATCTGATACTGTTTATACTATTTTACACATTCACAAAAGTTATTTTCTTAATTTGCTTCGCGGTATTTTTTCCAAAGTATCCATCGTAAAGTTGCACCATTTTTCGCTCAAAATTAACATACACGCAGAAAATTAGTGCTCAACTACAGATGATACTGTCGGTACTTCAGATTTTGGTGAAAATGAATGGGTAGCTCACTTCCAGTTACACTCCCCTCTTTGGTTCTACTTAAAATATTTGGTACATTCATGAGCGTTTTTCTGTAAATTCAGTTTCCAATTTCTTCATGACTTTTTCTCCATAGGTCCAGGTGTTTCTGACAGTTTCTGTTTTGCTTTGTTCAATGTTTTCATAAAGTTACTTTCCATTTTTTCAATAGGAGCAATTCTATTTGAAATGAACATAAAATGTGATCAGGTATACATCAATACGTTTTGATAATTTGAGTCATTTAAAATTTTATTGGCATCGATTTCACAATTAGTTTCATCCACTTAAGTTCCCACACTGTCTTTGACTAGCCAAAAATGTTCATTGTGGTACTGTTACTCAACGGCTGTCTGATATGT
This sequence comes from Teleogryllus oceanicus, assembly GCA_964035755.1. Classification (NCBI taxonomy): domain Eukaryota; kingdom Metazoa; phylum Arthropoda; class Insecta; order Orthoptera; family Gryllidae; genus Teleogryllus; species Teleogryllus oceanicus. The sequence continues at coordinate 2,938,701 of CAXIVR010000014.1, read as the reverse complement.
TCCCCGACGAAAGAGCACATTCTTTTCGAGGAAGACGAATATCTGGACGCTTTTGTCGCAAAGACTGGATTATGATAGAGATTTTATATAAATTTTCTTCACGTATGATGTCAGTTCATTTGCCTTCGGAAATTCCATTCAATTCTGTTCAGCTATATGAATTAAGCCGGGGTCTAGGTAAATCACCTGGACAAGAGCAAGAAAAAACGTTCAATGGATTTTCTTTTCTTGGGGACAGCGAAACATCCTGATGAAAAATACTTGAATTCCAGAAGGGGGAGACAACAATATTTTATTTGAAAACTATCAGAAATGATCTGGGGATTCCGCACACAGTCGTGGCTCACTTAAGGGTTAATTATTGTGTCGAGCATTTGTAGAAAATACAAAATTATTAAAAATAAAAAGTATAAATTTTGGAAAAATAATTTAATGAGGGGAAAATAGAGTAAATTAGGTAAAAATGTGACGAAACTGGCACTAACGTAAAAATATGCATTTTTAGGCATTATGAAATTCGCTTCTTTATTTTGAAATATTACGAAACAAATGAAAGTACAAAAGCCATAGTAGAATATGATAAAGGACAAAATAGGAATTTGTTTAAGATCCCCTCTACTCGTAATCCTCTGAAGAGCATATGCACTTTTTAAATTCGCTTATGTATTTTCAAATGTTACAAAAGAGCATGCATATACAAAAGCTCTCTCTTGAAAATGTTAAAGAACAAATTTGTAGCTAGGTAGAATTCAGTCGCTGTCTGGAGGAGAATACTAGCGGCCGGCTGGTATGATCGGTAGTTTTCCGTGGTTTCTCCGATCAGCACGCGGCGAATGCCGGAGCAGTACCCTAACAAACGGGCCACGGACCGCGCGCGATCTTTCCTTCCTCTTCCTTATCCTATCCTCTCCCCTCACACACACACACACACACACACACACGACTCTACCATACACGCCGGGAGATCGGTCAGGCCTCACCATCCAGCGGGGGAAGATCACAACAAGCTTCCAATGTAAAATATGCACTATACTTACGGGACTAATGACTTTAGCAGTTGACGCGCTCGGAATCAGTAATCAATCAATCAACAAAATAGGCATTTGTTTTAGATTCGCTGCCAACTCGTAATCCTCAGAGATGTGCTGCACTTTGCACCCTTGTGCATACACCTTGCGCGCTCAGATTCCCTGGTCGGTGGCTTTGTGGCCGTGACAGTGGAATGGGTGAGTGGGCTGGTACCAGGGGCCGCCGCGACCGCCTCAATGGCGTTCGCCCAATACATCAAGATCAACTCCCACGCATGAACCACGATACCCGACGGTGACTCCGGACAGCCTCTCGCGGGTCAGTGGCCGCGTGGCGTCTCGTTTAGAAAGCAAGCAGTGTACGCGAGGCGTCGTAATGGCGTATTGTTGCTCTTTCTCTATGCGATAGTATCGGTGTAGTTTATTTTTTCTTATTACATTGCTCATGACTTATTTCCAGAGAAAGGAGGCTACGCTCCTTGAAAAAGAATGTTCCATAACTCATGCCTTGTTAGATTCATTTCTCAGAGTAGATGCAATTGAAGATAAGTGTTTTTTCTATTTATTATCATGGCCGTTCGGGAATTTGGGTTGGAATTTCAACCGGTGTCCAGCCACAAAATACTAGATTCCTTTTCTCTCCGTTACATTATTTAAACTGATTTTAGTTATGCTCATAGAGACGAAATCTTGGGTAAGAAATTCCATTTTTGGAGATGTTTTAGATTGGAAGAACTGCTGGTATTTCACTGTTTAATCTTAAGACATTTTGTTTTTCTTTAACATGGAGTGTTCGAAACTTATGGCCTCTTCAATTTAATGGAAGGGTTTTTTAGTCTATTCCATTCATGAAATTTCAGCCAATATCGTGCAAGAATACGGCCAAGCGTATAGAGTGCAGAGGTTAGTAATTACCTATACTAATTCTGGCACGTGCAACGAATCATCGTAAGAGAACAAGTATCTAAGGACAGCAATGGAATCGATTTTGGCCGAACTTTCGGTCGGCCGACGACGGACATTTTTGTCCGATTTGTCGGATTCGTCCAAACCCGTGATGATAAACATTGTTGTATTGAAAACGAACGACCCCTTTCGACGGCATCCGAAAACATTGACTGTCGGACGAAATTGTGTTTCTTTCGTCCAAAGTCGGCCGTCCGGAACTTTGGGCAAAATCGTCTCCACTGGTCTACTTAAATCTGTAGAGAGATTACAAGAAGGGATCGCTTTGACCGCTACTGCTTGGCCATTGCGGTAACATAACTGCAAGCTACGTCCATGCAGTTTGTCAGTGGGTTCGTTCACATTTACATCATATGTAAATGACTTCATTACTATCTCTTGTAATGTCATCGCCCTGATTGATTCATTGATTGATTACTGATTCCGGGTGCGTCAACGAATGAGATCATTAGTCCCGTAAGTGTAGTGCATGCTTTTGATCGTGAGGTGGCTGTGATGTACCTCCACTGGATGGCGAGATCCGGTGCCGACCTACCGTCGACTAGCGGGATTTTTCGTATCCATCTATATCTCACACCAGCGAGGCACCGGCCCAGCCGAGACAAGTTCTAAGTCCCCGACCGGTCTATCGACATGTGTAGTGGTGTAGTGCATGCTAGTGAAAGTGTGTAAGGCTAGGACAAGGAAGAGGAAGGAAAGTTCGCGAGCGGTCCGTTTGTTGGGGTACTGCTCCGGCATTCACCTGGTGTTGATCATGGAAACCACGGAAAACTACCGATCAGAGCAGCCTGCCGCTAGATTTTTCCCCCAGACAGCGCTTGAATTCGACCTAGCTGAAAAGCTAGTGTCGAAAATCCTGCCGCCGTGAGGAGTCGAAACCTAGGACCTCCCGGTCCGAAGTACTGCAGTGACATCAGTTAATGCACTGAGCCACCGCACCCAGTCATCGCCGTGCATGACGTTAATTTGTTTTATGACCTGTCAAAGTGGTCCCTTCTTAGAGTAACTCTACCTGGGGCCTCCGAGAGCGTGTACCGCCCTTGCTCGCTCCGCCTGACCGCACCTTGGGCGGCCGAGAGCGTCTGCCGTCCTCGCTCGCCCCGCTGGAGGCGTGGCCCGGGCGAGCGCTCGGGGGCGTAAATCGGGTGATTGGGAGGGCAGGCGGTGGGCGCCGTTATTCAGGGCGCATGTGGCGCTCGCGCGGCCGAGATATCCGCCCCGCCCCCCCCCCGGCCCGCTCGGGCTCGCCTCGGGTTCGCTCGGGTTCGCCGCTCGGGCTCGCCGCTCGGGCTCGCCGCTCGGGCTCGCCGCTCGGGTTCGCCGCTCGGGCTCGCCGCTCGGGCTCGGCGCTCGGGTTCGGCGCTCGGGCTCGCCGCTCGGGCTCGGGCTCGGGCTCGGCGCTCGGGTTCGCCGCTCGGGCTCGTCGCTCGGGCTCGGCGCTCGGGATCGCCGCTCGGGATCGCCGCTCGGTCTTTACGGAAATACCGCTTCTGGTCCTCTGTATCCTAGATTCCCAACGGTAATCTGCAGTTTAACAATTTTATGGGAGGACATTTAAAACATGATAGTTAATGTATCATTTATCATTTGGAGTGTACAATTCTAAACAACCTGTAACAAGAATTGTACCGCAGCTTCTTGGTCAATGACCCCATCTCGAGCAGGTTTTTCGTCCAGTTTCCCTGATCCCTTAAGCAAATGCTGAAATGGACCCTTGTTTTGCTTCTGGACATAAATGTAACGTCAAGAGGGGTGTCCATTACTTATCTGCCATATCGGCACCGAAATATTTTTAAAATATGTATATACTGTATTACATGTATAAAATAAAGTTCACAGATATTGTCACATTTTTGTTGATCATTTGTTCCCGAAAAAGATATCTTTGAACTCTTAAACTAATAGCGGAAACGCAATATTTTGCTAACTTGATATAAATGCCCAACTATTTCATGAAATCCGGGAAATTGTGGGTTATTTGAACCGCATACTTCGCTTTCCTTCCTTCGTCGGTGATAGGGCCATCGAGAGAAATTCCTCGCCCGATAGAATGGTAGTGCTTAGAGTGGGCCCTTATAAAAAAAATCTGCAGACTCGTATACTATGTATATGTAGTTATTTCTTACAAACGTTTAAATTGATGGTTTTCATCGCTCCCTTTGAGCTCCATGGACCATCTTAGGTGGCTCAGGGCTCCATCTGATGTCGAACATAGGAACTAAGTGAATTAAGCCGCTGTCAGTAGGAGTTGTGCAGCCGGCTGCTCTGTTCGGTAGTTTTCCGTGCTTTCTCCGATCAGTATTAGGCAAATGTCGGAGCTGTACCCTAGGAAACGGGCCACCGACCGCGTGCGATCTTTGCTTCCTCTTCCTTGACCTATCCTCACCCTTTACTTACACACATGCTTACACGCACTACACTACTACACACGTCTGGAGAACAGTCGGGAGCCGAGAGGTTGTCCTGGCTGGAGTAGTGTCCCGCTGGTGGGAGATACCTGGATAGGGAAACCGAACAAGTCGCCACCGCCGGATTTCAACATATAACGGGGGACGATGATCGCCACTTCCCAGCAATAAAAATGACCTATACTTATGGGACTAGTTACATTAGCAGTTGACGCGCCCGAAAACACTAATCAATCAATCAATCGAGCTCCATGCCCCCCTCCGCCCCCACGGGGAGCGGTAGCTCTGTGCATCAAGTGATGTCACTGCAGCGCCTCTGACCGGGAGGTCCTAGGTTCCCACTCCTCACGGCGGCACGATTTTCGACACTAGCTTTTCAGCTAGGTCGAATTCAGTCGCTGTCTGGAGGAGAAGTCTAGCGGCCGGCTGCTCTGATCGGTAGTTTCCGTGTTTTTTCTGATCAACACCACTAAACCAAACCCTACCAAACGGACCACGGAGCGCGCGCGATCCTTTCTTCCTCTTGCTTGTCCTATCCTCTCCCCTTACACACACACACTTACACTAACATGCACTGCACTATCACATATTCTGGGAGACCGGTTGGGAGCTTACAGGTTGTCTCGTCTGGAGCGGTACCTCGCTGGTGGGAGAGTCCTGGTTAGGGGGAGACCCCACTAGCCGACGGTAGGTCGCCTCCGAATCTCGCCATCCAGCAGGGGAAGATCACCACCATCTCCCGAGAAAAAAATATGCACTACACTTACGGGACTAATGACCGAAGCAGTTGACACGCCCGGAAACACGAAAAAATCAATCAAAAAAATTCTCCGCCCCCCTCTCATGCCCCCCTTCTCAGCAGGATCGTTGACAACCACTCCTCTGCCTTCTGCCTGTTCTTCGCCCAGCCTGCTCGCCCGTCTGCCGATTCGGATCCAACGGGCGGGAAACATCCGTTGCGAGGGAACGACTCGAGAGCGAGCGAAGTCCCGTCCGGACAGTCGGGGGCGCCGACCGAATAGATTTTACGCGCGCCCGTAAAATCTAAATCGGAGCCTCCTTACTTCCGCGTCTCTTCGCTGCAACCTCTCCAACGTTCCTGGGTCACCTTTCTGAAGCACGCACCGTTTCCATTTGTAATGCGCCTGGTATTAAAAACGAATAACTCTGTAATTAAAAAGATACTTTTTGCGTGCGGTATAATTTAATTTTACGACAATTATCGATTTTTTTATATTTTGCTGTTCGTTAGCCTGAGGTATTTATACGAAATTTATTGGCTTCGCTATTGATATAGTTATTTATGAGCATTTTTTTTTTGTTTAGGACCAATTGTTATTTCCCCTCTCGTTTCAACAGTATTTTATTTTGTTTAATGAGGAATTTCGTTGGAAAAACCTGTCGTCTCGTATAGTTAAAGCAAATATCTCCGTGAGCATGTGTCTCAGAGAATCTCTAACCTAACATCACACTTGTTTGCATCCTTTCTCCTAACTTATGCCATCAAGCAGTGTTCGTCTTTTTTCATATTTGGTAATGCTTTACAAACACTCATTAAGTCGCGTTCATTCTTCAAGAGCATTCATGTACCATGAATAAAAAAAGAATCCGCCCCCATAGCAAAGCCGTGTGGGTTTCGTTTACATTGGTTTCCTTGTGGTGTTTTAGAGGATTATGGACGAATTCTTTCATACTTCGCCCTCTTTTATCTATTTTTTTATAATTGGATGGGAGTCGTCTCTTTTGCAAATGACTCGGTAAAGAGCTTTTTTTCTATTATTGTCTGGTAGTTCAGTATCATCTGCATTGCAAATATCTTAGTAGATAGGAAATGACGGAATATTTCATCTTATGTATGCTGGTAGCTGTCTCGTTTTTAGATCGCATGGTAGTAGCATGGAAGAAGAATGACGAACAATTAACTGGGATCATATTAATGAAATTATATTTCATACGTACATCATCAAGTTTTGTTGAATGAATAAATAAATAAATAGTTAATTTTTAAGAATTTTCTCTCAGCATGTTATTTTGCCTAAAGTTCACTATAACACCAAATGTTTTTTAAACACTTATGTTTTATTAGTCTTTAATAGACTGCAGATGTGTTCGCTGCTTTACAAATGTTTTAAAACTATTGAGACGTTATTTGTAAACAAGTACACTGATCTCCTAGTATTTATTTTCTCTAAAAATCGGTTCTGGTAACATGAAAATACACCCGTAAAGACCCTCAGTTGAAATCAATTGATATAAAATAGACAATATAATTGTAATTTGCTTCCTTTGAATTAGAAGAATGATGCCTCAAACTTCCGACGTATACGAAACGCGTAAATATCCAGAGATTCTGGATAAAAAGCTAAAGACTCAAATCAAGACGCTCTCATCAAATGCCCACTGAGCGTGTCGCCGCAGGAGCGGCATTCAAGTCTTCCCCTTGCGGAGTGTTCTAGAAACGAGCGATGCGAAAAAGTTCCTTCCGCCGGATGAATCTCTGCGTTCGAACTGAGATTGCGCCTTACAAAGAGGGCGCTTTCTTTCGGATAGAACTCGATATCCATAGAGTTGCATCTAACAAGCGGTAACGTTTCGCGAATCGCCACAGAGGTTTTCTATCCATTGCAGTCTTCGCGAAAAGAATGGAGCTTCAGGGAAGTTCTTTCTGGGGCCGGCAGAGGGAAATCTTCGCCCTTTGTTTAGCGCCTGGGGCAGCACATTGCGCGGCGTACGATTTCGTCTGTGCAAGAGAAGCTGCACGGCAGCATCGAGCTTTGAGTATGCGAGGACATCGAGATCGTGCTTTCGTTCAGTCAGAATAAATGAGATTTTCATCTGGGTTTTCTGTGAAAATCTCATTTACAAAATGTACAACATCACTATATGGGATTCAACCTGTCTCCAAACTTGTTGTGATTCTTTTTACGTATTAACAGATTCAAGGTAGAGTTGTAAAAAAATCTTAATTCTTTACGCATTCAAGTAAAATTCTTCTCAGTATCATTTTTGTTTAACTGCAATATTCAGTTGTTCACACAATTCGTAAGACCATTCCTAAATCTGAATATGTATGGTCACACTTGCTGTTCGCTTCCAGCAGTCAGCAGTTCTAATTGTGAGCAACCAAATAACTCAACTAGAAAACTGGTGTATTCCAGTTCCGTGATAAGCACAGCATTCATTACCAGAATTTAACTCCTGCGTAATTTTCCCCACACCGCACTTTTTTTTAAACCGCTTCCGTCTGCATGAGAAAATGCGGCCGCCCTCGAAACTCCAGGTTAAGTAAACAACCGCGTCATGAAGACGAATACGGCGCATGAGTTCGCCTCTCTCGCAGCCCGCGCTTCATATCAGCAAAAACGCCGCTCCACGTGCGCACGCGCAAAGAAGGAAAGTGAATTCCTCTCCCTCCGAGCCGACGTCCCTAGAAGGCGGTGAAGCACCGCAAAGTCGTAAAAGGTCGCCGCGTTCAAACGGGATCCGCGCGCTCGGCGCGGCTGAGCCTATGAGATCTCGTCGCCCGCAGTGGGTGATAAGCGCTTCCTCATTATGACAGCGGGCGCGCGTGCCGGGGGAACAGGGAGGTTAGAGCAGGGAGCCTAAGCGCATTTACTTCCATTAAAACATTGGCCGTTTATTTGATCAGCTGTGGCGGTGGTGTCCTTCGGGAGCTTGAACGTCACTATAGTGACGTCAGTATGGTAGCGTTCAAGCTTCGGGAGCTTGAACGTCACTATAGTGACGTCAGTATGGTAGCGTTCAAGCTTCGGGAGCTTGAACGTCACTATAGTGACGTCAGTATGGTAGCGTTCAAGCTTCGGGAGCTTGAACGTCACTATAGTGACGTCAGTATGGTAGCGTTCAAGCTTCGGGAGCTTGAACGTCACTATTGTGACGTCAGTATGGTAGCGTTCAAGCTTCGGAGCTTGAACGTCACCATAGTGACGTCAGTATGGTAGCGTTCGCTTCGGAGCTTGAACGTCACTATAGTGACGTCAGTATGGTAGCGTTCAAGCTTCGGGAGCTTGAACGTCACTATAGTGACGTCAGTATGGTAGCGTTCAAGCTTCGGGAGCTTGAACGTCACTATAGTGACGTCAGTATGGTAGCGTTCGCTTCGAGCTTGAACGTCACCATAGTGACGTCAGTATGGTAGCGTTCAAGCTTCGGGAGCTTGAACGTCACATAGTGACGTCAGTATGGTAGCGTTCGCTTCGGAGCTTGAACGTCACTATAGTGACGTCAGTATGGTAGCGTTCAAGCTTCGGGAGCTTGAACGTCACTATAGTGACGTCAGTATGGTAGCGTTAATCCTGAAGCCCGATTGGATGACAGCGTCACAGCTGACCAAGTGTCAATGGACTTGATGTGGTATAGTGCCCGTCGCGCTGCCGGATTTTGCTCACTCCTAGCCCTCACCGATGTGACCTAACAGCTACGGATGGCAAAAGAACATTGATGTTTTGAAAACATCGATGTTTTCCACCAGAAACATCGATATATTAACATTAAAAAATAAAATGATAAATCCTAATTTGATGTAACTTATTATGAAACATTTGATATAACTTATAATGTAACTTTTGACGTGTCTTAACAATATAGAAAATCAGTTTTGTGTGATAATTATATTGTTGATTGTTATGCATTAAATTGTAAACTTGTTCTTGACACGAATAAACTAATAGGAAAACGATTTTTTTTACATTATGTACTGTAGCTTTCAGTCCTTTTTCCAGTCTCTGAGTAGTTAATACGCAGTCGCGGCTGTGTATTTTTAGAGCCGGATCAGTAGCTGTAAATGTATATTTTTTATAAATTAGGTTTTGGGTTGTTCAAAGAAAGAATATCTTTCAGAAATAGGCTAAACAAAGAATGGAAGTTCCCAGCTGAAACAGTCAATTCTTTGAAGAGGCCAAAACAAAATTTCTAACATTAAATAATGCTTTGTAGCTATAGGGTTGTAACTACTGACAATTTCGCAAAACGTATTCTTGCGTAATTGTCAAACTTCCAACTGTGACTATATTTTTTTTAAATAATAAGAAAGTAATACATGTTATAATAAAGATTATCCATGTATGCAAATTAACATTTGCCCTTTCATTTATTACGTAATATACCTTATAACTTAAAACTTATCTACGACATTTTTGGTTGGTTCAGAGGAGCCCCTCTGGTGGCATCAACTGTAGCTCTGCTCCCGCTAGTCAGCTTCAATTGAGGACCTCAGCAGTTACGGATTAGAGAATGCGAGGCCGCCGAGGGAAGCCGGAGGGCGCGGACTCGAGTGTGAATCACGGCCGCTTCTGCCCTCTTTTGTTGGGAGCTCTCACTCCCTCCCCCCTCTCTCTCTCTCTCTCTTTCTATTTCTATTTCCCTCTTTTTCTCTCTTTCAATTTCTCTCTCTCTTTGTCTCTTTTTCTATTTCTCTCTCTTGCTCTTTATCTTTCTCTTTCTCTCTCTTTGTATTTCTCTCACTTTCTTTCTCTCTGTCTTTCTTTCCCGGTAGAGATACGACGATGTTTCCAAAACATCCATGTTTGTATAAAATCATCGATGTATTTAACATCGATTTTCAATTCGATTTTTTTTACAACCAATGCTTTTACGTGGTCGATATTTTTTAAATCATAAAAAAATTCTATAATAATTTTCAGGTATCCATAAATTGAATTTTTTTAGTCCAAATTGGCCAAGGATGAAAAATAAATAAAATCGAGATTTCGTCAACAACAAAAAACCGTATATTATTTCGAAATTATCTAGTCAGATAATCCAAGTTTTGATCATTACTCTGGCCATTTCCTGACTTCGTTTTGTCAGTTTATTTATTTATTTATTTTACGTCAAAAAAACAGTTAAAAACTGCGTATGACGTGCTATGGGGAAAAGTGAATTGTGAATTGTGTGCACATTTTCAAAATTCTGTGATCCCTACACTAAGTCATATACTACATAAATTTTGAATTTTTGAAAGGGAGAAAAAAAAAATACAGTTAAATCTCAATTAAAAATGAATAAACTTTCAAATGAAATCCCCTCCTCCCCCGCCGCGTCGATAACACCGATGGGCTTGGGTCAACGTTTTATTAATTGTATTTTGTTTGTGTAGCATTGTGTTTTGAGTTTTAAGCATCGATGTTTGCAAACATCAATGTTTTATTAATTGTATTTTGTTTGTGTAGCATTGTGTTTTGAGTTTTAAGCATCGATGTTTGCAAACATCAATGTTTTATTAATTGTTTTTTAGCATTGTGTTTTGAGTTTTAAGCATCGATGTTTGCAAACATCAATGTTTTATTAATTGTATTTTGTTTGTGTAGCATTGTGTTTTGAGTTTTAAGCATCGATGTTTGCAAACATCAATGTTTTATTAATTGTATTTTGTTTGTGTAGCATTGTGTTTTGAGTTTTAAGCATCGATGTTTGCAAACATCAATGTTTTGTTGACGATGTCGCATCCTTACTGCGTGTGCCGACAAGCGCTGCGCCGCACGGTGTGACCAGATGGTGAAAACCTCAACTGGCGTCCAATTCGTTTAGCGACATTCAGATTGTATTTAATTATTTTTAGTGTATTGTATTTGGTTGGGGTGACAAGAGAATATAATAACTTCTTATTATTTAACTATGGTGATTGGTTAATTGAACCTATATTATGGAATAAAGATGAAGATACCTTAGGGATAACAGCGTAATGTTATTGGAGAGTTCTTATTGATAATAAAGATTGCGACCTCGATGTTGGATTAAGAAAATTATTAGGTGCAGAAGCTTAATTTATTGGTCTGTTCGACCATTAAATTCTTACATGATCTGAGTTCAGACCGGTGTGAGCCAGGTTGGTTTCTATCTCTATTTATTTATATATATTTTAGTACGAAAGGATTAAATATATTAAATGATTTATTATAAGGAATAATATTAATTACTATTTTGGCAGAATTAAGTGCTATGAATTTAGAATTCATGAATGTAATAATATTACATATAGTATTGTTAAATTATATATGGGGTTTTCAGGGTCGCTGATTTGAAATCTGAAATCCAAATTACGCAAAACTATATGGCGGATACAATACGCCGACCGTCATTTTTTGTCATTTTCACATATTTCATATTTTTTGTAAGAGAACGTTTCATGAATGTACACCAAACGCACTAAAATGACACACTGAAACAAAGGTTGTATTGTATCGTCAATTCATGACGAAATTCACTACTGCAGTGGACTCTTTCAAATTCTCAAAATTATCGGATCGGATCGGAATTATAAGTAATAATTAATTTGAGAAATTGATTTCGTTCAGTCATTTTTGATGCGTCACCTTTAGACCTTCATTATTCACATTTTATTATAAGTAGTGTTGACTAGTACTTTATCGGCTAAACTTCGGACGAGATCATGAGCTTGCATGCCAAGACCTGGTCTTTCAATTTCGAATTTTTGTGTTTGATAGGTTCTGTATGTCCTTGGAGGCTGTGATGTTGTGACCAAATTTAAGGAATATAATGTAAAACTAATAGTAAATGTTGGTATATGATAAAAAAAGTGCAACACATATACCGGGAAATTGTGCTGGGCACTTGGACTGTCCAATAGTTGATAGCATCAAAGCCACCGTAATATATCTGGAACTAGAGAAAATATATATAATATAAAAAATTAACATATTTCGAATACTAAGATCAAGTGAATTCTTTGTCGTTGTCATGAAAACCACTTCTGACATGGTAGTGGACGCATGTTCAACATATACACTGAGATTGGTACGTCACTCAACGGAGTACATTTAACATTCAGCGTGTTGATGACAAATATTAGTGAAGACACAATTTAACATGCGTGCATAAACAAAGGGGTTTAGGGGATGCTCTTATTCTTCTTCTTCCCCATATTTCTTTCTCTGGGAACCGTGGAATCGTAAATTCAAGAAATGTACAGAAGTAACTCTATCAGTTACTCGTTCACCATTGTTCACTTTAAAGCATCGTTTTGAATATTGTTGCAGTTATATCTCAGAAAGGAAATTTTCGGCATATTTAACAATAAATAAACTTTCAACTTTAATGGAAACGTGAAATTTTTAAGTACTCGTTGAATAAAAATCTTAATGGAAATTGAAATATTTTCAAATATTATGTTTGTATGAAATTTACATAGAAAAAATGTTTATCATATCCTTCTTCCCTATATTACAATGTCCATCTTTCTCTGTTTGTATTGGTACACGATTATCGAGTAGTAAGTTGGGAAGCTGGGCAGGAACCGAGCCACATAGCCGAGAGCGTAGCGTCGTAGTCTCGGAATGTCAAGGTGGCTGGTTCGAATCCTGGTGACAGCAGCAGATTTTAGAAAGTGAATGTCAATGTTTCACAGTTGCTCTAATCATGGAATGGCTGAATTACGCGCGATGTAGCATGTTTCGTAAATACGATGTGTGTTACTGACATAACAGCCTATAAAAATCCCACCTCTTAAATTGAGAGTCATAGTGCCCATCTGTGCAAATCGCATGACGGGTCTCCCATTGGTGGGACATTGTTTCGTTTTACATATTCGGGTCACTTATCTAGAATGCAATATTTTGGAATTGATTCAACCTTTGACTTTCGATTCTGAAGGGGAAGATGTTAAAAACAATGCATACATGTTTGGCGTCCTCAAGCAATTGGGTGTATTTGTGAAAACCATCACTTCATTTTTGCAAATTCATATTTATTTGTTACTTTTTGACTTTTTCATTTATTGTGGAGGAGTGGAGAGAGGGTATTTGTGAGAAAAGGGGGCATATGAATTTATGATTTGGGGTGAGTGAAGGAGATCTTTGGAGAATCTGGAAATAATGCGCGATAGATATGTGTTTTGGCGGAGGTTGAATACGTATTACATATTTATTACATATTTTGTGTCTTCCTACGTACCGTTCTCGGTTCTTTTCTTATTAGTCTGTTCTTTGTTCGTACGAAAGAGAAGGAAACCAATTATTTTACACTGTTGTTCACTTTTTCACTATCCTTTTTACAAAATAACACTGATTTTATGAGGATCGCTAAAAGACTACAACGCGCAACAGAGAATATCACATTCACGGACGCTCGCTCTCCAGCAGACTGTTTACACGAAATCCTACGCCTTGGTCCTTGAGTGGGGGGATGTCGCGCGCATGCGCTGCCGCCTCGTGATCCGACCTAAAGACGTTGGAGGCATTCGCCAACGGCCTGAGCATCGCTCGCTCACAGCCTGCGTTGCATGGACAATCTAGTGACGATTAAAGACGCCGATCGCACGGAAGACCGAAAAAAATGAAAAAAGGAAATAAATTGAAAGGAATAAATGATTCTTTTTATTTCCTTGGGCGTTGACTCATGACTTACACACCCAAAGAAAACGCCACTGTTCCGAGACTACGGCAAAACAACATGGATAAGAGCCAACATTTATTGCCTTTTTGTCCTTGAAAATAGATTTTATTACTTGGGACCTTTTTTTCTTTTCTTTTTTTTTTTTCCTTTTTTTTCGTCTTTGAAATTTAAGTAGTATATGACTTAGTGTAGGAATTTTGAAAATGTGCACACAATTCACTTTCCCCCATAGCACGTCATGTGCAGTTTTTAACTGTTTTTTTTTTTTACGTAAAATAAATAAATAAGACGCTGCACCTCACGAAACCACGAAGGAATGGATAAAGTATTATCCTCGCACGTTTTCCTGAGCTCTCGCTTCGCTCCTTGCGTGAGGAGTGGGGTGTTTGATTATTTAGACAAGGAATTTTATATCCAATTTCTAGTTCGTTTTTCGATGCAAAATAGTTTCTATTACATGGGAGCGAACATTTCTGGTTATCAGATATTGACCACAATGCTCGTTGCTATAATTTATTCTTAATTCAACCAATGTTGGCAAAGGAGTTGTGGTGGGTATTCCGGGGCTCAAGATACCGTGCGCATATAGTATTCAGTCCAGCAATACGCGCCGTTCATTTACGGTTCTCCAACACTGTAGAGTTGGGTTGCTATACAAGTGAGCATACAGTATATAATTAGCTAGCAAAAACGTGTTTTGAGAGTTATTACGCACATGTATAATTGGGTGGATTGAGGCGTTAATGCACCTAAGGGATCATTGCACTCCGATTTAAACGTAGCTGCACTTCAAGGTCACGAGCTGGAAGGAGAGGGGAAGACTGTCACCCAATCAGGAACTTCGTTAGGACTTAAATTTTTGGTATTGGAGCTTCCGATTGAATAACAATGTCCCCATCTCCTTCCAGCTCGTGACTTTGAAGTGCAGCTGTGTTTAAATAGGAGTATAGCTAATCGATTCTTCTGGGATTCCCAGATCGACAGCCGAATATCCATCTAATTCAAAAGTGTTTGTAAGGGAAAGTATTAGAAGAATCCAAAGGATATGCAGATCGTTGAGAGGACTTGACCGTACAGAAGGCGGAGCCTCGCACGAGTGGAGGGGTAGCCGGTCCCAGCCGCCGCCCCCGCCCCCGCCGCCGCTCCCGCCCCCGCCGCCGCCCCCGCCCCCGCCGCCGCCGCTGCTCCGCCCCGCCGCCGCCCCCGCCGCCGCCCCGCCGCCGCCCCGCCGCCGCCCCGCCGCCGCCCCTGCCGCCGCCCCCGCCGCCGCCCCGCCGCCGCCCCGCCGCCGCCCCGCCGCCGCCCTCCCCGCCCCTCCCCGCACCCGCCGCCGCCCTCCCCACCCCGCCGACGCCACCGCCCCACTGACCTGCTTCCGCGGGCAGACCCACCCCGCTTCCACTCTGCCCCGTCCCCGTCCCTCCGTCCCCTCCCGCCTCCTGCAACCAATCCGCATCAGCGCGTCAACTGAATTTTCGAAGCTGGATAGCTATTTTTCCATAACATGTAAAACGTAATAAACTTGTGTAAACGAATAAATAGTAAATCTTCGATTTCTTGATTAATTTTTTTAAAGTTTTTTCTACAAATTATCGTTGCTGCTGTGTGATGATGTCGAAAATGTATTAAAAGTCTCTTTATATTATTACAGTGAATTTATTATTTAAAATTTGCTTTCCGGGTTCGTAGGTTTCTTGTTTATCAACGATTTTTCATGTTAAACCTGTCTTTGCGTGAATCCGTAGGTTTTTGCATATGCTTGGAATGGAAACCTTTGTGTCTAATGTGATTCGCATGATATGAACTCTTCGTGGTTGCATTGAAAATGACACAATGGATACACCCTTTAAAAATTCTTTAATGTTACTTCAGGTAATTCTATCTAATAATATTCTCTATGAATATATTTAATATTTCAATCTATATCGTATTCTCCATGAATCAGCATCGTATTCTTTATCGATCTGTATAGCATTCTACATGAAACCATATAATATTATAAATATTATAATATTAAAATTATATCCCAAGCATTTGTGAATAATGTACTGTTAAGAGAAGATAAAATAAATTTTATGAAAAAATGACTTACTACAATTGGCCGAAAGAATGTAATAAGGAAAACAGAGATAATTGTATCTATTTGTGATATATAAAAGAAAAACTCTTGGAATAGCATGGAAACAATGCAATGTCATATCAACAAACGGCCGTGTTCCACTTAGACGATTTTATCACGCTTTCCTTGACACGTCTGTTCGTCGCCCATTCCACGGCGCGGCACTTGGTCCCGCGAACGAAGCAGCTCATCATTGCCGCCCATTTCCTTTGCTCTCCTTCCGTCTCGTTGACGCTGCACCAGATTGCAGCCCCGCAGCGGCGCTAGCCTTTCTCGAGGACTCAAGCCCCGCGGGGTTCTCCGTTTCTGCTTCGCCCGCCCCGCCCCGCCCGCCTCGCCCCGCCCCGCCCCGCCCCCGGCCCCCCTCCCGCCCCGCCCGCCCCCGCCCCTCCCCCCCGTCTCGCTTGGCTCGGCCTGGCCCCGCATCGCCCCGCCTTCTCCCCGACCTGCCCAGCATAACCTCGCCCTGCCCCGTCCTGCTCCGCCATCCTCGCCTCGCCCTCCCTGTCCTCGCCCTGCTTCGCCACCCACCCTTGCTGTGCTCCGTCTCGCCTCTCCCCGCCCCATTCCCCCCGCACTCCCACGCACTCTCTACTTCACCTTGCCTCTCCCCTCCCGGACTATCCACCCACCTTGCCACAACTTGCCCCACCGAACGGGGCCCTTTCTCCCCGCCCTACCCTGTCCTACCCTGCTCCGCTCCGCCCCATGCCGCTTTTCCTGTTCCGCTCGTTTCTTATCATCCCGCAGGGTATCATTGTCTCATTCCATCTCATCCCATTATGTCCCATTTCGTCCGTCCGTTCGACCCGCCCTACTCGTCCCGCTCCACTCGCCCCGTCCCAATCGCCACGCCCAAATCAGCTCGCTCCACTCGCCCTGCCCTAAACGCTTCCCCGTAACTTATAAGTGCTTCCCATTCCACCGCTCAGTTCTACCTGACTCCATCCCATCCGTTTGCCCCGCCTCCTCCTATTCGTGTTCATGTCCTGTTCCTGTCTGTCCTATGCTCCTTCCTGTCCTGTTCAGCCCCTCCGCAGCCACTCCACTCAATCTTTCCCAGCCCCTCCTGGCCCTGTTCCTTTCCGATGCCCATCCCACCACCCCGTCTCGCTCCGCCGCCGGCGACAGGCGTAAAGAACCGGCTCCCGCCGACTGCCTGCGAGTAATGGTCCATTTACACCCGTGCGCGAGACAATTTCTTCGTGCTGCGCCTAAACGGGCGTGTTCGCCATTTATCTACGCGTTGCTCCGTCGCCTTTGTCCGATGTCTCCTCATGATTCCACCGCAAAGTGTAAAGTACAAACGGCTTTCCTTGGTTGGTTGGTTGGTGATTCCGGGCGCGTCAAAAGCTTAGGTCATGAGTCCCGTAAGTGTAGTGCATTTTTTCTCTCGTGAGAGGGCAGTGATCTTCCCCCGCTGGATGGCGAGATCCGGCGCCGACCTACCGTCGGCTAGTGGGGTTTCCCCCTAACCAGGACTCTCCCACCAGCGGGGCACCGCCCAAGCCGGAACAAGCTCTAAGCTACCGACCGGTCTCCAGGAATATGTGGTAGTGTAGTGCATGTTAGCGTAAGTGGGTGTGTAAGGGGGTGATAATCGAATAAGGAAGAGGAAGGAAATATCGCGCGCGGTCTGTGTCCAGTTTGTTAGGATACTGCTCCGGCATTCGTCTGCTGTTGATCGGAGAAACCACGGAAAACTACCGATCAGAGCAGCCGGCCGCTAGAATTCTCCTCTAGACAGCGACTGAACTCGATCTAGCTGAAAAGCTAGTGTCGAAAATCCCGCCGCCGTCAGGACTCGAACCGAGCTTCAAATTAGGACCTCCCGGTCAGAGGCGCTGCAGTAACATCAGTTGATGCACTGAGCTATCGCTCCCGGTACGGCTTTCCTTTTTCCTCCCATTTTTCTTCCCATAATTCCTTCGATCTCCGTTAGCAACTGCGTGCATCGTTGATCTACGGTAAGCCGATACATAATATTATTGAATTGCGCCCGAACAAGCCATCAGACCGCAGTGTTCACTGTAAGCTGAAATGATCGCGCGGGCAACACGGTCTATTGCTTGGTAATACTGTTCATTGTAGACTCGGGTGTGTTTAGGAATATATTCAGCGGGCAATGAATTACTATAAATAGTATTTAAAGTGACTATTCCATTCGGGACATTAACACCAATAGTGTTTAACTATACATACAAAATCCCTCAGTCAGGGCGAATATCTAAAAAAAAATGTATCCCTTTTTCTATTCGATTTTTCTTACCGCTTCTCCCTACTAGCCAATCATAAACTGTGACCCATCCGTCTTAAGAGGCGATATATACTTCGATCAGTATGTCGGTGCCCAATAAACCACGTATGTATTATGACATAACCTCTTTGATTTTAACATAGCTTTCAGTTATTATCAATATTTCGCCCATTTTAGAACTCCGTTGGACAGAATTTCATTCGTGGAATAGTCCTATTAAATACCACTCGTGCTTTGGAAATTCTTAAACGAATCCCCTCCTCGCATCGCGAGTCGGGAATTTTTCGCCAATTTCCAAAGCACTCGTGGTATTACCTATGAAAATGTTTTTGAATATTTACAAAAAAATCATAATCCATATTTAAACTTCTACAATCCAATTCAAACCCCCAGTACTACTCCCAGAATCAGTTTCAGTAAACGTTTTTTTCAATGGATAACACGATAATTTAAGTCTATTCTCGAAGAATACAGGTATATAATCAGGAAACGAAATGGTTCTCGGCCGTTTAAATTGGACGTCGACAATGAACCCGTTTGGCCAGCAAGAGATTCAATTGCAGCGCGGCGGCGGTTGTGATGGAGGTCAAATGAATGGTGGGAGCGCGCTGTAAGTCGAATCAGCAGCCGATACGCTCGGGGCCTTGCAATTACCCCTGGGGGACTCACACGGATCTGGCGGTGCAGTAATCTTTCCCAGCTGTTAATTGCGTCTCCTGTTGCCCGGTCCTCAGCTCGCAACAGCGCCACGTCACGCGCGGGCGCCTGCCTTAATAACAGCCATCGACGCTTTGGGAATTTTGCACTTCGCAGCGCTAACTGACGGTTGAAGGCTCCTGGAGTAAGAGCTGTCCAAAGTTATGATAAAATGTGTTGACGCAATGTTATTAATCTGCATACAATCAGGAGCCGATTTAGGGAAATTTTTCTTCCCTAAGAGGCCATGTAATTTTCCTGAAATTATTGAATTTTCTAAAAATGAATTATGTAAATAGAGAGGTTGAAGGTTAATTTAAGTGAACGTATTAATGAAATTATGAAAAAGACAGAAAAAAATAAATTTAATTGGTTTCTTGTTTCAAACAATACTAGTCTACTCTCTTAAGACCTATATATTGCAACTAATTGCCATTCCATTGTATTTCGCGAAAATGTATTTGAAGACGCATACAGTTTTCTTGTAACAAGTATCTTTCTTTTTCCACGATATGTACGTTGGTTAGTATAGCTCAGCGGATTTCGGCGCGGGAGCCTGCAGGGAGTTTAGCTAGCAGGTTCGAATCCGCGTGTGGAGGCTGTGGATTTTTGTAAATAGTTCCGTCCATTGAAAGGGTGTCGGGAAGCTTGACGGCTTATCCTGCATCATTTCTTCACGATAACTGTTAAGTAAAGAGAGTTGGCGAACACTACTTGAAGGCTGTAGGTTCCAAGGCATGATTGCATCACACGCATACATGCCCAACCACTGCAGCCAATACAGACGCACTACCACAGTACTGATTGGCTTTGTAGGAGACGGTCAGTTCCAAAGGAGTGCAACAGCTTGCATTTTAGTACCCCTAATATTGAATTAACAAAGTAACAAAGAATTCGACATGGTGTTAAATAATTGCATTGTTGACTGTTGGGAAAGAGTGTGAGACATTTGAAATTTTTTGAGAAATTTTTATGAAAATTTCAAGCAATATTTAACAGACTGTCGATATAGAAATTTAGCATACAGCGCATGTTTTACGTTATTTTGTGGATTTTCGCCGATGTAATACCTAAAAGCCGCGAGTCCTACGTTACGAGGACCCAACCTACTACTTTCGTATAGGACCCAGCCCATCAAATTAATGGGGCGCATTGAAAGAAGGAAACCAACTGATTGTAATTCATGCAAATGTTCGTAAATAATTTATCAGTCACAAATGTAGTAGGCAATTGCTGGGTAACTATTACATCATAACCTTCGAGAAACAATATGAGTACCTTCGAAAGAATACGATGAAGTTTATTAACCAAAGCAGAATCAGAAACTAAGCGTTGCAGTACTGTATCACTGGCTATACAATAGACATTTTTATCAGTTATTGTTTCGTAATTGCGGACTTAAAAGAATCTTTCTAATATCATAGACGAAAGATAGTCTTTCGCCTCTGCTAATATTGTGGCAGAAAAATGTGTCAAAGAGCATGTTCTTTGTATTTAATAAGAAACAATCTTGCGACCTTCAAGGAAATGTGATATTTTTAGTCCGCGAAACAAAATCTAAGTGAATTTTCAATTCCGAATTAATGGCTAGTAACCGTTTAATTATTCGTTCATTTCTGTATCTTCCGTTAAGTAACCACGCGTGTGCTGGCGTCCCCTGCACTTCAACGTTCGTCACTGCACTAAATCGCACTTCGTCTCTTACGTTCTGCTTATGCACTTGCTTTTGTTTCTTTTCGTTGAATAAAGACTGGAATGTTTAGCACAATATACTTCGATTTTTCTGTAGAGGCAGATGACATTAAGACACCTCTTGTCCTATAAAATGAATATTTTTAATTAATTCTTGAACGTCCTCCTCAACGGGGCTCGTAGCCTCATCCTGTTAAATGTCACTGTTAAAAAGATTCATTTTATAAGGCAGGAGATGTAACAATGACGTAATGTCATCGGCCTCTGTAGAAAAGTCGAAGTTTATTATTTTGTTTGGTCGTATTTCTCAGTAGGTACATGACTTAAAGATGGTTCAATTCTCCTAATAGGTGTGAACGTGGCACTCCATTTGAGGAACTGTCCGAGTTCCCTCTCGCGCCGTTTTCCGACGAGCGTAACGCCCGGTGGGGGTCTGTAGGCATGAGCGCGCTCCCGGCACTCCATGTGGCGGTCCTGGCTTCGACGGAAGGCGACGCGACCGCCCTGGAGGCCTTGCTGGCAGCCGGCGGCGCAGCGACCGACCTCGAGGAGCGCGACCGCTTCGGGCGAACGGCGCTCGGCGAAGAAGCGCCGCACGCGCGCGCTGGTGGCGCTCCTGGCGGCGGGCGCGAGCGTGAGCGCGGCCAAAGCGGGGCGGCCGCGTCGCACGGCCACGAGGCCGGTGTCCGCGTGCTGCTGGCCGCCGGCGCTGACCGCTCGGCACGCGACGCCGCGGGCAAAAAGCCCGCTCACGTGGCGTACGTCGCCCTGCGCCCCATGCTCGTCGCGCCCGACGAGGAAGATGGCGCCTAGCGAGCGGCGCCCCGGAAGCCGGGCAGCGATCCTAGGAGCGACGCGCGGAACTAACGGAGCGCCGGCCGGCCCGGGAAATTGGAAGACTTTTTGAGACTGGACGGATTCGCGTCGTTTCTTATATTGCTTTTTAATCAAATTATTAGATTCAAATGCTTCCTAGGAAGTGGAGAGGAAAGTTTCTCATAGAAACAAATTTCCAACATGAAAATATGTTAAAAATAATTTACCTTCGTTTATATTATTATAGTATGCATCCTCAGAATACAGAGTAACTATGAAAACCTTTTTTAAAAAGTGATACGTATCTCGAAGAAGAATACTTCTTAAAGAAAATATTTGAAATGCTTCTGTTAACCAAAGACTGATGTAATGAAGTTGTGCATTGATCATGAAGGGACGCTTAATCTTACGCATATTAATTTCCTAAAAAATATTTCGCATAAATTCAGCAATGTTAACATGTTTAATTACAGACAAATACTTTATTTGCCTTTTTGTATAAAAAGAATTGCATATTCAAGACTTTGTGGTAAATACGCGTGGACATAACTCTGTCCATGAAATGTTAGAGTGCATACCCACTCACGTTATTTGTTAATATTTTTCAAAATATTACTGTTGGAGTATATTCGTAATAATAAAACTCAATAATACAAAACTCAAGTATTTTGTAATCAATGATGCACAAATAAAATGTACATGTAGATCCATAAAGTATGTTACTTTTACTGGATATAATTCGCTTAGAAAGAGAGATTGCGACACGGAACATTCTTTCCCGCCTTTTCGCCCGAGGTCAATTCCTGGCCCCAATTGGTTAAAAAAAAGATAATGGATTATCAAACCTTGTTAGTTGTTTTAGGCAGATGATCGTATGGGTGATCGTAATCTTGTTTCGAGACGAACAACACATTCTGTCCCATAGTTCGTGGGTATATTCAGGATTTTGGCTTTGTGATAGCTACTCGTATTTTACTTTTAAAAATGACGTTTTAGATATCGATTGATACTACTGTTCTTCAATTTGCTTCGATTTGTATATAAAGCATCATATTCCAATATTCATGTATGGAATATATTGTTTAATGTTCTTCAGGGCGTGTTATTCGGGGGATGTTCTCAGCACAACACCATTTTTAACTGGACGTACCTTTGCTTACTCTTACCTTTTATTTAAAATATTTTTAAAGACACCGACAAAGCCAAATTTGTTTCTGTAACAATAGAATGCCATCTTCCTGCCTTCTTCAGTGCATTATAACATATTTTATCTTCTGTCTCATTATTTCTAATTTCAGAAGCGAAGTGATTGTAATTTACCTTGACATAACAAATTATCCATTACTATGGTCATGTTTGTGCCTCTAAATTGCAATCCTGAAGGGTAAGCGACGTTTTGCAGTTAATGTGCAGAATGTAGAAACGTCTGGTAGAGGGGGAATATAATTAACGTAAAAAGTTCGTTTATTTTGAAGTCTCTATAAGAATAGAAAGTAGAATTACACTTTCTGTAAGTTTCAAGAAAGAAGTTGGGTAATCTTATTCAAATAAATTGAAGTCCAATTTATTCAATCAAATTGAAATAAGATAGGAGAAATGTAGATGAAAAAGAGACATCACCATTTTCCGATTTATTAAAAAATAGAGACTGTAAATATGGTTATTGTCAGTATTGAAAAGAGTGAATACCTAGGGAATGTTTTTGTAATATCGTTTCAGAAATGCAAAAATTGGAAACTACCAAATAAATAAAAAAATTAAAAAAAATACAAAATCATAATATGTTGATAAGAGTAGATTCTTTCTCCTGTTTTACTCCTCGTTCTCCTTCCTATCTCTGTCGCAACCTTCGTATCCGTTTATAGGACGCACTGAGCAAGCTGTGGTAACTGACACATTCTTTTCCGCCTGAATCGCATCGTAAGGGGGAGATAAGGAAAGCCCGGACTCGCAGATGCCTGCGCCGCCCGTCAGTCGGGGAGAGGCCAGGCAGTCAGCGTCTGCCGACCGGCCGCTCAGGTGCCTCCTCTCGCCCACGCCGTCCGACCGAACGCTGCGACTGCGATGTGTCGCGCCAGCTGAGCCGGCGGCTGAGGGGGCGGCGGCGGCGACGACGGGAGTCATCAGGTGGGAGGAGCACTATCAACAGAGGGAGTGCTTTACTTGGATTTAAACAGAGGATCAGTTGACGTAAATCAGCTGTTACGGTGTCGTGGGAATTCTGATTGGATGTTGTTGACGTTCTTATAAGAAGAAATAAAAGAAGTCATCTTCGTCAACATATCAGCTTTATTAAGATAGCCGCGTTTGCGCGTCATCGTCGCTGCTGCTGTCGGCAAAAGTCGAGCGACTGTGCATCCTGAAGGGTAAGTCGCTCGACTTTTGCCGACAGCAGTGAGACTGACGATGACGGCAAAGCCGTCGAAAGCCGGCTATCTTAATAAAGCTGATATGTTGACGAAGATGACTTCTTTTATTTCTTGTTACGGTGTCATCTAATCGGGAGATTGAACGCCACTGTAGTGGCGTCACTAGAGATTGGTACGTTCCCGATTGGATGACTCCGTAACAGCTGATAATCTGTCAAATGAAGCTCTAAATAAATTGAAGTATAGTGGAGGGCATAGACACTGAAACCGGAGCGTATACTTCGATTAATTGATTGGTTTTTCGTGTTTCATAGAACGTCACTAGCGTGATGTTCTATGGCGATGTTCAAGTTCCCGATTGGATGACAGCATCACAGCTGACCAAGTATCAACGGACTTAATATTTTCATGGGAGTGTTGGTCCGAATTAATTCTTCGTGAGCATTAAACTTTCTGTTGAGTAGGACGTTTGGCAACTTTGAAATAATTTTAATGTATAGAATCATCGTGCGTACGAGCCTACTCGCGACACGTCAATTATTAAATACATTTTTCTTAGTAACATTTTTCTTACAGTTCAACCACATTATAGTGCAATGAAAACGATTTTGACACTAAAAAACAAGATACAATTTCAATTCAAAATTTCTTTTAGATTTTAAAACGGATTTTTTTTTGAAAATCATAGAGTAATTATTAAGAAGAGCAATTGCAATATGAAGCTTGTGAACAAAGAAATTTTTCTTTAGCAGTTGCTCACCCTTTTTTTATTTTCAAGTTTCTTAAAGGAAATAAAGAACTTTGTTTTAACATTTCTGCTATTTGTTCCTAAAACGGTCAAGTACATTACAGCTACATTTTGAACTTACTGAATGGAATTGTGTAGGCTGTGTTTAAATCTTTGCTTATTATGTAGGCAGATTTTGTGTCGCCATAACAAAAAACAATCTGAGGTGAGACTTTTGTTTTTTCATTGTTTTAATGGTTCTCTGGTCTGTGTATATTTCAACTCGTTGAACTACTCGAAAATCGTTAAGTACATCATATTAATTTGGAGTGTGGTTTTTGCGCATGTGGTACTTTTCTGTTCACAAACACGAGCGCAAGAAGTGATATTAAAGACAATACTTTTCTAATGAGCAATGAAAATCATTACAGTAATGTTCAGTTGAGATAGTGATGTAATTACTGTCAGTAATGTTCTGTGATCTGTTTTCTGCTAGTGAGTCGTGTTCACAAAACAATGGTGATGAGTCAGTGAAGTAGGAAGTGATCACAGTGAAGTAAAGAGTGACGTCAGTGGAGTAAGAAGTGATGACAAATCTTTAAGCGAAAAAACTCATTAAGTGTTTTTTGAATTGAAGTCCAGTCCATTAAAAACTTACTATCAAAGTAGTATTCTTGCATTAATACGCATTATTTATTTAACGAATGGAGTTGTTTTAATATTTTTTGAAGTGATCAATATTTGTCTACCATTGTACAAATCAGGGCAGAAAATATTTCGTTACGGCTAGGGTTGAACACAGTAATCAAATTAATTCAAATAAATTTTCATCTTTCTGATTTTAAAGTTTCTGTAAATTATAAATATCTCAGATATCAGTTAACCTATACCTCTTAATATTTATATTATCAATAATTGCATTCCATATTTAGAATGTGATAATTTGTCGTTTTTGTGTTTTACCTTATTTATTGTTAGAATTCTTATTCGTGCATGCGCTAAACTATCGTGGCGTTGTCTGGCGTCAATTCTGTTCCAAGTGAGACGAGATGAGAGGTCATCTGAAGGGCGAAAGAAGGATTATTAATTTATTTGCCTAATTCTTCCCGTTCTTCACACTTTTCGATTTATACTGATAGGGACTATAAACGAATGGTGTAATGATGATGATGATGATGATGATGATTAATGATGCAAATATTGTTTGATCTGTGATGTTATGAGAAACCGAGAATTCTTTGATAAAATCTCCGGGGAATTAGAATCCCTTACGAATGGACCTGGTTTCGAACACCTGTGTCAGGACGCTTACACACACACACGTACACTTACATGCACTACACTATCACATATCCCGGGAGACCGGTCTGGAGCTTAGAGCTTGTCCCGGCTGTGGCGGTGCCCCGCTGGTGGGAGAGTCCTGGTTAGGGGGAAACCCCACTAGCCGACGGTAGGTCGGTGCCGGATCTCGCCATTCCAACGGGGGAAGATCACCGCCATCTCCCGAGAAAAACATGCACTACACTAACGGGACTAATGATCAGAGCAGTTGACGCGCCCAGAAACACGAAAAAATCAATCAGACGAACGCGTTGACTACTGCACCGGGAGCAGAAACTCGAGTAGCAGCGAAAAAACCGCGCCAGACCACGAAACGAAATCCGCCGCGAATTATACATCGCTTAAACCATTGTCTATTGACAGTAGATCAACTGTGACCTATCCTCCGATCAGGAGACGACAGTGACTTCACAATAGTGCGTTCAAGCTCCCGATTGCAGCGTCAGAGTGGGCGACTGCGGCGGCAGGCCAGGCCGTCGGGTTGTGCGCGGCAGCGGATGCGGTGAAGACGGGTCGTGACGTCAGTGGATGCGCGCAAAAAGTCTCGTCCTCGCCGGAAACGGCTGCGCTGCGCTGCGCCGGGCGGCAACAGCTGACGTTCCGCTCTGGCGCGCGGCGCTCCTCGTCCGCGCCCGCGCAGGCACGCAAGGACGCCCCGACATCGGGGCCGGGAGCGCTAGCGCGGGGCATCTACTGACGCCACTGCAGCGCCTCTGACCGGGAGGTCCTAGGTTACACTCCCCACGGCGGCAGCATTGTCGACACTAGCTTTTCAGCTGGGTCGAATTCAGTCGCTGCCTGGAGGAGAATTCTAGCGGCCGGCTGCTCTGATCGGTAGTTTTCCGTGGTTTCTCCGATCGACACCTCTGATCGGAAAACTACCTATCAGAGCAGCCGGCGCTAGAATCCTCCAGACAGCGACTGAATTCGACCTAGCTGAAAAGCTAGTGTCGAAAACCCTCTCCGCTGTCAGGACTCGAACCTAGGACCTCCCGGTCAGAGGCGCTGCAGTGACATCAGTTGATGCACTGAGCTACCGCTCCCGGCGACCCTCGAGCGGTAGCGAAAGATCGCGTCAGACCGCGAAATGAAATCCTCCGTGAATTATACATCGATTAAAACAATGTCTATTGACTCTTGATCAACTGTGACGCTATCCTCCAATCAGGAGCTTGAACGACAACACAGTGAGTTCACTATAGTGACGTTCAAGTTTCCGATTGAATGACTGCGTCATAGCTGATCAACTGTCAACGGACATAATGTTTTATCATATGTTGAAGTATAGGCTGCAGTTCGGCTGCTCGACGCTCGTCTGCAGCACAGGTCCGTGAACGCGCTCGTAAGTCACCATCTGGCGCGAAACTTCTGCTGCGGATATTTTGCGTAGGCTGCGAACATTTTCCGCTGGTTTTGGAAACTCTAACAGTGGCCAATGTGAATTAGACGGGGTTCCATACTTTGCTTTTCTCACTTCAAACAATAGTCGAAGCTGGGACGAAACTAACGCGCACATGATCCGCCACTCAAGTTGTTCCAGGGAGTAGGAATTGAAGCGCTCTGCACAATCTCCACGCTGATATCGTAGGCTTCCGCGGCCAGAGTTATGATCTGGGCTGTCCGGGTGACGCCGCGTCGAAGTTACAGCCCTGAAGAGGACCGCGATACGTCGGTCGAAACGTCGGCACCCCAGCCTTCGACGTGGCGTCACCCGGACAGCCCAGATCACAATGTCCACGCTGTCTACACAATGCGCCCTACACAATGTCCTAATTGTCCACGATGGAAACAAAGTTTTCATCTATTATTTATTATATTTTCTACTTGTAAATACATGTTGAATAATTTCTTTTTTTTTTTTGTTAATTTATCCAATTCATTATAGAATCAGTAAACTACTAGTTCGCATATGTAGTGATTTGTATCCTTTCGTTGTGAAAGGGTGTGTGTACTTTTTGAATAGGGAATGTTGGAAACTCATAACATAATATGACAAAGTTGCTGTAAAGATTCTTATTTTTATTGTGGTGGTACTATTTAGAATAGAAAATTGAATAAGTAGTAACCATTTCAGAGCAACATTGTGTATGATTCTAGCGTTGATGAAATTTTGGAAAGAAAATGATGAAAAACGTTTTATACAATAAGTTCTGTATATAAATTGAAATTGGATATTTTTTCAAAAGAATTAGAAAAGGACAGAGAAGAATAATCGTGTCCAACTTTCGAAAAAAATTTGTGGTTCTATAATGTAAATGTGTAGGTAATGTTATTAAAAACTTGTAAACGTATTTTAACTTTCGAAGTATTTTATAGTTTGTGAGTTCAGAGCAATAGCATTTAGTTTCACTTACCCTTCATGAACGTTCAATGGACGTTATGGCTTGGCTAGGTGCACACGGATATCCTTGTCAACAGAGACTAGACCCGCGATCATCGTCGGACGATCACAGCAGCTCTTGTATCGCATGCATTGGCCCTCCTAAACGCGCGCATTACTCCAAAGACCAACCCCGCGGCAGAACATCCGGCGATTGCTCTGCCATGAGCTCCGAATCCCTCCCGCAAAGCCGGTCTGCCTGGGCTTTGAGGAGACCTAGCGCAGTAGAGCGGGCCGGGGAGCGTCGCGGCGGGGAGGGTCGGGCGGGGAGGGTCGAGGCGGGGAGGTTAGTGGCGGGGAGGGTCGTGACGGGGTCGAGGAGGGGAGGGTCGAGGAGGGGAGGGTCGAGGAGGGAGGGTCGAGGCGGGAGGTTAGTGGCGGGGATGGTCGTGACGGGGGTCGAGGAGGGAGGGTCGAGGAGGGAGGGTCGAGGAGGAGGGTCGAGGAGGGAGGGTCGAGGAGGGAGGGTCGAGGAGGGAGGGTCCGAGGAGGGAGGGTCGAGGAGGGAGGGTCGAGAGGGGAGGGTCGAGGGGGAGGGTCGAGGAGGGGAGGGTCGAGAAGGGAGGGTCGAGGAGGAGGAGGGTCGAGGGGGGAGGGTCGAGGAGGGGAGGGACGAGGAGGGAGGGTCGAGGAGGGAGGGTCGAGGAGGGGAGGGTCGGGAGGGGATGGTCGAGAAGGGGAGGGTCGAGGAGGGAGGGTCGAGGAGGGAGGGTCGAGGAGGAGGAGGGTCCGAGGAGGGGAGGGACGAGGAGGGAGGGTCGAGGAGGGAGGGTCGAGAGGGAGGGTCGAGGAGGGAGGGTCGAGGAGGGGAGGGTCGAGGAGGGAGGGTCGAGGAGGGAGGGTCGAGGAGGGGAGGGTCGAGAAGGGGAGGGTCGAGGAGGGGAGGGTCGAGGAGGGGAGGGTCGAGGAGGGGAGGGTCGAGGAGGGGAGGGACGAGGAGGGGAGGGGCGAGGAGGGGAGGGGCGAGGAGGGAGGGTCGAGGAGGGAGGGTCGAAGGAGGGAGGGTCGAGAAGGGGAGGGTCGAGGAGGGGAGGGTCGAAGAGGGGAGGGTCGAAGAGGGGAGGGTCGAAGAGGGAGGGTCGAGGAGGAGGGTCGAGGAGGGGTGGGTCGAGGAGGGAGGGTCGAGGAGGGAGGGTCGAGGAGGGGAGGGTCGAGGAGGGAGGGTCGAGGAGGAGGGTCGAGGAGGGAGGTCGAGAGGAGAGGTCGAGGGGAGGGTCGAGGAGGGAGGGTCGAAGAGGGAGGGTCGAAGAGGGAGGGTCGAAGAGGGAGGGTCGAAGAGGAGGGTCGAGAGGGAGGGTCGAGGAGGGATGGTCGAGAAGGGAGGGTCGAGGAGGGAGGGTCGAGGAGGGAGGGTCGAGGAGGGAGGGTCGAGGGGAGGGTCGAGGAGGGGAGGTCGAAGAGGGAGGGTCGAGAGGAGTGAGAGGATGGTCGAAGAGGGGAGGGTCGAGAAGGGGAGGGTCGAAGAGGGGAGGGTCGAAGAGGGGAGGGTCGAGGAGGGGAGGGTCGAGAAGGGGAGGGCCGAGGAGGGGCAGGGTCGCGTGTTGAACCGAACGTTCCCAGCGGCCGAGGTTGTCGAATGAGGGGCGCGCAGCTCGTGCTGTGTGTTCTGCAGGCAGCGCCGTCGTATGACCCGTTCGCAACAGTGAGTATTGATTCATCTACTTTGCTCACTAGTTTCCTAACTATAGGATATGTTATATCCTGGGATGTGGCGGTGTTCTTACCGTTACTCCATTATTAGGAGAGGAAGGGACAAGAATAAGGGAGAAAATATCGCTTGCGGTCCGTGGCCCAATTGTTAGGGTACTGCTCCGGCATTAGCCTGCTATTGATAGGAAAAAACACGGAAAAACTACCAGGCTGCTCTAATCAGTAGTTTTACGTGATTTCTCCAATCAATATCAGAGGAATGCTGGAGCAGTAGCCTGCCAAACTGGCCACGGACCGCGCGTGACTTTTTCTTTCTCTTCCTTGCCCTATCCTCGCCCCTTACTTACGAATACACACACTAACACACACATGCGCTTCCCTACCACGCATACCGGCAGCACGCGACAGGTCTCCCGGAATGTGTGGTAGTGTGGTGCATGTTAGTGTAAGTGTGTGTGTAAGGAGAGAAGATAGGACAAGGAAGAGGAAGGACAGATCGCGCGCGGTCCGTGGCCCGTTTGTTAGGGTACTGGTCCGGCATTCGCCTGGTGTTGATCGGAGAAACCACGGAAAACTACCGATCAGAGCAGCCGGCCGCTAGAGTTCTCCTCCAGATAGCAACCTAGCTGAAAATCTAGTGTCGAAAATTCTGCCGCCGTGGGGAGTGGGAACCTAGGTCTCCCGGTCAGAGGCCCTGAGTGACATCGTTGATGCACTGAAGTCCGCCCCGGGCCCGTCGAGATTCAAACACCGCCGGGTTGGCTCGGTAGTACCGCAGCCTGGAGCCCCGTCCGCTGGGGCAGCCCCACCCGCGAGATCCTGCAGCGATGACGCAGCACAGCACATGGAGAACCTCGCGGGAGAAGTTCATTAAACAAGGGATTTCACGGTTTAATTCGCAAGGCCGGCTGGAACACGAACCAACACAGCCAAGTTCACCGAATCGTAACGGCGCGGGGTGTAGTGAAAACAGACACTAGCCGTATCTGCGTGGTCAACTGTGCAAGGCAAAGGCAGAGAATATTCCTCTCTCGTTTCCGACTGTGGCTGCCTTCGTGAGCCATTGATTGTTGATGGACGAGGGATTGCGGTCGTTGGGGAAGGAAAAGTGAACTGAGAGATGTGCTTGTGAAATGGGTCAAACACTTTCCACAATCTGCATGTTCAACTCTAAGTAATAAGAACACTTAGAAATGGATTATCTCTGGAAGGAAATTTCAGGAATTTGATCGGACCCTTATCATCTCAAAAAAGGGTACAAGTGTAACCAAAAAGCACTGTTTTCTGTTATGAGTAGTTGTCTACACCGAAGTTGACGTGTCAAGTGTAACAGTCGCCTGTCCTTCAAAAATGAACCCTCTGGAAAACAATCAGCAACCGCAAATAATGTTGAGTTAGGAATTTCAATGTCGGTGACATCTTTGTTATTACGATATGGCAAAGTTGGTATTCATCTTCGAGAATAATATTATCGAAAAGATGTATTAAAGATTTTGCATTCACACAGCTAATGTTTGTGATGTTCTTTCTCATTTGAATGCAAATAAAAGTATTAATAAAACAGTTTATATATAACTCATGTTCGATATCGATCGACTTCTCTACTTATGTGTGCTTCAAAGGATTTTCACCGAAACTCCCACTAATACGAAATTATCTCGTCTGTAGGCGTTTTATAGTGCCCATAACTTCTAGTGTGGTTATCACTAGTCTCTGAATTGAATTGAATTGAATGTGCCTTATTTTATGTGGCGAGACTCAGGTAATGAGGCCTGCTCTTCTGTCTGACCACGCAAATTTCGCTACGCTCCTTTCACCTACTTGGGGAGAAAGAAGGTATTACTTGGGCGACGAAACAGGCGATTTGAATTTAGCTGAGAGGCATCTCTGACTCTTCACAGTCGAAATCTCTCTTATTTTGAAGATAATATGGTAAGAGTGAAAATAAGCAATAACTAATGAATATAGGGAAAATAAGTTTTCTCTTAACCAAGCCCGTTTCCAAGAGGGAACAAGAAAAAAATAATTTTATCAGAATCGAGGTAAAGTTGCTTCATTCCAGGGAAGCATCACATTCTTTTTTCCACTTTGCATCTCTCGACGGCAGTCGAGCATAGAGGAAAGAGCGTACATCTTCCCTGTGTGGGTTGAGGTTGAGCAGCAGTCACGGTTGGCCTGCTGGAACGAGGATCGTGGCAGAGCGACAAGGCTCGCCAATGGAGCGGCTCGCTCCTTGAGCTTTGCTTCCCTTTCACCGGCCACGCCCCCTGCACATCCGCCATCCAGTGCCGGCGCCCGGGGCCCGCAAGTCAAGGGGCCCGGTGATGGGCCCGAATGGAAAATAAAGTAGAAGTCCACAAAATCGTTATCGTAATTTTTATACGTCGTATTAAAATAGTCTGGATTTCAAAAAGTTTTCAATTCCATTTTTACCTTAAATAGTTTATTATAGTGATTTATTAAGTAATGTATTTATTAATTTAGTTATTTATTATAGTCATTCTTAAAGGCCCTTAATATTTATTATTTCATTTTAAGCACTAACTAAATACATTTTTTTAGCGTTGTAAGCTCACCATAGAAATTATATTATTTGACCACTAAATACTTTTACCTAAAGTTAAAGAAATATATCCTGGAATTTTTTCTAGCTTGAACGTAATATAGGAGGGCTAAGTTTCAGCATTCCCCCGGGCCCAAAATTGTCTACGTCCCGCAAATCCGCCATCCGCTAAGCAGGCCGGGGCGGCGCCTCTATTCGGGTACCTATACTGCGCAGTGCCTCTAGTCGAGAACCTAGTAGCGCGGCGTTTCAATTCGAGTACCTACGCTCGGCCCAATCGAGTACCTACGCTGCGCGGCGTCTCTAGTCTAGAACCTATGCTGCGCGGCGTCTCTAGTCGAATATCTAGGCTGTGCGGGACCTCTATTCGAGAACCTATGCTCCGCGGCGCCGCTACTCGAGTACCTTTGCTGCACGGCGGTCGACGCGGCGCCCGCCGGGAGGTGGAAAGCGCTTTATGACGGGCGGTCGTGCGCCGCGCACCGCGCCGCCGGCTATCGGAAGCACGCCCGCTGCGGACGCGTGAGGGCCGAGGCGGTAGCAGGAGCAGGTGAGAGGTAATGACGAGTGGCGATGCAGGAAGATGACTACGGTGCGTGGCGGGGATAGTTGGAATGACGGGACGTGGACGGGATCGAAGGTCGTGGTAGGGACGGGAGAGGTAAAAGCGTTGAGGTTTGGTTGTTGTTTTTTTCGTGTTTCCGGGGGCGTCAACTGCTTTGGTCATTAGTCCCGATAGCGTAGTGCATGTTTTCCCCCGGGAGATGGCGGTGATATTTCCCCGCTGGATGGCGAGATCCGTCGCCGACCTTCTGTCGGCTACTGGGGTTTCCCCCTTACCAGGACTCTCCCACCAGCGGGGAACCGCCGCAGCCGGGACAAGCTCTAAGCTCCCGACCGGTCTCCCGGAATATGTGATACTGTGGTGCATGTTAGTGTAAGTGTGTGTGTAAGGGGGAGACAATAGGACAAGGAAGAGGAAGGAAAGATCGCGCGTGGTCCTTGGCCCGTTTCGTAGGGTACTGCTCCGGTATTCGCCTGGTGTTGATCGGAGAAACCACGGAAAACCACCGATCAGAGCAGCCGGCCGCTAAAATTCTCCTCTAGATAGCGACTGAATTCGACCTAGCTGAAAAGCTAGTGTCGAAAATCCTGCCGCCGTGGGGAGTGGGAACCTAGGACCTCCCGGTCAGAGGCGCTGCAGTGACATCAGTAGATGCACTGAGCTACCGCTCCCGGTGTAAAAACGTTGAGAGAGGAGGTGAGGAACAATTAGGGGGAGTGGAGGGGCCAGACTGATAGGGATGTGATGCGAATGGAAGCGGAGGGATGGTTGTGGTGGTTAAATGGATTGTAAAGGGAAGTAAATACTATAGGAGAGGGGACGAGGAAGGATATACGGAACGAAGCAGAGGTGGAACGGCGGGGAGGAAGAATACGGGATATGACGGGGACAGACGGAATGACGAGTAGTCTAATCATTTATTTATTTAGTCAAAACAGTCAAAAACTCTATGTGACGTATGGGGGAGAAAATCATCTGCGCACGCTTTCTTCATTTTCAGAATCCCTTCCCAACAATTCAACTATTAATAGTTGAAAGATGAAAAAATAGTAATAATAATAATAATAATAATAATAATAATAATAATAATAATAATAATAATAAAAATAAAAAAGCGAGATATTATCATTTCAAAAACTAGATATTTTCGTTGTCGAATTATAGAAAACTTAGTCGACGAATGCAGTTGTCGTAGCAGGAGCGTATTAAGAGGCAGGTGAGATAAATGCGATGTGAAAGGAGGTGAGGAAGAGTAGGGGGCGTGGAGAGGGTCAGAGAGTGTGGCGGGCGGAATGATGGAACGAGAAAGAAGGCGGTAGGGGAGTTAAAGGTGAGGCAAATACAATGGGAGAGAGGGCAAGGAAGAATAAAGAGGACCAGAGACGGGGTGGGGAAGTGGTAAGGAAGGGAAAAAGGGGGGGAAGGGGGAGATGTGAAAACATCGCAGGAGGCGGAGCTAGCAGGTTGAAGCACAGCGGAATAATACGAGAAGGGCTGAGGCGACGGAGGTGGCAGTGGAGACGGACGCGAGGCGGAGGCGGGGGGGGGGCTTGAGGGGTGAGGGAGAACGGCGGGCACGAGCGTGACGGCTGCACAACACGCCCTGCGGCTCTGATCTGTTTCACCTCCGCTTGAGTGCGCGCTGCGTCGTGTTCCCGGCCCCGCGCTCTCCCGACCCTCCTGCCCCTTGCCGACGTCTGCTTATTTTCTCTCGTGGGGAGAGAGCTTCCTCCGCAGAAACATCGCTCGCTTCACTTCCCCTTTGCCCTTAACTCGCTGTTTCAGTGGTGTAACGGTTAGCGTATCGAACTATTAAATTCAAGTTCGCAGGTTCAAACGGATGGGGGTGGATTTGGTGATGGTGATGGGTTTGGAGGGTGCATTTTGGTGTAGGTGGTTTTTTAAGGGCGAAAAAATCGCACGCCTTCCTTCGGAGGGGAAGTAAAACCGTCAGTCCCATGTTGTAGATGTACTGCATGTAAATGATTCTGAAGCCTAAAATAAGCCTCTGAGCAAAAGTTTT
Organism: Teleogryllus oceanicus; assembly: GCA_964035755.1. Classification (NCBI taxonomy): domain Eukaryota; kingdom Metazoa; phylum Arthropoda; class Insecta; order Orthoptera; family Gryllidae; genus Teleogryllus; species Teleogryllus oceanicus. The sequence continues at coordinate 2,903,729 of CAXIVR010000014.1, read as the reverse complement.
AAAATATCACCGTTTGATCGCCCAAGTAATACCTCCTTTCTGTGCCAAACGGTGAAAGGTGCGTAGCGAAATTTGCGTGGTCAGGCGGAAGAGCAGGCCTCGTGGCCTGAGCCTCGCCATGGACAATAATGCAGCATTGAATTGAATTGAATTGGATTGAATTGAATTGGATTGGATTGGATTGAATTGAACTGAATTGGATTGGATTGAATTGAATTGAATTCGAATCGAATCGAATCGAATCGAATCGAATCGAATCGAATCGAATCGAATCGAATCGAATCGAATCGAATTTAACTCGCTCCAGCCTGCGTGCTTCTCATTTCATCCCCAGCCTGCTGCCGCTCCTTCCTCGCGTGCTGTTTGCGTCTTCGTGACCTTGAACTCGCTGTTTTTGTTTTCCTCGAACTCGGCGGTGTCGCAGAAAACATTCCACTATTAGATTTTTCACATTCACGAGACATTCACATTAAATTTTCCACATTCAATAGACGTTTGTTTCGCATCAGAGGATGTTATCTTAAACATGCTAGATGTTTGTTTCGCATCAAGGATTTTATGTTAAACATGCTAGAAATACTGTTCGTTTGAGCTTGTCTTTTTTCCAATGACAAGCTTTTATGCACGCTGTGTGATTAAAATGCAGTACCCAAGAAGAAGTGAATATGTATGATAAAATAGATACATTGAATCCTTCGTGTACATTTTGTATAACAAAGCCGTTAAAACGGTTACTTTGTCCCTATTGCAAGTTATTTTGTTCCGACTTAGTGGTGATTATTCCAACTACATTGAATGTAAGATTGCTTTACTGGTGAGGACGCCTTGTGCGATCACCGGTTGTCCATGATCCTGCGGTATTACGTTGTCCAGAATAAAAGAAATAACTTGAGACATGCGTGCCGCAAGCTGATTGCTTTAAATCAGCTTGCGGTACGCATGGCTCGTTATTTCTTTTATTCTGGACAACGTAATACCGCAGGAGAAAAATTCCCTTCTTTTCAAAAATCTAATGAAACAGTTTCATTACTTCCGTGCCTTTGGCATTATCGACTGAAGAACAATCGATTCGGGTTATAGCGAACCTCTGGGGAGTAACATCTTTGGTTCGCTATATCAGAGGTTCACTATATCCGATGTCAAAATTAAATAGAATTTCTCCACAATGATTTATTTTATTATTATAGAGATGCAGCAATATTCCTTATAGGCATGAACTGAAAATATCAGTTATTTATTTGTCCTTAAAAATCAATTATTTTCAATTGTTGTATTCGAACGTTCTTCATTAGTAATTTCTCTAGATCCTTCTCGTGAGTTCGTGCTCTCCCCATACGCGATTCTGCATTGACCTCTGCCTCTAAGTATCGTAATGCAGACTTGATACCTTTCAATGCCTCTTGCATTGTTGGAACACTGTCCCACAATCGGAAATCCCCTCTACTCGCGTAATAACATACGAGATTCAATTAATTTCCAGGACTTATTTCTTACGTTCACTATAGCTGAGGTTCAGGTTCACTATAACCGAATATTCTTATGCTTATTTGTAATGTAAGTGAAATGCGACCAGTGACTTAAGTTCACTATAACCGAGGATTCACTATATTCGAGTTGACCATATTCGGATTCGACTGTACTTCTAAGATGAGTTAAAACTACGCTAGTCGATGCAATTTTCATATGTAAGTTGAAATTATTTCCATCGTTTCTGTTGATTTCCTGTGCTTCTTTTTATCGGTCCATCGTGTTCTCCTGACATTCCAAGGTATTTGCGTGCCTGTCTCTTGCCTCGCCCTTTGACCTCCCTCTTCGCTTCGCTGCCTCGCGTTCCCAGAGCTTTTCCGCCCGGCCGCGTCGCCCGCGCCGCCTCTGCCTCAAGCAGCGGGTCGGGCGGATGTCCAGATGATGGAGGGACAGTATCGTTGCTCGGCTCCCATTGTGCTGTCCGATGTTAATTCGATTGGCTCAACCGTTCTCGGCGCGTGCGCCTGCCCTGGAGGGCGCGTCGCGAGAAGCACTGGCCTGGCGTGTGCAGCGAGGTGGAGCACCACTGCATCTCACGTCGTGGCAGAAGGAGCTTCCACAGCGCCCGCATGCGCCTCAAAGGAATATTTATTTATTTATTTATTTATTTATTTATTTATTTATTTATTTATTTATTTATTTATTTATTTATTTATTTATTTATTTATTTATTTATTTATTTATTTATTTATTTATTTATTTATTTATTTATTTATTTATTTATTTATTTATTTATTTATTTATTTATTTATTTATTTATTTATTTATTTATTTATTTATTTATTTATTTATTTATTTATTTATTTATTTATTTATTTATTTATTTATTTATTTATTTATTTATTTATTTATTTATTTATTTATTTATTTATGTATGTATGTATTTATTTATTTACAAAGAAAATAATATATACAAAGAAATATTATATACAAAAAAAAAAAAGAAAAGCATACACTCGATATAATATAAAATAGAGACTCACACAAAGATATTATATTGAATGTTCTTTGGTGTACTAGAATAGCGCTAGAGAGAAATCGTTAATCTGATGCACTAGGTAGCCTTTTCAAGAATTCATATGTTGATAATGCTTTGAATGTTATTCCACGGGGAAAACATCATGCTGAGTGCTTTTTTTTCGTGAGTACAGCAGAAAAAATGGGGATGATTAATTAAATGACGCTGGGAAGTTCTCCGATAAACGAGCCGGAACTGGTAATTAATGACCGAACACATACAATCGCTTCATTGAGCGGAGGAAAAAAAACTTCTACGGTGTATGATTAATACCTAATCATTATACGCCCTGACATTATCACAGTTTTCGAAAGTAAGAAGTACTTGGTGATAAAAAAAGAACTAAAACGCTCCTTTGGAGTCTTTACCAAATATTTTGGTTGGTGAACGGATGATAATATTTACCTTAACATATTAAAAATTAAAATAAGATATTAAAGTGTGTCACCATCGGCTTAAACTCTACTGTCTTGTTTTTCGAAACAATCATGAGCATAGCGAAGCCAGAATTAGCAGCAAAGCTGATTATTAATTCATATGCATATACATTCGTGATTATTGCCTTTGGGAATTACAACTGCGAGTTGGGGTCTCAGGAGAGATTTGCAGTGCCAACAGGCATCTGACGGCTGGTCTGGGACGTGAGCCTGACAAATGGCATGGGAATGGAGTCTATGGGCGAATTAGTTGAGAAATACATGCGATATATACTATTTTTGGAAATGCTATTAAAATGATTTACATTTCTAGAAACAATTTTCAGCTGTCGTCTGAATAATGTTGATAATAAAAATGAAGGTAATGCAATTTCTGCAACTTTGTATCGGTCGTACACGTTTTAATGCTACTCAAGGCCACTGTTCATTGTCCAAGGTCATTGTTGAGAACAAGGACTAAAACTTCCAATGACTGATTTGGCGCACCAGCGCGCGTAAACTCATTGTGGAAGCTGAATTAAAAATAACCGCAGAGCTCGTCGCGGTCCGCGCCCTCACGGGCTGGGTCGGCAACTAATCGAGTCAACGGGTCACGTGGCTCGGCCTTGACACGCAGCAGGGTGGCGACGACGACGGCGGAATCGGCGGTGTAGGCGGAGGCAAAGACGAAGGTGGAGGCGAAGACGGAGATGAGGGCGGAGACGAAGATGGAGACAGAGATGGAGGCGGAGACGGATTGATTGATTGATTTTTTCATGTTTCCGGGCGCGTCAACGGCTTCGGTCATGAGTCCCGTTAGTGTAATGCATGTTTTTTTTCTCGGGAGATAGCGGTGATCTTCCCCCGCTGGATGCCGATGATCCGGCGCCGACCTACTGTCGGCTAGTGGGATTTCTCCCTAACCAGGACTCTCCCACCAGCGAGGCACCGCTCCAGCCGGGACAAGCTCTAAGCTCCCGACCAGTCTCCCGAAATATCTGGTAGTGTAGTGCATTTTAGTGTAAGTGTAAGTGTGTGTGTGTGTGTGTAAGGGGAGAGGTTAGGACAAGGAAGAGGAAGGAAAAGATCGCACGCGGTCTGTGGCCCGTTTGGTAGGGTACTGCTCCGGCATTCGTCTGGTGTTGATCGGAGAAACCACGGAAAACTACCGATCAGAGCTGTCGGCCGCTAGAAGCTGAGACGGAGATGAAGGCAAACAAGGAGATGGAGGCGGTGACGGTGATGGAGGCGGAGACGGAGATGGAGGCGGAGACGGAGATGGAGGCGGAGACGGAGATGAAGGCGGAGACGGAGATGAAGGCGGAGGCGGAGATGAAGGCGGAGACGGAGATGAAGGCGGAGACGGAGATGAAGGCGGAGGCGGAGATGAAGGCGGAGGCGGAGATGAAAGCGGAGACGGAGATGAAAGGGAGACGGAGATGAAGGCGGAGACGGAGATGAAGGTGGAGGCGGAGATGAAGGCGAGGCGGAGATGAAGGCGGAGGCGGAGATGAAGGCGGAGGCGGAGATGAAGGCGGAGGCGGAGATGAAGGCGGAGGCGGAGATGAAGGCGGAGGCGGAGATGAAGGCGGAGGCGGAGATGAAGGCGGAGGCGGAGATGAAGGCGGAGACGGAGATGAAGGCGGAGACGGAGATGAAGGCGGAGGCGGAGATGAAGGCGGAGGCGGAGATGAAGGCGGAGGCGGAGATGAAGGCGGAGGCGGAGATGAAGGCGGAGACGGAGATGAAGGCGGAGACGGAGATGAAGGCGGAGACGGAGATGAAGGCGGAGGCGGAGATGAAGGCGGAGGCGGAGATGAAGGCGGAGGCGGAGATGAAGGCGGAGACGGAGATGAAGGCGGAGGCGGAGATGGAGGCGGAGACGGAGATGAAGGCGGAGACGGAGATGAAGGCGGAGGCGGAGATGAAGGCGGAGGCGGAGATGAAGGCGGAGGCGGAGATGAAGGCGGAGCGGAGATGAAGGCGGAGGCGGAGATGAAGGCGGAGAGGAGATGAAGGCGGAGGCGGAGATGAAGGCGGAGACGGAGATGAAGGCGGAGGCGGAGATGGAGGCGGAGACGGAGATGAAGGCGGAGACGGAGATGAAGGCGGAGGCGGAGATGAAGGCGAGGCGGAGATGAAGGCGGAGACGGAGATGAAGGCGGAGACGGAGATGAAGGCGGAGGCGGAGATGAAGGCGGAGGCGGAGATGAAGGCGGAGGCGGAGATGAAGGCGGAGGCGGAGATGAAGGCGGAGGGCGGAGATGAAGGCGGAGACGGAGATGAAGGCGGAGGCGGAGATGAAGGCGGAGACGGAGATGAAGGCGGAGGCGGAGATGAAGGCGGAGGCGGAGATGAAGGCGAGAGCGGAGATGAAGGCGGAGGCGGAGATGAAGGCGGAGGCGGAGATGAAGGCGGAGACGGAGATGAAGGCGGAGACGGAGAAGGCGATGAAGGCGGAGGCGGAGATGAAGGAGCGGAGATGGAACGGAGATGAAGGGGAGGCGGAGATGAAGCGGAGACGGAGATGAAGGCGGAGCGGAGATGAAGGGGAGGCGAGATGAAGGCGGAGCGGGGAGATGAAGGCGGAGGCGGAGATGAAGGCGGAGGCGGAGATGAAGGCGGAGGCGGAGATGAAGGCGGAGAGGAGATGAAGGCGGAGCAGAGGAGAGAGGAAGGCGAGGCGGAGATGAAGGCGGAGACGGAGATGAAGGCGAGGCGGAGATGAAGGCGGAGCGGAGATGAAGGCGGAGGCGGAGATGAAGGCGGAGGCGGAGATGAAGGCGGAGGCGGAGATGGAGACGGAGGCGGAGATGAAGGCGGAGGTGGAGACGTAGATGAAGGCGGAGGCGGAGATGAAGGCGGAGGCGGAGATGAAGGCGGAGGCGAGATGAAGGCGGAGGCGGAGATGAAGGCGGAGGCGGAGATGAGGCGGAGCGGAGATGAAGGCGGAGGCGAGATGAAGCGAGCGAGATCGGAGGCGGAGTGGGCGGAGGCGGAGAGAAGGCGGGGTGCGGCGAGTGCGGGGGGGACGTCGAGGGGCCGAGGCGGTGGCTGAGGCGTGGCCGTAGACAGCGGTGTGCGGTGGACCGCGCGAGTGCGATTGCGATGCGTAGCTGAGGCCGCCGCGGTGGGGTGCGGTGGCGTGGCGGGACGGTGCAAGCGCTGACGCACGCGCCTGCCCCACCTGCTGAATATTGTGACAGCTGCCTCCCGTCCGGGCGCGGGCGGTGGGGTGGGCGTGCCGCGAATCACGATGTGTTTGGAACACGTGGGTACGCTCGGGGGTGGGCGCCAACGGTTGATGCGTGTTTTGAGAGTTCAGGTACAGGTGCGCGTGTGGAGGGACAGGAGGTTCGGAAGTGGAGGAGGAGTTAATGCGGAAATTATCTGTTTCTGTTAGCTTAAACGCCGTTGCATGAAATATTCATGCGTTGAATATTGTCGTGCTCTCTCTTCTAGTCGCGTGCTGGGAACACTTTCGAAGTAACAGCGTCGATAGTCATTTGCATACATCTGGCCGCGTCTCTATGCGTGGAAGTGTACCTACTGAAAAACGAGAAGTAGTTCTTTTCTAGGAAATAACGTATTTTTAGATGTTGTTATTAAATGAGAGGAAAGGATCTTCTACGAGACATGGAACATGTTTAAACGTCCGCTTTACATGGCATGACAACTTATTATAAACCAATTATTCAGATACGGAGTGGCATGGTGTGTAAAATATTGTCTTTTAATGTGGATTTTATTAATTTTTAATTTGCATCGTGAGATTAGTTAGCACCCATTTTCTAATGCTTTCTTCAAACCCTCATTGATCAAATTGTTTGATCTGATAAGTTTTATGTGATATAGCTTTTTTAAGTATATTTTCTTACTGTTCTTATTAAGTTTAAATTATATTATTATTATATTAAGATTAAAGTTATACCTTTCAGGGGTTTGTACATTCAATTTTTTTTAGAACATAAGATTTGGGCATACAACAACTCACTCTTGTATCTTACTAGCTAATGTACAGAATTTCACACATTGTACTGATTTAGCTTATACATTGTTTTGAATATTCTAAAACAAAAATAATCTAGTTTCCTCAAGAACCAGACTCGTTGTCATTTTTTTGTTGAAACCCGTGTAATGGACGATATTTTACTTTACTCCATTATAACAAAAGAACTCATATGTGTGGATCAACTCTTGTCTGTTTGAGTCCTGGCGTATCTTGAAGATAGGGTAGCGACTTCTTCGGTTTTGATCCTGTCTCCGAATTTCAGAAGTAATCTCCAGACTCCGGGTTAATATGGAAAATGTGAGGATTAAACGACAAGAAAAGTTGCTGAAAATAAATATACGGAATTGTTTGGCAGACGTACGTGATGTGATGCGCATAATAGCGGTATGTCTTTGGCTCATGCAGTTAATCCACACTATAGTATGGAAAAGGGTAGGGTAGCCAAATAAGGTAATCCGAAAACAAAATACTTTTTTCCGTATTGTGATTATAGTGTGTAGTCAGACTAGAAGATAAGCATCGTTACTAAGTAACAATTTATTAACATAATGTAAAACATTATATATAAAAGATGTGGATTATTTCGTTGAAAATGTAATTTTTACTATGATTTAAAAATAAAACATTCATTTTCTCTTCTTCTTTTTCACTCTCAAGGATTAAGCTGTTTCGTCTTCACTCCAACCATCTTTTCCTTGGACGTCCAATTTCTCTTCTTCCTGAAGGTGTATAAGATAATATTGATTTTGTTATTCCTGTATTATCCATTCTATGTATACGTTGATTCCCGCGTTTTTTATTTTCTTTAATACGGTCATTCATGGAAAATATGTTCAGATCAGATCTAATCTCCTCATTTCTTATTTGATCTAATATCGAGCAACCTTTCACTCTCCTTAGGAATTTCATCTCTGCTGTTTGTATTCGTTGTTGCTCTTTTGCTGTTAGACTCCATGATTCGCTTCCGTATGTTAGAACTGGTGCTGATATTACTTTATAAAGTTTCATTCTAGTTTCTTTTATTGTTTTATTTTTTAAAGTTCTATGAATAGTTTCACCCATCATTCGATATATATTTCGAATATCATTTTCCCTTTCATTCTTAATGTCTTAATTTTTCTGATACTCCCCCCCCCCCTGCGATTCTTCGGGTCACGGGCATGCAGAAGGTGGCAACCCTGCTTGGAGGCTGAATGAAGAGCCTGCTCTCGGGAGATGCATGGGGCGGTCGGTCTCGCCGAGCCTCTCTTGCCCGTGTCGTTTCATCCGTGAGCTCACGGCGTTCGTCTTTTGCTCTCCTCCCCTCCTAATCGGTTTCCGATACGGCTGAGGTGGTTAATGTTCTAGAAGCTTCCCGCCCCTCCAGCTGTGACTATGGCTTCGCGCTCTTGTCGGATTGAGCGAAGAGGTACTTTTCCCGATTACTCCTCGCTCATCTCTTCACTGCCGTCGCTTTTGTTACTCCCCCTCCTCCCTCAACCCTCCAGTATTTTTCTTCACCCTCTCGAACTTAAACCCACGCACACTCACTTCCTACACGCAACCATTTATTTATTCGCAACCTCGTTCATTCAGCAGCTTAACTCTACTTTTATTACCTGCCCATTCTCTTTTCCTCTTTGATGCTGTACTTTTGTTTCTTTATTTTCGCTCTGCCTCTATCTGTTCTGCTCCTCTCTCAGAACGAGCTTTGAATTGGCAAAGGTTCGAATTCCACTAGTTACGAGGAATTCAATCTCGTGAATCTGACGAAACCTCTTCTCGACGCTACACAACAAAAATTCAATTTCGGAGATTTCAACGAACTTGCGCAAATTGGAAAATATTCGAATTACCAAAATAGCGTTACGAAGCAACTTGCAGAATAAGTCGTTCTCGTTTTACGTTATTCTGTTCCTGCGGTGGGTTTATTTTCTGATAACATCTTAAATTAACAGAAAGCAATTCAAGAATTTCGTGACCTAGTTAGTAAAACGAGAAAACGGGATTCGGAGATAAATTCCCTGGAACTCAATCTTCACTGTTTTGCGTACATTCTTTATACAATCCTCAACTACTATTGAATTCGTCATGTAACTCAATCTATAAAAAAAACTTCTATAGAGAAAAAATAATTCTGTCCCGATGCCTAATTATTCATTCCATTGACAATTCGAAAGCTAGTGAAAGTTTGTACTAATTGAACGTTTTGCCATCAAAGTTGATATACTAAAAAATGTTGAAAGTTAGGTATTATAAATAAACATTTGTCACGAAAAGTGTGTTTTAATAATCTTAAAACAAGAGTAATGCATATTTCTTACAATATTTTAATAAATGAGTACTTATCTGAATAAAATATACATACAGATAACGAAATTTTCTTTAGTGAAACGAACCAAGTTTTTGAAATTGAGTTCCACTGTCACATTCTATATGTGCATCAATTGTTGCGACCATAAACCTTTCGCTCACCGACTCCGAGAGCTCTTGCAAATACTGGCTGCTTAATGCCTTGTTACGAAACCACTCCAAGGAATGTAGAGGCACGTAACACTGTTTCACACATTTATGACTCAGAAGTACACCAGATGCCAGCGGACCTGGGAGAACAGACATTGATTCATCTCGATGAATTTCAAATTCAGTGTATAAAATGTCCTCGAATACTTTTGCAAACGTATCTGATTGCTGTTGATTCACAAAGCATTGTTTTCGTAAGTAAAAAGAAAATGGAATGCGCGAAATAATTTCTATATTTTGTGAACGTATAAATATTCAAGAACTTAGGTGAATATAGTTTTGATTTCAATCGTATTAATTTTTAAAAATATTGATACAGTTATTTAAATATTTATTTTCACAAGGATTCCATTTACTTCAGTATGAGTTACTGTGAGACCGGCACGACGAATTTGAAATAGAAAATATTCGAAATATTTTTTTTTATTTTTTCTCTCCTTTTCGACATTTCATTTTTTCTCTGGTGACTTGAAGGTACGTCAACATTTTATCTGGAATGATGAAACCGATCCCTCATGCAAAGGCCTAATGCTGTTATGGCTCGATCACGACTAGACGACTACAATTTGGAACTGAGCGCAAACCGCAAACCACTACTGCATTAGGCAAAGGTGCGGTGCTTGCATGGACCCCGAAGTCCCTTCGAGCTTACGAGGGGTAGTTGAAATAAACTCAGAGTCCCGAATGAGGCTCAACCCAATTTGAACCTCCTGGTCTGGCAATCTCTGGCAGAATCGAGCCACCGAGATCAGGTTAATTGCTAAACGCACAGCCGATAATGTGCTGATTGTGCGTTAGAGTAACTTTCAACGGACTGTGTGTCCTGTGCAGCCTATATAATCGTTGTACCAAAAAGCAATGGATAACGCATTTTGTTAAAGATCAGAAACCAAAGCGGATCGTTTTAATTCTGTTCTCATCTCACTGAGGAAAACGGCAATGGACTACAGCCATTCTACGTCGAGGAAAGAAGATAGAAAAATATTAACCGATAATTTACCTTTTTACCTCAAACAAGCTTAATAAAAATGTATATTTATTGAAGAATTATTATAATAATATTGTGTCTAATGAAACATTAATATGGACATCTAGTACACGCAGAAAAATCGAATGTGAAGTAGTCGTTGTGAAAGAACATTTTTAAAGTAATGCTATTAAAGATGGATCTTTCAATCCCTGAATCAGATAGATAAATGCCTTTTTTAAAATGTTTTGCTTCTCGTTCGATAAATTGGTCTTTGGAGGATTAGAAGGTTCATTAATGTACAAAACCTTTACAAGAAGTCGTCTTTAAATGAGAGTGGAAGTTATTAAATTGTAATATAGTTCTAGGCATGGCGGTATTGCTAGGTGGATAGGTGAGGGGGTGACGCATACATGTTATGAATCGGTCTTTTGGGAAACTTCATTTAATGCGCGTCTGTTGTTTCTGCCTAAATTGCAAATTGTGGAGCACCGATAGTTAAGTAAGTAGTTGAAGAAATTGTTGGCCAAGTGTTTCCCCATCTCGCCTTCTGATATATGTAATTGAAGTCGGATTTGTTGATTGGAGGTGAACCATGGTGCATTAGATTAGGTATTCCCATTTTTTCTTTCATCGCCCCTTTTTTAAATAAATAGTTTGCTTCATTGATTCCCTTCCGTTATTCTCCATAATGTACAACATACAGAATCTTAACACAAAGAATTTCACATAAATTTCTCATTTCTTACACCAGTATTTTGGTAAATATCTGCATTTCCAATAATCGATACCACTCTCCAAAAGTCCTTTCAGTCGCCTAATAAGATAGGAGATCCAATGAATTTCCAGTACTTATTTCTTAGGTTACTATTCCAAGGTTGGGTTATAATCGAATCTTTTGATACTTATCTGTAATGTACGTGAAACGGGATCAGTGAATTCTATAACCGAGGGTTAACTATATCCGAGTTCACTATATCCGAGTTCAGTATATCCGAGATCACTATATCCGAGTTTACTATATGCGAGTTTACTATATCCGGGTTTACTACATCCGAGTTCACTATATCTGAGTTCACTATATCCGAGTTCACTATATCCGAGTTCACTATATCCGAGTTCACTATATCCGAGTTTACTATATCCGAGTTTACTATATCCGAGTTTACTAAATCCGAGTTCACTATATCCAAGTTCACTATAAGTCGACTGTATATATTGTTGCTTTATATCAGAAAACAATTAATTTGGAAGTTAATGTTTTTTAATCAATGGGAACTTGATTACACCAATATTAGTATATCAATCGCCGGTTCGTATTCGGCTGTAAACCTTCAATCGACATTTGATGATCATTGACCCTCAATTTCATCGACCCCCAGGGGGTCGATACCGACCCAGTTGCACCAGGCGAATGCCGGAGCAGTACCCTACCAAACGGGCCACGGATTGCGCGCGATCTGTCCTTCCACATCCTTGTCCTATCCTCTCCCCTTACACACACACACACTTACACTAACATGCACTACAGTACCACATATTCCGGGAGACCGGTCGGGAGCTTAGAGCTTGTCCCGGCTGGGGCGGTGCCCCGCTGATGGGAGAGTCCTGGTTAAGGGGAAACCCCACCTGCCGACGGTAGGTCGGCGCCGGATCTCGCCATCCAGCGGGGGAATATCACCGCCATCTCCCGAGGAAAACATGCATTACACACATACGGGACTAATAACCAAAGCATTTGACGCGCTCGGAAACACGAAAAAATCAATCAATCAACCGACCCCGTTGGGAACCCCTGACTTAGATATTCGTTTTGAACGGTCGTTGGTGCGAGTGGCGGCAGCCGGCTGCGGCGGCGGCGTCTGCCAGGCGCCCGTGACGCACGCGTGTGGCACGGCCGTCGGGCGGGCGGGCGGGCGCCCTCAAAGTGGGCGTAATGGGCGGTGGCGCGGCCGGCGCGTCGTCTGATGGGCGCTAATGCTCTAACGAGGCGCTCAACTGAATAACCGCTCCGCCTCGCCCTCGCTACCCGCTGACCGCCGTCTCCAACATCGCCCACCCAGCCGCCACCGACATCGCCTTGGCCACTGCCAGACTCGCTCCAAGAGCTGCTTCCTTTGCCGGCACTACTGCCGTCCGTTAGTGATGCGATGTTGATAACAAACTTCCGTAATACCAAACATCCATGTTGAAGATTGAAACATCCATGTTAATAATACATGGATCAAAACCCATCCAAAGATCAGTGGTTAGGCGGGAGAGTAGGCCTCAAGGCCTGAGCCTCGCCACAAATAAAGATCATTTTATTATTATTATTATTATTATTATTATTATTATTATTATTATTATTATTATTAAAGCTGGTTTAGTAATCAATAACAAGTCGCTGTCTGGAGGAGAATTCTAGCTGGCTGCTCTGATCGGTAGTTTTCCGTGGTTTCGCCGATCAACACCAGGCGAATGCCGGAGCAGTAACCTACCAAACGGGCCACGGACCGCGCGCGATCTGTCCTTCCTCTTCCTTGTCCTATCCTCTCCCCTTACACACTTACACGAACATGCACTACAATAGCACATATTCCGGGAGACCGGTCGGGGGCTTCGAGCTTGTCCCGGCTGGGGCGGTGCCTCTCTGGTGGGGGAGTCCTGGTTAGGGGGAAACCCCACTAGTCGACGGTAGGTCGGTGCCGGATCTCGCCATCCAGCAGGGGAAGATCACTGCCATTTACCGAGAGAGAAAAACATGCACTACACTAACGTGACTAATGACCAGAGCAGTTGACGCGCCCGAAAACATGAATCAATCAATCAATACAACGTTCATTTGGTTCGAATACAAAAACTGACAGTGCTGCTATTAGTTATTGGTTCACATTGTAACTTTTACAAAATTGTGATTATGAAAAATTTTTATTTACAAACAAAACATCGGAAACATAAAAACAGCAAGCATTAAACCTCGATGTTAAAAAAACGTTGATTTAATTTTATCGATGTTTAAAAAAACAATATTTTTATTAAAATATCGATGTTTGAAATCATCGATATCAATACCACATTCTCACCGCCAATCTCTCTACGGCCTGTAGCCGCCTGCCCGCCCGCCGGCCAGCCGTCACCGCTGCTTCGCGTCCCCACGGCCACTTCCTGTCGACAAAGCCAACTCCTGATCTCCGACAGCGCTCCGCATTGCCTTTGCTGCACAGAAATGCAGACAGTGGTGGCTGGTGCCCCACCAGACTGAAGGTTGCATCTCCGTCGAGTGACGGAAATGTAATTATGATTACATGTTTAATGATATTAATATTGATTACATTAAAATTTTCAACATTCAAAATACGAATATACAATAAAAATGTAAGCAATTCAAATGAATTAAAACTAAGTTAATTAAATATTGATATTGTATTGAAACATTACTTACATAATTTTCTGCGACGTGTCCGTGTCAGGTATATACATGACCCGTGCACGTGGTTTTGGCTTTCGTTTCCTCTGGTACTTAAGTTCGACTTCGACACATTGCAAAATGCACTATTGCTTCGACAGGTTTCACACAAATTAAATTATTTTATATCTAAAACTTTACTACCCTGGTATATACTGCAATGATGAAAGATCTACACACATTCGTTTTCACAAGAACGCTCGCAAACTGGCGAGCTGCTGGCAGTCTGGCTTCCGCGACACACAAAGGGATTTCCATCCAGAACGGCCAACTTTACACAAAGAATTCATCAAGTATATATTTTTAATCAATAAATCTAATATCATATGGAAACATATTCTCTAAATATTATAAATAATGCATTAAATATCGTCAATAATTGACTGAACTTGTGTGCTATCAAAAACAACCAACATTCATGAAATTATGTTGCAGAGAGTCAGACAAACATAGAATAATGATGTTCCCTTGAGACTCCCTTGGTCGCAGCCAAGCGCTAAACACCGCTACCATCTGGTTGTGTTACCAAAAGGTCGCGTGTTCCCCGTGTGAAATCGAAGGGCTAAAGAGTAAATCAACAAAACCCAGTAATACAGCCAAGAGCGTGGTGCAATACCTGGCAGACACCAGACACCGGAGAGAGAGCCAGTTGGACGCTGTTTTATTTTAAAATGGTTTCATATACATCGATATTGCTGCAACATCTTTAATATTGAATGTCATTGAAAGGAAAATATATATTTCTAAGACATGAGATCTTTTTCAATTATCTGAGGGTTGTGCAACTGTGCAACTTAAGCACGAACCCCCACTGAACGGAACTATTAACTTCAGAAAAAAATGTTTTGAGTTCATGCAGTCGAGCTCTTTCTGAGCAGATGAAAGCAACATGTCTAGAGTAGTATGAAAATTGTGCAGTTATAAAGCGTATTAATTCTGCTTAGAATGTTTCAGAAACAACGAATTTTTGCCTGAGTACTGATCTGTTTTTGTGCTGCACTATTGCACTTTAAATGTTTGTTAAAATTGTTTGAAGCTATAGTAACTTTCTGTACAATTTCGATTGTCGAGGAATCTTCCCAGTTATTCACATGGAGAGTTGAACACACTCGAGGATTACTTTCACTTCCATTAATATCACAACATGAGATGCGGTTACATGATGTTTTCTGCCACATTGGCAGCCAGTGAAATAGTATTGACCTGCGGCTCTAGGTCTGGTTGCCTTTCGAAATAGAAAGCGGATTGCGTGCCCTTAACTGGTTTGGGGATTCCACCTAGGCAGGTCATTTTGAACATTTCTTACGCCAGCAACGATGGGAAAGTTACTCTGACATTCCAGTTTTCATTCGCTTTATATACTGTTAATTCATGGAGTAATTGATGCTTCAGAGTCTTAACTGACTCATTAACAGATTTTTATGAAGTTAAAATTGATGAGTACTTGTAAATAAGGAAGTACGAGTAAGGCAGTAATTGTTATTTCCCCTCTGCGTTAACAAACGTGTGTTCTCTGTAATATAAAACATGTCAAAATCCTTCAAGTGCCTACCATGAATGAGATTGCGCATAAATGTTACGAATACAAGTAACAAATCTATGGTTTTAACCTCGATTGTACTAAACATAACTCATTATATTTATATTATACTGAATTGCAAAAATAGTCTCATTATAATTGTCACCTTTCCCGTCACCTTGTTGGACGCACTTACGATCGGAGAATATGTTCCGCAGACGTAAATCTATCCAAATTGTGATCTTGTTACTGAGTAACAATGTATTTGAATAATTAAATTAGTTCAAAGAATTGGCCGCCCCAACCGGAATTCGAACTAATTTAATAGTATCATTCTAATTTTAAACCTTCAACCATGATTGAAAGTGGAGCTTGAACGTTTCTGAAGAATGTCTTTGACTACTTGATGGAGATAACCAAAGGACCAGTAGTTCGAGAGCATTATTTGTAAAAAAAATTATCACTTGACATGAGAAAAGAATATTCAGATGTTTGAAATGTGGTTTATACGCGCATTAATTATTTATTACCTTTTTGTCTTTATTTATTTTGTGTATGAGCAAAGAAGTGCCGATACTTGTATTCAGATTACAATGCGATGTAATTAGAGACAAAACCTATTATACTCTTCACTTTCTTTTATTGCCTCAAACATATACGGTTCAAGTATCATTGGCTTTCAGTACTACTCCACAACTAGCTGATTGAGAATCTCATCGCGAAATGCCAGTTAGTACATCGTGTATTGAGAGTGGCGAGCAGCAGTGTTCAAACACCGAAGTTACACTCCAAACGCATGTCCCGGGCCTGCCCCAAATCCCATTCACGTTGATTAATGCGTCCCCTGTCACAATCGATGGAGCCGTCAGCAAGCGGATAATGCGCGGAAGGTGTCGCGTCAGAGTAATGAGCGATGAGCAATTCGATAAGCCCCAGGGCGGCCCCGGGGCGTCTCATTCATCTTCTGCATCAGAAATCTGACGCCCCTTCCCCTGACAAATGCGCCGAAAAAATATCGCTTCCTCATATTTTTCAGAGCACAAACAAAGGAAGTGTTTGGCACGTGAGATGCACGATTTATGAAGATCCGTCCGATGCGCTCTCCAATGTAGCATGCATTCCTTCGTTCGGTGCACTGGAAATTTACAATTTTAAAATTTTTGTTTTGCATCATTAGCTTAGTTAGTTTCGAGCCTTTGTTTTGTTTTAGAAGATTTAGATCTCTTTGAGGATTTGTTTTGTTTCGTTTTTATGGATTCTTTTCGGTTAAACATGTTTGAAGAAGATTAAAGAGACCGATTTCACATTTGGCCTAACGGATGAAGTGATGTACTTCTGTTATATAATGTAATTATACCTTTTCGTAATAATTTTAAAGCTTTAATTCGTTTTGGGAGTTAATTTTTGTCATCAATAAAATTATTGCTTGAGCATTAATTATTATAATAATTTTTCATTAAATAAAAATAAAACAC
The DNA here is from genome assembly GCA_964035755.1 of Teleogryllus oceanicus. NCBI lineage: Eukaryota > Metazoa > Arthropoda > Insecta > Orthoptera > Gryllidae > Teleogryllus > Teleogryllus oceanicus. Next base: position 2,886,845 of record CAXIVR010000014.1, on the reverse strand, counting down.
TGTCATTTTGTAATTAAGTATTAAATGAGTAGAAATGGTTACTTCGGCACGTAAAATTCAATATTGTGTTGAAGTTCAGTAAATGTTTCCAATGTTTTCTGCAAACCGTAGGCCACATTTTAGTAATGTTTTACTTAAATAATATTCAAATAAATGATAACATGGAATTCTCATTCTGTTTACTAGGTTTTATCATCTCATTTGAAAATTCAAATCAAACTTTTCCAGCGCCACAAAACCGGTTTTAAAATTACTATGCCAACATTCCTTAGTTGGCATACTTCGCAACTTTTTTTCCCTTATTAGCATTAGCTTGAAAATAAAAGAAATCGCTGTTTTTTGGGGAATACTTCTGTCCGTGTTTTCTGCCGTTTGACTTACATTTGAAGTGAAATTTGTTTTTGCTCATGTGGCTGTGAAATAACACCACCGAACGAAGCGACATTATCTCGTGTTACATCTTCGCGAGCAACTCAGTGGGTGCGGCCCGTCCCACTGCTGTGGGCGCCGTCCTGAGAAACGGGGGAAACGGGGTCTGTCGCGACGCTTCGCCCAGACCTGATTCACCGCCGCCCACCCGCCCAATCGCCCGCCCACCCGCCCGCCCGCCCGCCCGCCCGCCCGCCCGCCCGCCCTCCCGCCCACCTGCTCGCCCGCTCGCCCGCTCGCCCGCTCGCCCGCTCGCCCGCTCGCCCGCTCGCCCGCTCGCCCGCCCGCCCGCCCGCCCGCCCGCCCGCCCGCCCGCCCGCCCGCCCGCCCCCCCGCCTGCTCGCCCGCCCGCCTGCTCACCCGCTCGCCCGCCCGCCCGCCCACCTGCTCGCCCGCCCGCCCGCCCACCTGCTCGCCCGCTCGCCCGCCTGCTCGCCCGCTCGCCCGCCCGCCCACCCGCCCGCCCGCCCGCCCGCCCTCCCGCCCCCCCCCCCCCCCCCCCGCTACTTGCCATGCGTCGCATGCCCATCCCAATTTGCTGGACGTGCGGCGCCGCACCAGCCAGACTCGCTCCGACCACTTTCTACGTCCGGCGATTGGCATATTCTCGTTTCGGAGTGAATTCGCTCACCTACTTAAGATTTCGCTTTTTACCCAACAGAGCTCCGCCTACCCAACTAGCATCGCATACATGATCTTCCTTGATATTTCTACTAGGATACATTCTTTGAAATAGTCTCATGCTTATGACAAGTTATTGACAATAACGAATTCTTGATATATAACACTGACACTGAAATTGTTATTTTCGTAGTATGGCGTCGGTGATGATTTAATTTATCAGTTTTATTGAACTATTACAGCAATATTGTGTCATTTAATAATATAAACTGGGGAGTATCATGAAAAAAAAGAAAAAAAAACGAAAGAAAAACAAAAACGAATTCAACACATAATCTTATATGAATCGTCTAATATGAAAATGGATCTTAAAGTTTTCAATGCAATTTAGGACCAATTTTAAAATGAAAGATGGTTTCTAGTATCGCTTTATCGCCCTTTATCTTGACACTCTTTCGCGTCTCACGACCTACGACATATACGGAAAAGTAGTTTCAAAAATCGATGTAAAAATTGTTTACATTGCCATTCCTTCTTTTCTGCCAAAAACTTCCAACATCTCAGGAAGTTGCACAGCCCCATGTGGACAGCATTAATTTGCAACATACCCTTCATATTATAATTTGTATGTGGTGAAATGAAACTGATGATTAATATCGTAATATCCAGGTCGACAGTTGTTAACTGTCCACAACGAATTTTCAACGTTAGGTTTTGAGTCTCTCTTTATCTTTGTTTCGCAATAATTTCTCCCACTGTAAAATTATAATACCTTATTTTGATTTGAGGCATATAACATTTTTATTGTTATCAAATTATCAACCTCAAGCAGCCGAGTGAAATTTAATTGAGAGGGTAACATATTCATTGAAACGAGATCCCATGTTTGTCTTTGTCAGTGCGGAATGAAAGTTTTTTCATCCAGAGTCCATCGAAGTGAAATTACTAACTCCCCGGGGTTTTGAATAATTCACCACTTCTACAATGTTATTCGTCATGAATTATTTAATGTTCGAATGCAAATGAAAAAACCTCGTTGTGTTGAATTCGCTCTACTGTATTGAAATAATCACGTAGCTGCCATTACCATCTAATGTTACTCTATTATGAGAAGCAATATGTGGCATCCTAATATCCAATCAAGCATGCCATACAAAAGAGATAATTGATTTTCATAACGAAATAAAATTATACTTCAAGAATGTTACACATAGTATTGACATTGACATGACATGGTATAGTACACATAGTAATGACGTGACACATAGTATTGACTTTAAAATTCTTATTGAACCATCTATACTAGTTCTTTTTAGTATTTATAATTTAATTATTTTTTATGTGTATATTAATATTTAGAATTAATATCCCCTCAAATTAGTTTTCTATATTTCCTAAAAGTACATTGGTGTTGTTGTTTCCGATAAAATTTTGTTACTTTTTTTTCGTAAGTTCGTAATAATTTTTTTTAAATCCTCAAATAAAAAAGAGAACTGATTAGAAAAGCTAGAAGTGCGTTGGATTCGCAATCTATTTCTTGAAGTTCTCTTTTTTGCCGCTACAGATGCATAGCGCTATTCCTCTTCCCGTTTATTATGAAGTGCACGTCAGGGATCCCATTTGAGCCTTCTGCACTGAGACCTCCGAGAGACGGAGAACCGAGAGACCGAAACCTTCTGCACGCGGGACTCACGTCGTTAGTCTCAATGTGGAGGCAGTCAGTAGGTGGCTCGCTACCGACCCCTTGGGCGGAATCGGACGTGGAGTTCGTCAACCAGCATCCTCTATGCAGCGGGGCAGCGGGCCTCATACTCACAAACAAAAGTCCAGACGGGGAGCATGTCCCCCTGTCGAGGTTGCCTAGGTTTCGATGGTACTCACGTCGATAGCTTCAAGGTGGAGGCAGTGAGGAGACGCGTAAGGGGCCTGGGGCTCCCTAGGTTTTGACCTCGGGAACCCCAGTTGGGCACGTGGCTTCTTCGTGGCAGGGACTACTCGGTGGTACTCACGTCCATAGCTTCAAGGTGGAGGCAGTGAGGAGACGAGTAGGGGCCCCGGGCTCCCTAGGTTTTGACCTCGGGAACCCCAGTTGGGCACGTGGCTTCTTCGTGGCAGTGGCTTCTCGGTGGTACTCACGTCGATAGCTTCAAGGTGGAGGCAGTGAGGAGACGAGTAGGGGCCCCGGGCTCCCTAGGTTTTGATCCTGGGAACCCCAGTTGGGCACGTGGCTTCTTCGTGGCAGGGACTACTCGGTGGTACTCACGTCCATAGCTTCAAGGTGGAGGCAGTGAGGAGACGAGTAGGGGGCCCCGTGCTCCTGAGCTAGCAGAGCCGCCCGACCCAGGCATTGAATGGAAAGGTTACCGTGAGAGTAATCTGCGTTTTGGCGAGACCCAAATACCAGCCTGTTGGCGTACTCATGCGTCGGCGGGGGAGGGGGGGTGCGGATAAAGGCGCAAAACTTAGGTGCTCACCCCGGGGTGAATTCCCCTTCATAGAACAAATCATTGTGTGGTGTGGTAGACCACGCAGGGTCCACGGACCTCTGACCGGGAGCGGTAGCTCAGGGCATCAACTGATGTCACTGCAGCGCCTCTGACCGGGAGGTTCTAGGTTAGTGCTGACTGATTTTCGATACTAGCTTTTCAGCTAGATCGCATTCAGTCGCTTGGTGGAGGCGAATTCTAGCAGCCTGCTGCTCTGATCGGTAGCTTTCCGTGGTTTCTTTGATCAACACCCGGCGAATGCCGCAGCAGTACCCTAACAAACGGCCCACGGACCGCTCGCGATCTTTCTTTCCTCTTCCTTGTCCTATCCTCTCCCCTTACACACAACGCCACCACATATTTCGGGAGACCGGCCGGGAGCTTAGAGCTTGTCCCGGCTGGGGCGGTGCCCCGCTGGTGGGAGAGTCCTGGTTAGGGGGAAACCACGCTAGCCGACAGTAGATCGGCGCCGGAACTCGCCATCCAGCGGGTGAATACCACCGCCACCTACCGATGAAAATCACGGACTACACTTACAGGACTAATGATCTGAGTAGTTGAAGAGCCCGGATTCACTAATCAATCAATCAATCAAGTCATTGTGTGTTGTGGTAGACCACGCACCTCCGAGAGCCCAGCTACGCCACCGGCCCGCCGTCTTGACGAGAGGAGAGGAGAGGAGAGGAGAGCGTGACGAGCGGCGCTGTGGTGTTGCAGGGCGCGGTGAGCGATGAGCCAGTGCTGGCCGCGGCCGCCGCGGGCTCCATGAAGGCGGCGGACGCGCTGCCGCCGCCGGCGCCCTCTGCCTCCGCGGAGGGCGAGGCCGGGCAGCCGCTAGGCGGCGCCACCTCCGCCCCCCACCCCAAGGTGCGTCTCGCCCCCCTCCACCCCCCTCCCCGTGTGCTCGCTTCTGCTGCCTGCCCCGATGCGAGAAACGACCTGCAATTCTCGCGTCATGCTTTCTGCACATGATTGCCCCGTCCCTCTCGCAGAGAATGGAAATATACATCACGCTTTTGTTACTTGTGGCAAAAAGTGCCTGTTTTCTGCTTGCTTGAGCTTGTGCATTTGCCTTTTTTTTGTAGAGCGTACCCTCGTTATAAATAATGTGTGTTCAATACATCGTTTGCCTCACTTCCCTATGGACTTTATTATTCTCCTTCACGAGATGAGCCACCCTAGCTCGTTTGCTACCGTTTGTCACTGATTTCTACACAAAACTTTCTGATAGGAAAGCCGTCCGTCCCAAGGTGTGTCTCGCCCCTCTCCCTCCTTCCGGATGCCGGCTCCTAGAAATATCATGCATCCTGTATTTCTCGCCTCATGCTTTCTGCAGATCATGGCCCCGCCCCTCGCAGAGAAAGGAATGCTATCTCACGCCATTGTAGCAAAAAATGCCTGTGTTCTGCTTGCTTGGGCTTATGCATTTGCTTTTTTTTTATAGACCATACCGTCGTTATAAATTATGTCTGTTCAATACATCTTTTTACCTCACTTTCCTGTAGACATTAGTATTCTCCTTCACAAGATTTTATTGATTCCTTTGCTTGTGATTTCTACAAAAAATTTATGAAACAAAGTAAATCAGGTGAAATATGTTTGGAAGTTGAATTCAATTACGGAAAGATACCAGATTACGAAATAAGAGTCAGGATCACGGATTATTATTATTATTATTATTATTATTATTATTATTATTATTAGTATTATTATTATTATTTAGAGTTATTGTATTTGCAGTTTTCTTACTTTGAGATCCCTTCCCTTGTATTCAGCCAAAATATCCGTTAGCTGAGATAGCCTTTGCCGTCCTCAGCACGATATTTGACAGTCTTACTTGTCTGGACTGATTTTCCTTCCAATGAACACTTCGTAAATATAATCAGCATCATGAAAGAGCAAAATATAGTCTTACTTTAAAAGTTCGTTAAAGAAAGTTAATACTTGTTTTGCTTCTGGACGTAAATGTAGCTTCACTATTCGCACGTTTTGTTGAGGTCTCCTTTTGCTTGTAGTGGTAATAGTAGAGCTGAGAGTGAGTTACTATATTGTTAGCAATGCAGAAAAATCAAATCTGCTGTTCGTTTATCGTTGCAAATAGTTTTTCTATAACTCGGGAACGAAAATGTCTAGTTTTTCAAATGTTCATGATCTATCGCATTTCTAATTTTATTAATAATAATAATAATTTATTATTAATTTATTATTATTATCATTGTTTTAACCTTCAACTATTTATTAAAATGTTGGAATGAGATTGTGGTACTCAAGAAAACGTGCGCAAATATTCTTCTCCCCCATACGTCGTATACAGTTTTTACTGTTTTTTTGACCAACTAAATCAAATCAAATCCCTCGTGACCCGAGAACCATTCCTTTCCTTTGTTACATTTCCTCCTGCCTTTGCCCCTAGTCACTTACATTGCACGAAGGAGGGAGCATAGATTAAAGTTTAGAGTATGGGGAGAGTCCCAGACTCCCTCGGTCAGTCTGAGAGTCTACACGACTCCCCAAACTTCTTCGAGGAACTTCGCCGGAACAAAAAATAAAAACAGCGCGGTTTCTTTGTGATGGACTTAGACAATCGAGTTTCTGTGCTCTTCTACACTTCCCGCTGAGCTTCCACTTAGTCACTTGTTCGAACAAGTCAAAAATGGCAACTTTTCTCAACCTCAAGTAAGTCGTTGGAAGTCTAAAAATCTTCAGCAAAACTATTTTGATCTCCGTAACGGCGGACTCAGATTGTTTTAGATTATCACTAAGAACAGATTGATTTATTTACCTTTTATTTACAGCCAAGTAATGTATAGGAAATATTAAAGAGAAATAATAAAATTATGTATCTGCTGGAACTAAAACATTTTGCCATAAAAATACGTCGATAAAATGTCACTTTATTTAACTATAAAAGTGTTCTTTGGTTTTAGTTTTTTCAGTAATTACCTTTTCACCATCATTCCCAACATGATCGGTGCTTTCTTGATCGAAATATCTACCTTCAACATCGACAGTAACGAGACTAGCGCTGTAATCAGCGTTGACATGTAAAGAAGTAATTATCGATATAACTCTGTTTTTGATTCATATTCACGCTCTGGATTTGTTTTTAATACGCATGTTTTGCTTTACCACTTTGTAATTACAAAGTGTTCATTTGGTAGCTTGATATATAAGCACTTGCATGGGTTTTAAAATTCTTGTTTTGTAACCTTATTTTATTATTTGTTACCTGACAAACGCCGCTAAAACTTAATGATACCAGAACAAAACTAGTAATTTCTGAATTCTTGTTTCTCATCCAAGAAAAATGTTGGATGCTGTGTTTTAGAAAGTAAAATTTGCACTTTATTGTTCTGTAATGGCCATCCTCTAGGTACTTATCTCACGTATACATCACGTAGCGTTATCTAGTAGCTACACATCCTCGAAATATCTTATGCGAATAGTACGTTAAGCAGTTGAGTCCTAAATTTAAAAAGTTGATGTGTTATAATGAATCACGCATTGAAGTCACTTGTGAGGGTATTTTCGCATCATTTAATTTACGAGTATACGTTATTATAAGGGAGTCACAGAAGAAATGTTCCAAATTTCCATGGCATGTGAACGTGTCAAAGATGATAATTTTTTGTCATGGAAGAAGTGGAAAATCGCATAGTGTAGCGAAGTTATGAATGTTGCTCCTGGTTGGTAGATAACATCTGCAGTAGTTACGTTTTTTCGTCGAAGCGTGTACGTGCCAAACACAAAAACGTATGACGAGATGCCTACCAATCAAGGACAAGCCTCAAGTGAAATTTCAATGTGTGAATCTTCCACCGCATGTTCACTGACATTCCCCTCCCCATCTTCGACACACCTACATGCTGTCGACGTGTGTAATATTTATTCTGTGACATCTGTAGAGTATGTTAGACATTGAGAAAAGGTCCTCACTAACCCTGCAACAAACTAAGCGTTGCATCTTGAGCACAATGCATTGCCCAACGCGGGAGGTGCAGAGATCAAAGGGTTTTCTAATGCAAAGAACAAATTTCAGCATGGTTTGTGAAGGTCAAGATGCGATGTTATTATACAAGTGAGAAAAAGAGCGATTTTACACAAACGTAAAATACATCGCCAAAAATTATTCCGAGAATGAATCATTTTAATGAGAGAGGATAACGGCTCTTATTCTAAGAAGAAGAAGAAGAACAAATCATAGCAGCCATAATTTAAAAGAGTGAATGAAAATTTTTACTTGAGGGTTACAATTAGAGCGTAAAGGAATATCCTCTCTGACTACCTTTAAAGTTCCCGTTCTGTCACGTTTCGCGCGTGCTCCGAGTGATTATTGACTTCCACTGCTATCCGTCCCTTCTATTTGCGCTGTGCGCGCCCTCTCATTGCGGCACTTGGCCGCGAGAGCGCAGTCCCGGCGCGGCGGGGCGTCGCATCGCGTCGCGTGGCGGTGCGGCGTGATGTGGCGGCCGCGAGGCCAGCGCCGGAGAGCCACTAACTGACATCATGTGGCGCGGGCGCTCGTTTGACATTCATGAGGCGCAGCGATCGCAGCGCGCGCTCGAATTACCAGACGAAGCAGCGTGCTGCGCCCGCCCGGCTTCCCCCCGCATCCGCCCCCTCAGCCGCCCCCGTCTCCGCCCCCGCCCCCGCCTCCCCTCCCGCTCCCCCTTCCCCCCCAAATTCCACCCCACCTCCGCCTCCAGTCTCCGCCCCCGCGGCCACCACCGCAGCTGCTCACACAGCCGCCCCCGCCTCCCCTCCCGCTCCCGCCTTCGCACTCACCCCCGCCTGCGATCCCGACTCCTCCGCGACACAACCTCCGCTCCCCGCCTCTCCGTCCCACCCCTTCTACCCCGCCTCTCCCCTGTCTCCGCCTCGGCCTTCGGCCCCAACCCCCCCCCCCCTCGCCACCATCACCAACACCACCGTCACCTCGACCACCACCACCACCACCACCAACAACAACACCACCATCACCATCAACACCACTAACACCAACATCACCATCACCATTACCACCAACACCAACGGTGGGGGCACCCGCCTCCACACCGGCGCTCCCAACGACCCCGTCTCTGCCCCCTCCTCTCTCCTCTGATGGATGGCGGTTGGAGATGCGTTGCACGGCGCGACGTCCGAGACTCCGTTGACGAGCTGGCTCTTCTCGTCTGCTGTAAGCTCGTTGGAAGAGAAGACAGCGCGCCGTTGCCGCCAATGGGGATTTAATGCTCTTCGGGGGCGGTGGATCGATAACACCAGGGATGGGTACGAGTGCGTGGATCTCAAATCGTATTTTATATTTGCACTTGAATGCGCCGTTTGACAGATTGTGATTGCCGACAGCTGTCAAATGCACTGTGAAACGTATTCCAGATAGCCACTGATCTTTGTGTCAGTGGGTTCAAATCTGTATCATGTATTTCCAGGTGCATCGCCAGTTCCTTTTAATGTATTCACAGATGACGATAGAAAAGCTCCATAATTTTTTTCAATGATTTTTTTTAATGTTTTTAGGCTTGTAATTTTGTAATGTGTGTAGGCTTTGTATTTTACTTTTTTATTGCTGTTTGAAACCGTATAAATGTTGTTTTCAAAGAAAGATAAACGAATATGAAGATTTTTGTTTTTTCGGATTTTAATATAAGCAGCTCTCACGCCACGGATGAAATATTGGCGAATTCACTCTTCAGCCTGAAATGCATGTATTAGAATGCATGTTAGAATGATATTGAATTGTAAACAGAAAGTATGAGAATATGGATACAACAGCGAGTCGCAAAAAAGAGGTTGTTCGTGTGCAACCACTGTACTGCGAGATATAATTCCAAAATTGTATTACTCCGTGAAAGTCAACTATCTACCAAATAACTTGAACATTGTCCTTGTATTTTTGTTTCGATATTTTGTATTTGTAAATGTGCATGACTAGTACGTACGAATAAGTTTCAAAGATTATATTTCAAAGTCTCTTTTCGTCGACAAAGTGCATGTTGCGGCAAATTTTGCGAAGGCACGAATATGTTTCTTCATTACTCCGACTGTAGACTCTTTAATATAAGCTGCCCTCTCTGCTCGGGTAGAAATTCATTGCATTTTTAACGAAATAAATTCTCTCTTTAATTCACTCGTTTGTTTTAAAACCGCTAATTTATCACTCTAAATGGAGTCCGGTGTTCTCTGCGCTATAAATTTTGCGTCTGCCACGGCGATGAAAACGAGCATACGCTTGTTTGAAAAACGGGGCTAGCTAAATAGGGCGATGATAGATACAAATATGCCCGTGTTGTCTGTGAATATATTGCGATCATAAAGGCTGACACTGAAGTACCATATGCCATGCTTCTGCACTTTACTGTTCACCATTACGCGACTCGGAAATGATAGCCCACGCAATTTAATGTTGCGCGAACTATTATCAAAGCTCGATAGACGGAAAAAATAGAACAATTAGAACATCACCACACGATGAAACGGAGAAAAAGTCTTGTAAAAATGAATCCTTGGTCACTGAACATTCGCAAGTAATACGATATTATAGGTTATGTCGTTATCATACGATATTATTATCTGTATTTTAGAGATTCCGAAAGTTGTTTGTTCAGAGAATTCGGTATCACATTTTGACTCTTGATAGATGTTACTCCTTGGACCTCTTTCGGTAAGGAATTTCGAATGTGTCGTCATCAGATTCTTTTACAAGTAACACGAGCTCTGAAGTCGAATAAGTGTAGTTAGATTTTCGAACTGATTCAATGTTCGGAGAATTCTGCGGTCATCAACACTTTTAAGCACCGATACCCTGCGAACGTTTTCCTTCAGTCCAAGGATTGTGAAGGTCTGAAAGGCACCATTAAAAAAAAATATTGATCCTTGTTCGGCAAAAATTTGTCTTTCAAGGGTATTAAGAATAACATTAATATCATTCAGAATATGAGGAGAATCATAATAGTAGCCTCTAAACAAATTACTGATATGTGGAAGTGTTTTTGTTTTATTTTGGAGAGTCATAATGTTCTTAAAAATAAACAATGGTTATAAATATAACAATGATACATGAATTTTTTTACAATAAATAATAGATACTGGGAGACAAGATAACTAAGGAGGATGAAAAAGATCTTTTGCATAACGTGATTTAATTCGCGGAAAAGGATTAAATGTTTTCTCTAAATTATATCGTAGGCTTCCGCAGCTAGTCATGATCTGGGCTGTCCGGGTGACGCATGATCTGGGCTGTCCGTCGAAGGCCGAGGTGCCGCCTTGGCAGTACAGCCCTGAAGAAGACCGCGATATGTCGGTCGAAACATCGGCACCTCAGACTTCGACGCGGCGTCACCCGGACAGCCCAGATCATGCTGTTTTTCCTAGTTGAAAATATGTATAAGCAGGAGAAGAAGAAATATAAGAAGGTGTAAATAAAAAAAAAAATGAAGGCATCTTAGTGAGAACTGTGTTCGTGTTGCAGGCCGAGGCGAGCGCGAGTCCGGCGACGGAGGCGGGCGCGGCGGCGGTGAACGGCGAGGCGATGGTGAACGGGAAGGCGGGGCCGGCGGCGCTGGCCGCCAACGGCAAGGCGTCCAGCGGGAAGCTCCTGGAGTCGCAAGCCGGCGGCGGCGGCGGCGGCCCCACCGCGCCCGCCCAACCCCGCCCCGCCAGAAGGGGGCCGGCGCCGCCGCGCCCGCCGGCCCCGTGGCCAAGGCGCCGGCGCCCGCCAGCCGGGAGGCGTCGCCCACCAAGGGCTCCCCCTCCAAGAGCCCCTCCTCCAATGGGCCCCTCAAGGAAGGGCCAACTGTCAACGGGCCATCCGCCAACGGCCCCTCCACCAATGGCCCTTCAACCAACGTCCCCTCCGTCAACGGCCCCTCCGCCAACGCATCCCTCGCGAAGTCTCCCGAGCACAGCGCCAAACCCCCCCCCCCCAGGCAGCTACCAACGGGCAGCAAATCTCGTCGAGCGCGGACAAGAGCCGGCCAACGGCAGCAAGACTTCCACGATCGCTAACGGGCAGCCTGCGGCGATCGGTTCCGCGACGCTGACGGGGCCGACGGTGACGGTGAACGGCCACGCCTCCGCCGACGACGCCGGCAGCCCCTCGGGCGACGCGCCGCGCACCGTCAACGGCTTCGCCCTCATGAAAGGCGCCGAGCTGCGCCTCGGCGGCGACTCCGACAAGCAAAGGTTTGCAATCGTAAATAAATGTTATGTATGTGTCTTAGAATGATTGTTACCAACTTCTAGGGCATGTAGGGGGTCGAAGACAATAACATTTTGACAATTATCATATGGGAAATTCGTATAAGTTACACATTACCACCGGGAGCGGTAGCTCAGTGCATCAACTGATGTCATTGCAGCACCTCTGACCGGGAGGTCCTAGGTTACACTCCTCACGGCGGAAGGATTTTCGGCACTAGCTTTTCAGCTAGGTCGAATTCAGTCGCTGTCAGGATAAGAATTCTAGCGGCCGGCTGCTCTGATCGGCAGTTTTCCGTGGTTACTCCGATCAACACCAGGCGAATGCCGGAGCAGTACCATACCAAACAGGCCACGGACCGCGCGCGATCTGTCCTTCCTCTTCCTTGTCCTCTCCTCTCCCCTTACCACTCTACACTTACACTAACATGCACTACACTACCACATATTCCGGGAGACAGGTCGGGAGCTTAGAGCTTGTCCCGGTTGGGGCGGTACCCCGCTGGTGGGAGAGTCCTGGTTAGGGGGAAACCCCACTAGCCGACGGTAGGTCGGCGCCGGATCTTGCCATCCGGCGGAGGAAGATCACCGACATCCCCCGAGAGAAAAACATGCACTACACAAACGGGACTAATGACCAAAGCAGATGACGCGCCCGGAAACACGAGGAAATCAATCAATCAATACACATTACCCTTGATGGCAAGTCTTGCATTGGTGTTTGGCAGATCACGTTCTGACGCAGTAATTTCCTGTTCCTGAAAAACAACAATGCAGGAGAATTTGCCTCTCAAACAGGGATGTGGTGTTCAGATTTGTATTTGTGTAACTTCGTTAAATGGGATTTTCATTGGCAAAACTGATCATCTTCGACATCTATGTACCGTAGAAGTTTGTAGCATTTAGTTTGAGACACTTGGATATCTCATGAGGCATAGTTGTAATTGGTGAGGATGTGGGGACATGTGGTGTGGATGTGGGGACAATAGTGGTCTAAGACACATTTTAAGAAAACTGAGAAAAATCAAGTTACAAAGTTGTGGTTAGAACGAGTCGTGAAGAGAAAATATAGTTCTAAACATTATAGACGAAAACTGGTCTAACCAACAATCTATAAAGATAAATCGCTTTCTTAGATAGCAAATGGGGACAATAAACCATTTTGATTTTTTGACGGTTAGATCGCTGCTGGCAACTGGAACTGGAACGAATTACCTGCAGTACTGCTAGAGACTTTACCTCAGAGTGTGGGAAAATTCAAGAATAAATATTAAAAAATAAGTTACTAATAATAATAATTTACATATGTTAGACTAGAGCACTTTAATTTTGTATTCATTTAGTATTAGTCATAATTTGTTTAAAAATGTGTTTTAAATGTAAAGTTGATGACTTATGGAGCTGCCACCGGGATCTTTCCCAAAGCAGTAAATACATTATTATTATTATTATTATTATTATTATTATTATTATTATTATTATTATTATGATCATTATTATAATTATTATTGTTACCCCCAATCATGGGAATTTAAGTAAACCCAGGCATGAGGGACACCAGTAGGTGGCCGGCCGAAGTCGGACTACCGACCCAATAACGGCAAATACATACATACATTATTATTATATTATTACATTATTATATTATTATATTATTACATTGTTATATTATATTATGTTGTTGTTGTTGTTGCTGTTGTAAAACAATCGTTGGTGAGCCTTGTGAACGTGGTGTGCGCAGGGGCGCGGAGGGGCTGGACCCCGAGGCCGAGGCGTCGTGGGACCGCGCCGTGGCGGGCGTCAAGGAGCAGGCGTTCGCGCGCCTGCAGGACGAGCTGCGGCGCGCGCACCAGGAGCTGAAGCTGCGCGACGAGGAGGTGACGCGCCTCAGCCGCATCCGCGAGGAGGTGGAGGCCGAGCTGGAGGAGCTCACCGCCTCGCTCTTCCAGGTGAGCCCCTCGCCCCCGCCCCCGCCCTCGCCCTCGCCCTCGCCTTCGCCCTCGCCCTCGCCCTCGCCCACGCCCACGCCCTCCCCTCGCCCTCGCCCTCGCCCTCGCCCCCGCCCTCGCCCTCGCCCTCGCCCTCGCCCTCGCCCCGCCCCCGCCCTCGCCCTCGCCCTCGCCTCCCCCGCCCTCGCCCCGCCCTCGCCCTCGCCCTCGCCCTCGCCCTCGCCCTCGCCCCCGCCCTCGCCCTCAGCCCCGCCCTCCCCCTCGCCCCCTCGCCCCGCCCACGCCCTCCCTCGCCCTCGCCCCGCCCTCGCCCACGCCTCGCCCCCCGCCCTCGCCCTCTCGCCCCGCCCCTCGCCCTCGCCCTCACCCTCGCCCTCGCCCTCCCCCGCCTCGCCCTCGCCCTCGCCCCTCGCCCTCGCCCTCGCCTCGCCCCGCCCCGCCCTCGCCCCTCGCCCCCGCCCCCGCCCTCGCACCGACGCCCCCGCCCGCGCCCTCCCCCTCGCCCCCCCCCCGCCCTCGCCCCGCCCTCGCCCCCGCCCTCGCCCTCGCCCTCGCCATCGCCCTCGCCCTCGCCCTCGCCCCGCCCTCGCCCCGCCCCTCCCCCTCGCCCGCCCGCCCTCGCCCTCGCCCTCACCCTCGCCCTCGCCCTCGCCCTCGCCCTCGCCCTCGCTCCCTCGCCCTCGCCTCCTCGCCCTCGCCCTCGCCCTCGCCCTCGCCTCGCCCCCGCCCTCGCCCCTCGCCCTCGCCCTCGCCCCCCGCCCTCGCCCTCGCCCTCGCCCTCGCCCCCGCCCCTCGCCCTCGCCCGCGCCCTCGCCCCCTGCCCCCGCCCTCGCCCCGCCCCGCCCTCGCCTCCTCGCCCCCTCGCCTCCCGCCTCGCCCTCGCCCTCGCCCCCTGCCCTCGCCCTCGCCCTCGCCCCGCCCCGCCCTCGCCCTCGCCCTCGCCTCGCCCTCACCCTCGCCCTCGCCCCGCCTCGCCTCGCCCCGCCCTCGCCTCGCCCCCCCTCGCCCCCCCGCCTCGCCCTCGCCCTCGCCTCGCCCTCGCCCTCGCCCTCGCCCTCGCCCTCCCTCGCCCCGCCCTCGCCCCGCCTCGCCCTCGCCCTCACCCCGCCCCCGCCCTCACCCCGCCCTCGCCCTCGCCCTCGCCCTCGCCCTCGCCCTCGCCCCGCCCTCGCCCCGCCCTCGCCCTCGCCTCGCCATCGCCCTCGCCCCTCGCCCCCGCCCTCGCCCTCGCCCCGCCTCCCTCGCCCCCCTCCCTCGCCCTCGCCCTCGCCCCGCCCTCGCCCTCGCCCTCGCCTCGCCCGCCCCTCGCCCACGCCTCGCCCTCGCCCTCGCCCTGCCCCCCCCGCCCCGCCCTCGCCCTCGCCTCGCCCGCCCTCGCCCTCGCCCACGCCCACGCCTCCCCTCGCCCTCGCCCTCGCCCCGCCTCGCCCTCGCCTCGCCCTCGCCCTCGCCCCCGCCCCGCCCTCGCCCTCGCCCCCACGCCCTCGCCCTCGCCTCGCCCTGCCCCGCCCTCGCCCTCGCCCTCGCCCCGCCCTCGCCCTCGCCCCGCCCTCGCCTCGCCACGCCCACGCCTCGCCCTCGCCTCCGCCTCGCCTCGCCCTCGCCCGCCCACGCTCGCCCTCGCCTCGCCCTCGCCCTCGCCCTCGCCGCCTCGCCCTCGTCCCGCCTCGCCCTCGCCTCCCTCGCCCTCGCCTCACCCCGCCTCGCCCTCGCCCTCGCTTCGCCCTCGCCTCGCCCTCGCCCCCGCCCCGCCCTCGCCCCGCCTCGCCATCGCCCTCGCCTCGCCCTCGCCCTCGCCCTCGCCTCGCCCTCGCCTCGCCCTCGCCCTCGCCACGCCCACGCCCTCGCCCTCGTCCTGCCCCGCCCTCGCCCTCGCCCGCCTCGCCATCGCCTCACCTCGCCCTCGCCCTCGCCCCGCCCTCGCCCTCCCCGCCCTCGCCCTCGCCCTCGCCCCCGCCCTCGCCCCACCTCGCCCTCGCCTCGCCTCGCCCTCGCCTCGCCCTCGCCTCGCCCCGCCTCGCCTCGCCCTCGCCCTCGCCCTCGCCTCGCCCACGCCCGCCTCGCCCGTCCTCGCCCCGCCCTCGCCCTCGCCCCGCCCTCGCCTCGCCTCACCTCGCCCTCGCCTCGCCCCGCCTCGCCTCGCCCTCGCCCGCCCCCGCCCCGCCCTCGCCCCCACCCTCGCCCTCGCCCTCGCCCTCGCCCTCGCCCTCGCCCTCGCCCCCGCCCTCGCCCTCGTCACGCCGCATTGAAATAAACTGAATGTATTAATGATTTATTTATTTTAATTCTGACTCTATCTTCGTCTTTCTAATATTATTTGATATTATTCCAACGTAATTCGTCCCGAATTTGTATAAATGGGCGCCAGGAAAATATTACGCTAATACTATCATACAAGTCAACCTTCAACTCTAATTATAAATAAATTAGTTTCCGGCTACTTGGGTCGATGGGTTTCATAGAAATAATCACTCTTATATGCTAATAGATGATTTTCCGATCTGCCATCTATACAGAGTGGTCGAGGAACTTACCGGGTTCTGCACTGCCTCGCATTGGGCTCATTGTGCGGGCTCTCCCGTAGTTTGTGGGACGATCCGACGCGGCACATAGACCGACCACGCTTTTCGTGTACTAGCCGCAAAAGCGAGCCGTCAGTCGAGGCGGATGGCGCGATGGGGAACTAATTTCAGGGGAAAAGATTCCTCTCCTGTTGCTCCTTCTACGTCAAGGACAACCGGGAGCGGTGGCTCAGTGCATCAACTCAGTGCGTCTGACCGGCAGGTTCTCGGTTCGAGTCCCGACGGCGGCAGGATTTGCGACACTAGCTTGTCAGCTAGCTCGAGTTCAGTCGGTGTCTGGAGAAGAATTCTAGTGGCCGGCTGCTGGATCCGTGGTTTCTCCGATCACATCAGGCGAATTCTAAGGCAGTACCCTAACAAACGGGCCACTGTCCGCGCGCGATCTGTCCTTCCTCTTCTTTGTCCTATCCTCCCTCCTTACACAGACACACTTACACTACCATGCACTACACTACCACACATGCCGGGAGACCGGTCGGGGACTTAGAACGTGTCCCGGCTGGGGCGGTGGCCCGCTGATGAGAGATACCTGATTGATCCCCGCTAGTCGACGGGAGGCTGACCATTGAGTGGAGGAAGATTACATCCACCTCCCGATGAAAAAAACATGCACTTCACTTTCGGGACTAATACCTCAGTAGTTGACGTGCTCTCTCCGGAATTACTAACTAATCAATCACATTAAGAACGACTTGTACTTAGCGGACATGAAAGGGCTCGAACACTTGCTATCAATCGGTGATGTTTAGTTTTCTGAAGAGATATCATTCACTTATTTTTTAAATAATTTTTTTTTCTTTGCAGCTTAAACCTACAACTCTGTCTTGCTCGACTATTGCAATTTTAAGTTTTCTTTAGCGAGAAGGTTGAAACAATTAATTGAGTGGAAAAACCTATTTGATGTTCCAAATAAAGTATTTTTTATTATAAATATGCAAAAGACTAATTTATAAACTTACTTTGATTAAAAAGAAATGAAAGACTTTATTGTGAAACTGCTAAGACTGCTATAGTTTCCAATGTATAGCTGTTCTGCAAGACCAAGCAATAATAAGCTCCTTTGCATTTATTGTGTAAACAAAATATTGAAAAATAATTCATTTAGACAGTGATTCACTATTCCACATTCGCACGGAATTAGTGTGCCAGCTTACCCCAGGACTAGTGCCAACCAATCCGATAAGTGGGCATATCTTGACTTGATTAATTTTACCGACTCTAAAAGTTCGACATTCAGTCATTCAAAAATAAAAAAATGGTCCCCTAATAAATGAAATTGCCATTGATACATTCAAACTTCTCACAACTAAACCGATTTTACGTAAAAAAAACCTACTAACTATATACAGCCCCCGTCTCCCCTACCTTTGAAGTTCAGTCGAATTCTTCGTGTTTTTTTTTCTGCCCTAAATTACATTAAATTAATTATTTTACTTGGTGAGAGAAATCAATCCAGACGATATACATCAGCCAGCTTATTGTGGCGGTGATGTCATTGGTAGCAGCTGTGCTGACAATGCATTGCGGTTTGAGCCGGAAACGGGCCCACGTAAAGGGCCCATTGAAGCAGAATTGCTTAATGCCGCCCGCCTCTTTAAGTCCTTAGGCGACTGCACTTCTGTTAAGAACGTCATCTTCGTAATTGCTGCAAATATACATCGGATTGCATAACGCGATAGCCAAACGTCTTGCTTACTCTTGGGGTCAGCTTGGCCTCTCGAACGGGATAGCCTCGGTCTCGTGGTCTGTTTAGTCGCTCGCAATGGAATTCGATGATGCGGCACTTCCGGAACAATGATCCCCGCCGAGAAGATTTAGGACACTGGCGGCTAGTTTATTTTTATTTACAACCCCCCTTCTGAGCGCTGCTTTCGATCCTTGCAGGAAATGTGGACTCGACTTTCTGTTTAGAAATAAATAAAAAAAACGAAACAATCCACTCTTTGTTTCGCGACTTCCTTTTTTTTTGGTCTGCATTTCCAATGAGAAAAAATGCAAGAAGAAAAAATTTATTTATTTATTTATTTATTTTACGTCAGAAAAAACAGTTAAAAACTGCGTATGACGTGCTATGGGGAAAAGTGAATTGTGTGCACATTTTCAAAATTCTGTGATCCCTACACTTACTCATATACTACTTAAATTTTGAATTTTGAAAGGAAAAAAAACAAAACTCCCATGCAATAAAATCTATGTTCAAGGATAAACAAGCAATAAATTTTGAATTTTGAAAGGGAGAAAAAAAACAAAAAACTCCCATGTAATAAAATCTATTGTCAAAGATAAATAAGCAATAAATTTTGGCTCTTATTACTTCCTGCCGCGACAACATGGAAACGATAATTTGAATAATTGTATTTCCCACTGAATTCTAGAATGAAATAAACTCATTCTTTCAAAAACACGACTGGGCAGTGTCTTGCAGTATCTTGAACCTATATTCAGAGCCTATTGAGTAAGAATAATTCGTTGCTGTTTTGTTTTTTGTGTGCCGGATCTCATCTTCTAGCGGGAGAGGAACGCCACTACCTCACAGAATAGATCATGCACTAAACTTATGGAACTAATGACAATAGTTATTAACGAAAACAAGATAATAAATCGAGAAAGGGCTAATGTTAGGAATGGTCGGTTAATTCACTCGTCAGTAGACGGTGTGGATAATGATGTAGGAGTGACGATGAAGTATAATTGCTACATCATCCGGCTAATGTTGGTAGCAGGCTTAAGTAAGATGGTAGTCGGAGTGTGTCTCCTCAATTAAGTCGGGGCCTGGAGCAAGATGCCCCAGCTACCCCCCCCCTTCTGGTCGTTCCTGACTTTACCACCCATTCTGGATTAAGTGAACATAACCCGGCTAATTCGGGGATTAGCAAGATTCGAACTTTTGCCGTAACATACACAACGCCCTTGGTTCACGAACGATCCTCGTCCAAAGCACTTGATGGCAGTGAGTGGGTTTGAGTCACTGATAGCGATGGACAAAAACATCAGTAAATATCAATATTTTCAAGGATTCATCCATATTATAACATTAGTGTTTTACTTTCGATGTTTTCTTCACATCGATGTATTTGTTCAGAAATATGGATGTTTCCAAAACAAAATTCTCATGTTATAAATAAAATGTCCAGTATGTTTTTTTTTGGGGGGGGGGATTGCTCGTATTCAACAGTCAATGTCACTGATGTGGATCCTCAAACGGCAAGAGTCCGTTTGCTATTCACAACCTTTATCCAGTGTTATTCCTTTTTTAAAATTATTTTGTACGTGGTAATATCGTTAAACTGCATATTGAACTTGACTACATAGAACACTGATTATAAAATGAAGATGACGGTCAAATTTAAGGCAGAATATACATTAAACTAATATTGACGTCTTACGTATTACATTAGAACCAGGACCTATTTCCATATGTTTCATCACATTTAAAACATCGACATTTTAAACATGGATTTGCCGATATGGTGGCCGCGACCGCTAAGGCAGTAGTGTCGTAGCGATCTCGGACCGAAGGGTCAATGATTCGGGGCATGTTCGTCCTTTCATCTCTGATCATCATCATATCCTTTCAACTTCACAGTTGCCATAATGTTAACTCCAATAGTGATCGTTAATGACCTAAATGATGATGCGACCTTAAATTTAAAATGTGAAGTAAAAAGTAAAATTAAAAGTAAAAAAAAAATTGTCGATGATTTCATCGACATCGAAAACCGTTTGTTGATGTATCGAAGTATCAAATTGCCATCACTAGTGAAATAAACTGAATATATTCATGATTTATTTATTTTAATTCTGACTCTATCTTCGGCTTTCTAATATTATTTGATGTTATTCCAACGTAATCCGTTCCGAATTTGTATAGATGGGGCCAGGAAAAGATTACGCTAATACTATCATACAAGTCAGCCTTCAACTCTAATTATAAATAAATTAGTTTCCGGCTACCTGGGTCGATGGGTTTCGTAGAAATAATCACTATTGTCTGCTTAAAGATGATTATCCGATCTGCCATCTATACAGAGTGGTCGAGGAATCTGAAAAACAAATATATTTCTATCTTGCTACGTCGTTATTAGAATTGGCTCAATGAGAATCATGTATTCATTTCACAAAACATGGACATTTATGAAACAATTTTTGTTACTTAATAATTCTACACAATATAAAAGAAAACTTTGGTCATGACCTCTTCCAACCTTATAATGTAGTATTCGTCTTCGCGCGCTCTTGGACGACGGTGCCTCGTTGTACCATCTTCATTCTGCTCCGACGTCGCTGTCCTCAGGTCCAGATACCATCTTCTCTCTTCTTTTCTTGCAGAAGCACACTTCAATCACCGTTCATCACTGTTTCCGAAGTTAATAAAGTCTAAGTCGTTCGCCAATTTACGAATTCCAAGTTCATCCCACGCGTATGCTGAATACTCAACGATCAACAAATTATCTGCTGTTAGCATTCCAGTCCAGTTACTGATAAATTCGCCTAAGCCCTCAATGTCCTTCTAACTCGTTCACTTGAAATATTTTAAGTTTTACTGTCCACACTTAGCATTCAAATTCAAAGTTCTATCAATATCTACTGCCCAGTAAAATGCTTACAAGTCCCCCCCAAAAAACTCCTAACATTAATTGTGCACGATCCGTTCAACACCACGGCATCAATCAGAATGAATGCTTATCATATTTTTTCAATCCTTCAAAATTCGCTTCATCTTTTCGATTGATTTTTTACAGACAAGACTTGATGTACTTCCGTGCCTAGCCAATCCCTAAATTTCTTACAAAATGAACTAGCCGTCTCCGCGATTGTCACTGCATGAAGATTGTTGATCTTGACGCCGGCTCGCTTACCGTTGCTATGCTGGCATATTCACCTCTATTTACACGCTGTTTATAATAAATATTGTACCATGTTATGTCACACCAGTGAGTGAGCGTGGGCGTGGTTGTGCCGCAGGAGGCGCACAACATGGTGCGCGAGGCCAACGTGCGGCAGGCGGCGGCGGAGCGCAGCTTCAAGGAGAGCCAGATGCAGGTGGAGGTGCTGACGGCGGAGGTGGCGGCGCTCAAGACGCTGGTGCTCACCTCCACGCCCGCGCGCCCCAACCCGCACCTGCACCCGCAGATCGACCCGCGCAACGGCGCCGCGGCGGCGGCCGGCGCCAACGGGCGCGCGCGCGACGACGCCTCCGTCGCAGGTCGGCCTCGCTCCTCGGGCGCGCTTGGCCAATCGCCACCACTTGAATTGTTGATGTTGAAGCTCCCGATTGGATACCCGCGTCCCAGCTCATCAAAAGTCGATTTGTTCTATAATTAAATCGGAGAACAGACTTCGATTGAAATAGAATGCGATTTGTCGGCGATCGGCTGGGGCGTGCTTGTCCAATCGGGAGAGTCGTCACATGTTGAATTGTTGGTTTTAAAGCTCCGATTGGATAGCCGCGTCCTAGCTGATCAAAAGTCGATTTGCTGTACATTTAAATCGGAGAACAAACTCCGATTGAAACTGGATGCGATTTGTCAGCAATCGGCTGGGGCGCATTTGTCCAATCGGGAGAGTCGTCACATGTTGAATTGTTGGTTTTAAAGCTCCCGATTGGATAGCCGCGTCCCAGCTCATCAAAAGTCGATTTGTTCTATAATTAAATCGGAGAACAGACTTCGATTGAAATAGAATGCGATTTGTCGGCGATCGGCTGGGGCGTGCTTGTCCAAACGGGAGATTCGTCACATGTTGAATTGTTGGTATTAAAGCTTCCGATTGGATAGCCGCGTCCTAGCTGATCAAAAGTCGATTTGTTCTATAATTAAATCGGAGAACAGACTTCGATTGACACAGGTGGCGATCGGCTGGGGCGCGCTTGTCCAAACGGGAGATTCGTCACATGTTGAATTGTTGGTTTTAAAGCTTCCGATTGGATAGCCGCGTCCTAGCTGATCAAAAGTCGATTTGCTCTACATTTAAATCGAGAACAAACTCCGATTGAATCTGGATGCGATTTGTCAGCAATCGGCTGGGGCGCTTTGTCCAATCGGGAGAGTCGTCACATTGAATTGTTGGTTTTAAGCTCCCGATTGGATAGCCGTCCCAGCTATCAAAAGTCGATTTGTTCTATAATTAAATCGGAGAACACTTCGATTGAAATAGAATGCGATTTGTCGGCGATCGGCTGGCGCGCGCTTGTCCAGTCGGGAGAGTCGTCACAACTTGAATTGTTGATATTGAAGCTCCCGATTGGATAGCCAAGTTCCAGCTGATCAAAAGTCGATTTGTTCTATAATTAAATCGGAGAACAGACTCCGATTGACACAGGTGGCGATCGGCTGGGGCGCGCTTGTCCAACGGGAGATCGTCACATTGAATTGTTGGTATTAAAGCTCCGATTGGATAGCCGCGTCCCAACTGATCAAAAGTCGCTCTACATTTAAATCGGAGAACAAACTCCGATTGAAACTGGATGCGATTTTTCAGCAATCGGCTGGGGCGCATTTGTCCAATCGGGAGAGTCGTCACAACTTGAATTGTTGGTATTGAAGCTCCCGATTGGATAGCCACGTCCCAACTGATCAAAAGTCGATTTTTTCTATAATTAAATCGGATAACAAACTCCGGTTGAAACCGAATGCGATTTGTCGGCGATCGGCTGGGGCACGCTTGTCCACCCGGGAAGAGTCGTCACAAATTGAATTGTTGGTATTGAAGCTCCCGATTGGATAGTAGCGTCCCAACTGATAAAAAAGTCGAATTGCTCCACATTTAAATCGGAGCACAAACTCCGATTGAAGCAGGATGCGATTTGACGGCGATCGGCTGGGGCACGCTTGTCCAATCGGGAAGGTCGTCACATATTCAATTGCGGATATTGAAGCCAAGTACCTAAAGTAAAGGCCACCAACTACCGAAGAGTCCCGTAAGGTCGGTGGTCCACGTAGTTAAAAATACATTGGGCTACTTTTTAACAAAATTTTTTATTCGTTCATAAACATTTAACTGCAAAGGTTACAGACTATTTGCAAATTAATTTTCAATACATTTTCAATATTATTAGGAAACCCCAAGAGCTTAGTCGTAAGCTACAGCAAAACTTAAGTCATACAGCTTCTCAAAAATATTAATCCGGCCCTGCTCCGCGGTAGAAATGAAGCCCATATTTTGATAGAGAAACACATTTTGTAGGTTCCAGATTGTGGTGTCCAAAGTGTTTTTTCTTTCTCCTATAATTTAGTACATTACTCTCCCCTATACAAAGTACAGACAAAATTCATGTTATCGGGAAACTTGGTACCAAAAAAATTGTTTTCTTTCGTTTGTCCGTCTGTTTGTGAACAAAGCTAGCCCCAACACTGTCGGTAGAAATGTCACCAAGAAAACTGATCAGATTACAGAAGAGAGGTCCCTACTGAAAAAGTAGTTCATTAAAATGTTTATGTTAAATAAATTTAAACAGTAATTGTGACTTAACAAGCAGAGCTGTCCTGTAGAAAGAGCCTTCAAAAATTCGGCTCATAGAAAATGAATACTTCTCTTGCATGAAATCACAGGGGCTATGGATCCTAAAGAATGGGCACTGGAAATGAAAATGAATCAATTGTTGAGGGTTCTCTTTTTCATTGTGGATTAAAGAAATTATAGTTGATGCATGTCCCTGATAAAAGGAAAAAATATTTTGGCGTGCAATTCAGTAATGAATTTGATTTTCAATTATTGTTCCAGGGGTGGGCTTATTTAATCGCAAACACCGACGCTCACCATCTCACTTCAATCTCAAATATGGAAGAGAAAACTCACCGCCAGAATCTCCAGTCAAGGAACAGAGGCCTACCATGCCTTCAACAGAATTCCTTGATTCAAAAGATGGCTGGGAGGTAAGAAATATAACTCACAAATTCATTTCATATACCTTAGCTTTCATTTTCTAATATTTTTTTATTACTGTTTCAGGTGGATCCTAACATCCACAAAGAGTTTGTAAATTGGAAGCAAAATCCAAAGTTTGATAAGACAGATCCTTTTCTTGCCAGAATATACAAAGAAGACATTAACCTTTGCCTGGAATTTAGCAATGCAGAGCTTGGCACTAAAGTTCAAGAAGCCATTGAGGATGGAAACATTTTTATTGAAGCTGTCAGTGATAAGAGTAAAACTGTTTTCCCAAAGTATGTCCTCTATCCCACTAAATGTCGTTTTGACTTATAGTTAATGTGTTAAATAAAGTGTGAGATACATAAATGTAAATTTTTCAGGAAATGTGCACTCCTAGAAGCTCCTAGACAATGCCACTACAGAATGAAATTAGGAGATCAGGAACAATGGTACTACATTTCACAGATCTGTAGAAACAGAGTAAGTTCACATCATCTCTTTTTAGTACCATACAATTTTCAGAATTTCAAAAGCTATATTTTATTGTGATATATTAATTCTTTCAGGTCACTGCTGTATGTGACTTTTTGAATTACTTGCGCTATATTGAACGAGGATTGGTGAAAAGCTCAGGTAGATATGCATATTTATTTATTGAGAATTAAAAAGAACAAAACTTTGTTTCTAACATTATTATGATTGTTTTTATTCTTTAGTACATGATGTGTACTGGGAGATCACAAGACTCCGAAAGGAAATGGTTCTGGCCCGTCTCGGTCTGGCTCTCTCATCATAAAGAAGACTGCATTAAAAAAGAAGCAACAACTATCCTGAGGGACCTGCAGTTATTGTTTATGGGTCAATTAAATTGACCCTTTACAACATTATAGCCAAAGAGATTATAAATGTGATGTAATATATAGTAGTAATTTTCATCCATAAATGTGTATAGACAAAAAAAAAAGCAACAAGCTGAATATGCCAAAAAAATGCATTCAACTGAACTCTGATAATCCAGCAATGCATGAATGTAGATGTTGATGTTTTGTGTCTAAAGCCTTTCTATTCAGAATGAAATATGTCTTTTTATTTTTAGAGATCATTGTAATTGTAGCAGAACTTCAAAATCATTTCTACTTATGTCTTTTATTTACTACCTACATAGAAGTACTGCTAGAAATGTAATATACGTAAAATCCTAAGCTCTTTTGAGTAATACTTGCTAATATTTTATCAAGTATTTCTATGTACAAAGTTGATATATATTATATTCAAATAGAGAAATATTTATAGAACGTTATTCGCTAAAAGAATATACACGTCAACATATTGTTTTAAAGATATGCAAAACATGTGAAAGGTATATGTATATGTGCTATGAGATTTTGTTAAGTCTTCCTAAGGAGATGGAATTAAATGTACTGACATCTGTGTATAAAATACTGGGACTTCCAAATTGTTGCTGTTAAGACAGCTATAAGTAGGAAATGCCGTCAAACTAAGGCACAGTGCCAAACAAACTTAATGTAAGGTAAAAAGGAATTAAATTGATCAATTTTTTGTTGACCTTGTGGGTCATTGCTGACTGTTATCCTCAATAAAGAAATATATTCAAATTTAAAAGTAATGTGGTTTATTTGACTCATTGAAGATTTTTTCTCCTATGTTCTTTGTTTTGTGTATTCCAAACTTCTCATGGACACACTACTAGGATGCGGCAAGCAAAAGTACTGAATTTAGAAATTAAAAATACCCTATGATTATCAGAAACCTCAACCAGTCTTTCCCAAAACTTAAATATTTTGCTACAAACAATGATTTAGTTCAGGATTTTTATAATTTAATTTACTTCATGAATACATGCTTTCCGTGTACACATTTCTCCTCGCAACATCAACATTACTACATCACAAAGATTTCTTCCTGGTATCAAAGTAACCAAATAACTTTCTTATCATTGGTACTAAGAATCACTGGTAAAGATCATGTAAAACCATAATGAATTGGTGAATTTCATCCTGTAAATTTTCATGCATTTAAGTATGATAAAATATAAGAACTATGCAAGTAATATAACCTCATTTCTCAAGAATGTTAAAAGTTGATAAGAAAAATGATTTATTTTGTAATAAAACATCATCAGCAAATCAAAGCAAAGAATTAACGTGCTTATCAAATATTACACATTGCTTTTTTCCTGTCCTTATAAAGGAAAAAATGCAAAAAGGTATGACTTCTTTTAAAACACATTCGATAAAAAAAAATCATTGTAAGTCCTTAACGATATAAAATTACTGGAAATGGATAATATAGAAAAACATGAAGAAAAATAATGTGTTGGTCAAACCCTCATTTGAAATCTATACAAGGCTTTAGACACTTTTGTAGAAGAGAATAGAATATTTATTTTATCAAACTGGTCATAACTTTTCACATGAAACAAGACATTTCACTACAATACAATATATAAACAATAAGGATGTATCTTATCTAGACATTCTTAACAAAACATACAAAGTATGCAAACATATATGATATCAGCAATTTTTTTATTTACTGTATCTAAGTAATCTTACACTAAAAAATGTTACAAAAACAACTAATACTTGTATATAAAACAATTTCATACTTAAACAAAACAAATTTTGTATACATATCATCAACACGTCATGTTTAACATAGTTTGTTCTATTAGGTTTTTAGTTCAAAATGTAATTAAAAGAAAATGAAGGAAGAAGAAAAGTAAAAATGAATATCTATTGTTGCTGATTGAAATTTGTAAGTGGGTTAATATGCATGTTATTTCTCCAAAAAACAATCAGAATTAGAGGAGGTGGGTTTCAGAAAAGAAAAGAGATAAAGGAATTTTTTTTTCAAACATTTCCAGAAGCTTTACACTATTACACAAGTAAGATGAAAATTGTTTTAGATGATAGTATAATATTACTGAATAGTTTGTCAATGTTTTCTTGTGAAATTCTAAAAGAAACTCAAACATTTTCTAAGTCTGCACTCCCTCAAATTACAAATTACGTACAAAGATTCTACATTTTCTTCAAACTTCACAAGGGAACGAAAAACTACTCACATTGATTTGAGAAGAAAATAATCTGAATTTATCTTCAGTTTGTTTATCACCAGTTTGTTGAACAGTGGTGACAAGAAAAGGTGCCCAGAAAAAACACGGAGGCCCATTATTTCAAATGAAATTTCCCTCAACCCCCAATATACTGTAAACAGAATTCATTCTCTCAGTGCAACAGTAATAACTTATAGTGTTTAATTTCAATAGAAAGTAAATACACTTTTTATGTTTGAATGAAAAAAGAAAGAAAAAAAGAAATACAGAGCTCAATGAAATTGGAGTCAAGGTCAAGTTGCTCCAGCTGCCCATCCCTTCTGGATACCGCTGGGGACAAGCCAATAACAATATGACATTTTGACTGATATGTTTTAAAGACAAGGGCATAAAGATTATAATAATAAAGATCTTTCTTATAGTACACTATTCTTTGAAATAATTGTATCATTATTCAGAAGACATCATGTTTCTTCTTTTTCAAAATTTTAAATTTTAGATTTAAGTAATTGTAATAACCAAAGATACCATGTTACATGAAAGAAGTTAACATTTCTTGAAAACATGTGAATGTAACGAAACTCTGCATTTCATAACAAAACTTGACATAAAAATATTATTTTACCATCAATAATTGAAAAATATATTCCCAACAAATTTGTATGAAAGTTATTTTGGGTCCAAATTCAGATAAAGGAATATGTCTTTGATTTTTTATTAAATTTCAGATTCAATAATTGTAATACTTTTATCTCCAATTTTGGCAAAACAATTTGTCAATACTTTGCTTGAAAAACTTTTGTCAATGTTCAATTAAAATACAGATTCTACACCTTCTAATGCTCTTGGATTTGTCCCTTTAGTGCTTCTCTCTGCTTGAAGATGTCGTATACAGCCTGTACTAATGATATATCTATAATATATTACAGCCTTAACTAATGATATGTCTATACTCTGTAATATACTGAGAATAGACAGACAGGCTGTAATATAGAGAGTGTATAAAATTATTTTCATATTTTGTACCTAATTCCTTTCTCTTGAATCAAATACCAACAGCCTTTCAGAGAACCAGAGTATTTATTTCTTTGGATGAAAGCAAAACATTCATATTGGAATTAATCTCAATTATTCAGATCATATTCTACAGTTTAAAAAATATGATTATTAAGTGAAAACTTCATGATGTTTTTATGTTTACAAACAACTAAAAAAATGTTCTGTAGATTTTTCTAATATTTCCGCTCCTCCACTTTCAAATAAAAAAGCAATATTGAATATGCTTTCAATAAGATTTTTTAATATTAAATAATTTTATAAAAATGCAAAAATACTATCTACTCTAATTGTCATGTTGATATTATGTTAAATTAATTTCTACAAAATTAATGGTAAAAGGTAAATTTATTAATGACTGAAATAATTGATGATTTGTTTTCATCTTTAATTACTTCCCAAAGTATTTTCTTTATTTATTCTAAAGATTGTGAACTCGTGGTTCATACACTTAATAAGAATTCTAACTTTGTGCAATTTATAATCTGCACATTTTTATCTCAAACATGAAAACTAAGAAAAAAGAAACACAAAGAAACAAATAAAACATATAAATGATCACAGATGTACAAAATATTAAAGAATTTCAAGATATGTCGAATTCCGATCTTTGTGCAAACTTGCAGAGCTTAAAATTCGCCCTACATTCGTAGCTTGGTTTTTGAACATAATAGTACTTGTTTAGACTCAGAGATAGCGCTATGTATCCTACATTACGAAATTTACGAGAACAACGTGAAGCGACACGACAGGTGATACGTTACAGCTTTGGGGGCGGGAACAAGCGGGAAGTGTAATTGTCAAATAGCTAAAATTATTGAAAACATGGGTAATAGAAGAAAGTGGTTGTTTAAGATTTCACATATCTGTATTATAAAAATATAAGTCTCGGTGAGTATCTACACAG
This sequence comes from Teleogryllus oceanicus, assembly GCA_964035755.1. Lineage (NCBI taxonomy): Eukaryota > Metazoa > Arthropoda > Insecta > Orthoptera > Gryllidae > Teleogryllus > Teleogryllus oceanicus. The sequence goes on along the minus strand of CAXIVR010000014.1, from coordinate 2,857,668 downwards.
CACATGAGGTATGCTATAACCATTTCTGTTCGATATGACAGTAGAGGTTATATTTACATTAATGTCAGTGTGCGGAAATCATTAATGAAGTACATTGGAGTTCCCAGTGTTCTTAAAACCATAAATATGTAAATAATATTGCGCATTTTCTTTCATAATAATCTTAATTTGATTATTTAGAAAGGGTGAACTTGAAAAAGAAAATGTTTATGGTGTAGTACATTTTCTCTTGCATTTTTTTTTGTTTCAGAATATTAGTGATGCATATTGCTTAAAATATAGTAGCAGAAATGGATTCAGAAGCAGGTGTTTCGGAACGCCGATACAGGCTCTTAAGAAAACAGTTAGATGAGTTAGGATATTTAAATACTTTACCGATAGAAGCTCTTCCGCTTGTTGAGAGACTTATCTCAGACTTATTGCATACAACTGAAAGTCTTCGACACTATAAAGAAATTGCTCAGAAATCATTAGAGGTTAGTCAATTAACAAATAAAATTTAAGCTGAAAAATATAATGCATTGTAAAGATGTTCACAAAGAATTAATTTATTTCCATTGGTAATGTTATACCTACCATTACAATTCCATTGTTTGATTTTATTGTATAGTTTTCCAAATTAAATTTTAAATAATATAATGTATTCTCCCCATGTATTGAAAGTTTATAAACAAGTAATTGTTGTCATGTCAACTAAACTATTGAGACAAATGCTGTATGCCATTAACTAAATTATAAGTTTTTTTTATGGCACTAACTTTGGCATTTGTTGACAGTTTATTATGTCTATTCAGAAACTTATTGTTTCTGACCTTAAGTATCCACTCTGCCTTTTGTTTGCAGAGTAAACCAGTTTCATTTCAGTTAAATGTGTAGGGCTTACTTCACACAACACTGATTTTACAGTTGAGATTGTTTTTATTTACACTGAAAAGTTTTTGGTGGTATTGTTGGATCATGTTGCAGAACAGTGTTCGGTTTGATTTCCTATATAACTTGCTCATATGCTTGGTACACTTTTCCACAGGAACGTGTGTACTTCGCTAATGGAGTAGAACCATACAAGCAAGAAAATGCAAAATTAGTTAGAGAATTTAATGATTTACATATAAAATGTTTGAAGAGTAAGGAAGAAATAGAAAAACAGCAGAAAGGTATGCAACATGTAGTTGTATTAATGATAATCAGAAACTAAGAATGGTGCACCATTCATATTATTCATATTATGTATTATAATTGTATGATTCATATTCATATTATAATTGTGTGATTTTAATTTATATTTTTAGAATTCAAATCTCAGATTCGCAAACTGCAAAGTGAAAATTCAGATCTCAAATTTCTCAGCTCCCAACATTTACTTCAGGTGAAAGAATTGGAGAAAGAATCAACTGAGAAAACTCTGACAATTTTGCGTTTACAAAATAAAAGTGCGCAACCTGTAGTTATAAACCCAGGTAAAATGTTTTTCTGTTGTTTTGAAAAAAAAGTATTTTTGTCTAGAATTATTTATGCAAACTTTTCATGGAGTAAAGCGAATTATTTGACATAATTGAAATTTATAATGGATGGTAGGTGGCAAGAAGACCCCATTACGCAGTCGTCCAACGCTTGAAATTGATGCACCGTTGGACCCTCCGAAAACTTGGAAAGATCAATTTTGGACTGCAACAGCACAAGTCAAGGATCCATATATAGCAAACATGGTGGAAACATGTGATGAACGCATATGTTTGCTCTCAAGAGAGGTAAATCTTTTGAAGGAGGAACGTAGCCAGCAATCAGAGAAAATTTCTCTTTTGGAAACTAAGGTAATGAGAATGTTTCAAGATATCTATTTGCATGAATAATTTGCATGTAATTTTTCTTGAAGAAAAAATGGATAAATTATCGATTTCTCTTTATTTATTAATTTGTTTCTTCCTCCATTTATTGTTATGATATTAATACATTCATTAAAATAACCTTGCCCTTGGATTCTTCCTGTTTGTTTGGTTCCCACATGCATTAGATGCATTTGCCTCTTTGTTATTTTTTATTACTGAATGATGTTTTATGTATTTGGATTGTGTGTGTCAATTTGTGTTTGTAGTTAGTCTATAAACTTTTCTGTAGATTCTTAACCGAGACAGGCAAATAGAACATTTGACCAGCATGTTGGAAGGAGGACGCCCTATAAGTGCTGTAGGTAAAGATTATTGTGTTAAAGAAATGGAAATTCAGTTCAAAATGTATAAAGAGGAAGTTAAGAGATTGGAAAAAGAAAATAAAGAATTGGAAGTTAATCTAAAAGGTAAGAGGAAGGGTCATAAAATGGAGTAGAGTAGATGTATTAGTAAATTCATTTGAAACTTGTAAAATGTTATTATTTATTTTATCATGTGATGTTATTGAGTGATTGACATGTAATAACCCCTTAAGTATTTATTACAGAAGCTGTTGCTAGTCACCATGAGGCTGCATCTAAAGTCTGTAGGTTAGCAGAACGGAATAAACAACTAGAAACGGAATTGCGAGATATTGATCATATGGCTCTTACAGTTGAAGCAGAATGTAATTCAACTGTGAAGGAAAATAACAAAAAAGTGCATAAGATTCAGGTTTGTGGTTTTGGTTTGTTTGAACTTTGTATGTAATGGGGTTGAGATCCTATGCTGTCTTTTGGCAAAACCTGAGATTTTATCATGAAGATCTCCCTGAGCCTTCTAGTTTGTAAGTACTCATAGTATCACTTACTTATAGTTCAATTCATAACACATTTCATCTTATAGCTCAGTTTCAGTCTGAAATGACGTAGGATTACAAGACCTCAATGTACATTACTATCTGTTCAAAGGAATCTTTTTAATTTCAATATTTCTTGTAAACACTATTACATTATGTGTTTTAGGAGAAACTTGAAATGAGTTTGTCTCAAATAAATAGCCTTGAGCGTGAAATTCTGGAATTAAAACGCAGTAGTCAAGAACAAGAAGCTGAATTAGGAAAAGTAAAATTAGAAAAACACAAAATACAAAAACAGATGGACAATTCCCGGGAGGAAAAGAAGAAGCTGATTGAAAAAATTAACAGTTTTACAGTTATTGGTTAGCTACTTTATTTTATTGTTCATTTGTAAGCTTTCAAGTGTGTAATTACTTCATTACTTTTAATTATTTTTGGAAAAGTGTTCACCTGTACACATCTTTGCAATCCATTGTTCTAATTTCATGCATTTATGCCCTTGCAATTTGACAGAAAAGGACTTGATGACAGAAATCGATAGACTTACACAGTTACACAGCTTGCAGAAGCGTAGAATAGCAGAACTGGAAACTCGCATGTTGAATTACGCACACAGTTCAGGTTCATCGACAAGATCAAAGAAGTCTCCTGTGGTAAGTAAACTGGACATTTAGAAAGGAAATATTAAGAACGAATTAGATCACTTATATATATTTTATGTTTATGAATCATGAGGCAAATGGATGCCAATCGGGTGATGCCTGTCCGGAGCATATGTTTAAAACTGATCCGGGACAGATGACAAATACTACCCCTCCATTTGTGTACACCCATTTTCCTACTTCTGACACTCCTGTCTATTGCATGTGTTGTGGAATTCAATATCGTCCAGAAAACTGCTAGTAAGTGTTAATGTTAAATATTTATGTAATAGTTGGATTTGTTTCACATGTTTTTTATTTATATTTCTATAGTTTCTTTATTTTCAAAATATCAAAAATATTTAATTAGTGACGTTTTATTTAATGAATTTCTTCACTATTTTCTGTTATGTGTCTGAGTTGTTATAAGTAATTTAATTTTGTTATAACTTTAATTTAAAGTATTGTAATTTATGGGATTGAAAACCTGTTTGTAATTTTTGATATTTACTGACCATGAGTTGTTAGTAATTTTGAATTACATTTGGAAATCTCATGCATTTGCCATAGTGTTAATCCACATGAGCAATAGGTGATTACATTAAATATTTAGACATGCTTGAATTTTGCAATAAGTGTGCACATGCTTAAATAAATTAAATGCTGGTGTTTTTGACAGGATGAATCATTAGAAATCAGACTACAACAACTTCAAGCTGAAAGAGATCACTTCAAAACTGAGTATCATACGCTTCTGGAGCATGTTCAGAATATACCATCACACCCTGATCCAGTAAGTTGATATAATAATTTCTTGATATGACAATTTCATAATATGATACTTTGTTACTCTTAATACTTACGTTGGTGTCACTAAATTCACTACTAACAAGGGAAATATGTTGGTGTTTATTTCTCTCTTGTTTCAAAATTCTAGTTTTACAAAGATGACCCAAATTTAATTTCATTTCAGTATTTTTATATCTTCTATCAATGGTCTACTAAATGAGAGTAGTTTGATAGAATTTCAATGAAATAATGACTGTGTTTGATTTCTATGTATTTTTTTTATATTATTCTTTATAGTTATTAAAAAACTGAATCTATGTAATTTCACTTGAATCTGGCATACAATTAATAGATAGGAGCAGTAATGTACTGCAATTCTACTGGTGAATGTAATGTATACGAGATAAAAAATATCATGTTTTGGCTTGATTCTGAGGAATATGAAATTTCACTAAAGGAAAAGTTTTTGTAATTATAATTATTGTCTGCTTTCTTCACTCAGTTAATGATCATGATCAGTCTGTATTGTATTTTGTTCTAAACTCAGATTCTAAAACACATAGAATTTACCTTGATTATTTTGAATTATTCTTGTTTCTGTATACCTTTATTAAAAAGAAAGAACTTCTTCTCATATTTTTGCCACATCCTCTTCCAAAGAAATGTGTTTTTGTTTCTTAGACATGGAAAAATAGGTAAAGCTTGCCATTATTTTCTCTGTACCAGAATTTTTTTGTAGAATACTAATTGCAAAAAATACCATTTTTATTTATAAAAATATAATAATTATAAGTCAGTATGCATTAAGCAACATTGGCTATGTTGGCTTCTTATTTATGCTAAAGTTCTGGGATCAAATATTCATGTTTTGTTTTCACTTTGTGAAAGTGCCATAATAAGCAATGGGAAACCATTACAAGTACTCTTCATGTAGTTTTGTAATTTCCATGAAAGCTAATAATCTGTTCTCTGAATTTGATTACCTACATCCCATTTGGAATATTGCACTGGGAGAAGTAGGTACCAATCCGTTATCTTGTGTACCAACAATATTTTTCAGATGGCTTCTGGGGATGGAGGCAATACCATCAAGCGCATACAGGCAGAAAGAGATCACTACCAGAAGGATGCAGAAAAATTACAAGAGAAGATAGGGAAAATGACTGATCTCCTTCAGCAAAGAGAGAATGATGCCGCAGAAGAAGCAGAAAATGTAAGTTGCAGAATCTTCTCAAGGTGTGTTTTTGTATGTATCATTCTAAAGAAATATCTGAAAATAGGAGTTTCCTTGCAATTTGCTTGACAGTTGAAAATTTGATATTAAATTGAATGAACTAAATGGAGTTGGATGTTTCTTTTTTGATGTAGAAGAATTTTGTGGAAAATAGATTATGAACATATATATAAGGAAGAATCCAAGCCAAGTACAATAGGTTTTAAAATTGAAAAGATGAGATCTCTGATTGCTGAAGGAACTGAATTTATAAATTAAAGTTTACAGTGATGTATTCTTGAAAATGTGAAATTGCCTTAGAGGAATAATGCAGGTTGTTTATTGGTTACATTGAAAACTGGGGACTTTATTGCACAATGTGTTATTGGGTTTCAATTTTATGTAATTTGAAGATTTTCCTACTAGAATTTGAAGCTACGTCGTAAGCTGAATGAGCAAGACCAAGAATTAACAAAGCTTCATCAGTGCATCCAGGATTTGAATTATGAGAAACAGAACCTTCAGAAACGAATAGATGGTAAAATCATATCTGCTGTAGCACGATCAGCAATGACTTCTCCTGTGATGGAGGGTCCAGGACAATCTGTGAGGGTAAGTGAATAACTTTTAAAATGGAGTTAGTGCCTTTGGCAGATATCTCTTTTACCCATGTTGACAAAATGAAATATGTTTCTTGGATGGAATCCCAACTTCTGTACAGGCAGTGGTAAATCGATGCTTGAGAGGCGAGATCTTGCTAAAGGAGATGTTCTGCGATTAGAAGAAGAGCGCGATGCCCTTCGTGCCCGGCTCAAGGTTACCTTATCCATTACCATTCCTTTCCTTTTTGGCAAAATCCTGTGCTTTGCATGATGTGCATATATACCCTATCCATTTTGAACTGTGTATTCGTTTGTTTGTTTGCAATATTCTGGTTATTTGGCATTACATTATAATTTTGCAATGTTAAAATGGAACAAGTTATCTTTACTGTCACTTGAGAATGGTATTGAACAAAGTGATTGTTCCCAGTGTCATTTTTGTGCATGTTGCGATGTGTCCAAAATGTAATAATTGTGTTTTGCATGATGGATGAATTTCAACTTCTCTATGGTTGAAACTTAAAGACACCTGGAAAACAATGTAATGTAAAGATGAATGAAGACGGCCAATCTTTTCATTAACATTTTATATTTTATTAATTGTGTCTAGTGTATTGTGTGTGATATGTGTCTGCTTTTATGTAAGTTCCTTGTGAAGTAGCTTTATATTTGATGTGCTTTTCATTTGACTATTGGAAAATGCAAAATAATTTCATACACACTCTTATGTATGTTGTCATTTGTAGATTGCTACTGAGACACAAGTTACGGAACACGCACGTTTAGAGAAGACCATCATGGAGAGTGAAGATAGGGTTCGGCGATTGGAATTGGAGAGGCGAGAACTGATGGCTACTACTGGTGTGCAGAAAGCTACCATAAATAATTTAGAAGATGAATTGGAGACCTTACGGGAGAAATTTAACGGCAGTCAAACGGAACTTACTCAGCAGCGCACCCTCTATACTCAAATTAAGTATGTATAATAAAAGAAAATAATAACATTTTTACATATATTTCTAATAAAGACATTCAAATATTAAACAATTTCTAGAATTAATTTCAATTAAATTCATTTTAAATGAATTTTTTAAAAATTTTGAAAGTTGAAAGTTTTATTTCATTTCTTCTTTGTTGTTGAATTGTATTTTCTCTTTGATTGTTTGGTCAAAATATTTTTAAATTTGTTATCAGTGTTGTTTTTGCTGTAACTTGTAGGATTGACTACATTCAAGAGCTTTTACAAGGTGATGATTACCATTTCAAAGGTCAGACCCATTCAGGGTATACATCAGAGCAACCCATCAAAAAATATAACTATTAATCTCCTGCTCTGATTTTTTGTCCAATCTTTATCTTTTTGTGGTTAGGTCCCTACAGGATCAGACAGATCGTGCTCTGGCTGATAGCCAGGGACAATTGGCTCAGTTGGAAGCAGAATTGGCCAACTCCAGGGACCGTGTTCGAGTTTTGGAAAGCGACAGAGCTTCTCTGGATAGAGAAGTATCGGCTTTGAAGACGGAACAAACTGTGCTGCGAGGGAACATTGCACAAGTGGATCAAGAAAAGGATGCATTGCTGGTAAGAAACGGAATTCTAATATACTTAAATTACATGATTACATTATTAATGATGACATTAAACGATTAAATTCGATAAAATTTAAATCCAAAGTGAAATCGTTTCTGCTGCATAACTGTTTCTATACAATTAGAGACTATACTGAGCATCACAAGGAAAGTAACATTAATTTTAACAGTGATATTCAATGTATTATTTACTACTTGGGCTGTATAATTCTAAACAATATGTATCAAGTATTGTATTGTGGCTTCTGGGTCAATGACCCCCATCTCGATCAGGTTTTTCGTCCAGTTTCCCTGATCCATAGAGTAAATGCTGAGTTGGCCCCTTGTTTTGCTTCTGGACATAAATGTAACTTCATTTTCTGTGCACGTCTTCTAGAATTCAGTGGGTAATATAGCTATTCAAATTATCGGTTCCATGTTGTCACGGCAGGAAGTATTATTCCGTGACGAAGGACATCATGGATAAGAGCTGAAAATTTATTGCTTGTTTATCCTTGAAAACAGATTTTATTACATGGGAGCATTGTTTTTTAAATAGTTCAAAATTCAAGTAATATATGACTTAGTGTGAGGATCACAGAATTTTGAAAACGTGCACAGAATTCACTTCTCCTCATAACATGTATACACTGTTTTAACTGTTTTTTGATGTTAAATAAATAAATACTTCAGTGCATTTCTCATTTGATTGTTGTGAAGGTGCAAAATGTTCATTTGGATGAAACTATTATTAATTGTTTCCAGATGAGTATTGACAGCAAGACAGAACAGATCGCGCAACTGGAGCGGCAGTTGAAGCTGATTGAGAACAAGTGTGTGGATTTGGAAGGAAATGTTGCGGAGCTTCAAAGAAAACTTGAGTGAGTATTAAATATTTAATTTCATGCGTTTATCTTTATAGAGTTGGCACATTTGTTTAAAAGAAGTTTAAACGTACATTACTTACATACAATACAAAGTTTTTAAACTATGCTTATACTCGTGTTTTACAATTCACATTCACACAATTAATTTTTCTTTTGAATCTGATCATTGCGTATGGCTGATAGTACATTAGAAATGCATGTAAAGTGTTAAAAGCACTGTGTCAAAAACATTTCATAATGATCTCTGTGGGAGTAAGGAATTATGGCATTTGGTATTCCAATACTATGAATGTTGCTAAAGTGGTTGGTTGGCTGCAATGCAGATTAGAGTGCAGTCGCGTACACAGCGCAATAGTAGCAGGAATTGCAAAATAAATAGTGCTTGGAATCGGAATATTATAACTAAATGTAACGAATTGTTTAGTATTTAAAGAATTGTATCCTTACAAATTGTTCTGTGGATATTAGCACTTCAGGAGCATTGTTTCCCCATTGTGTGGGAAATACACCAGCACAGATGCAAGAGACAACAGTTGTAGTCCAGTGGTCTTCTGTGTACTTGCTGTCCCAGGCAGCGTTGCTGCTCAGTGACTTTCGTTTAAAACTTCTGGAGTAACGGGGTTCCTCCTTAGCCTGTGCTCACTTTCTATGGTGTTGATGCTGACCAGAGGTGACGAAATGCCAACTAAACTTTGGTGCTGTGGTAGTCACAGTTGCGTCGGACGTTGTTAGATGCTTTGAGCGGGAGCTGAGGTTATCCAGGAGTATCGATTCCAACCGAAGTTGGTATTAGTGGTGAGATGACCCTGAGGTATCTTGGACTTTTTTTAAGCTGATGAGCACTGATCTTGTATTTAGCATGGAGATAATCACGTATTCACACATGGCAGCGACAAACACACAGGCAGTTCGTCCTCTCTTCACTTGTTATTGTGTTCACAGCCCTTATCTATCATGAATTGCGGAATAAATAGTGCACTTTAAACTAGTAAACATTTTAAGCTTTAAAATAATGATTATACCAGTCTTTAATGTTCTTTATTGTCACTTGCAGTTTCTTACTTTTAGAGATCGCTGAAATCAGCAGCTCTCGTGAGATATGTGAAGAAATGGTGTTTGTAAATAGCGACTCGTGGTGATTGTTGACGTCGAGAGTTCTTTCGACACGAGTTGGGACCCCTCGGTCGAAACGCGAAGAAGATTGAGGTATTGATTTTCTCGCTGGGCTGATCACCACCACTGGTCGGGCCCCCTGTCGGTGTCGGGGTGGTACTTCTGGTTGAGGAACTTGGCGAGGGAGACGGCGGGCGGCTGGCCCCCGGGGGTTGGCCGCCCTCGCACCATGCCGGCCTTGGCGTCGCAGTACACGGGGCCCTGCGCGGCGCGCGGGCAGTCCCGCGCGCCGGCCCCGCCCCCGCCCCCGCCCCCGCAGCCGCACGTGCCGCGGTACGACACGCCGTCCACCGACGCGCGCACCGCCGACTCGAACAGCACCACCTGGCCCCGGGGGCACGGCCCGCGCAGCCCCACGCGGTAGCAGATGTTGCGCTCCGGGAAGTAGAGGCGGCCGCGCTGGCACAGCGTGGCGCACGTGGCGCGGTCCAGCAGGAACTGGCCCTCGGGGCAGGGCCCGCGCGTGTAGAGGCGGTAGCAGGCGCCGTCGCGCGCCCACGGCACGTGGCCGGCCTTGCAGCGGCAGCGCGCGCGCGCCTCGCCCGGCCGCGCCTCGAAGCGGTGGCCCGGGGGGCACGGCCCCGCCGACCCTGCGCACCATTTGTTAAAATTCTGCCGGCATTCGCCTGGTGTTGGTCGGAGAAATCACAGGGAAAAGAGCCTAGGGTAAAGAAGAGGAAGGAAAGATGCCGCGCGGTCCTGCCCTATTTGTTAAAGTTCTGTTCCGGCATTCGCCTGGTGTTGGTCGGAGAAATCACAGAAAAGAGCCTAGGGTAAAGAAGAGGAAGGAAAGATGCCGCGCGGTCCTGCCCTATTTGTTAAAATTCTGCTCTGGCATTCGCCTGGTGTTGATTGGGGAAAGCACAGAAAACATCGTAGGGTAAAGAAGAGAAAGGGAAGATGGCGTGTGGTTCTGGCCCATTTGTTAGGGTTCTGCTTCGGCATTTGTCTTGTGTTGGTCGGAGAAATCACGGAAAAGAGCCTAGGGTAAAGAAGAGGAAGGAAAGATGCCGCGCGGTCCTGCCCTATTTGTTAAAATTCTGCTCTGGCATTCGCCTGGTGTTGGTCGGAGAAATCACAGAAAAGAGCCTAGGGTAAAGAAGAGGAAGGAAAGATGCCGCGCGGTCCTGCCTATTTGTTAAAATTCTGCTCTGGCATTCGCCTGGTGTTGATTGGAGAAATCACAGAAAAGAGCCTAGGGTAAAGAAGAGGAAGGAAAGATGCCGCGCGGTCCTGCCCTATTTGTTAAAATTCTGCTCTGGCATTCGCCTGGTGTTGGTCGGAGAAATCACAGAAAAGAGCCTAGGTAAAGAAGAGGAAGGAAAGATGCCGCCGGTCCTGCCCTATTTGTTAAAATTCTGCTCTGGCATTCGCCTGGTGTTGATTGGGGAAAGCACAGAAAACATCGTAGGGTAAAGAAGAGAAAGGGAAGATGGCGTGTGGTTCTGGCCCATTTGTTAGGGTTCTGCTTCGGCATTTGTCTTGTGTTGGTCGGAGAAATCACGGAAAAGAGCCTAGGGTAAAGAAGAGGAAGGAAAGATGCCGCGCGGTCCTGCCCTATTTGTTAAAATTCTGCTCTGGCATTCGCCTGGTGTTGGTCGGAGAAATCACAGAAAAGAGCCTAGGGTAAAGAAGAGGAAGGAAAGATGCCGCGCGGTCCTGCCCTATTTGTTAAAATTCTGCTCTGGCATTCGCCTGGTGTTGATCGGAGAAAGCACAGAAAACAGCCTAGGGTAAAGAAGAGAAAGGGAAGATGGCGTGTGTTCTGGCCCATTTGTTAGGGTTCTGCTTCGGCATTTGTCTTGTGTTGGTCGGAGAAATCACGGAAAAGTGCCCAGGGTAAAGAAGAGGAAGGAAAGATGCCGCGGTCCTGCCCTATTTGTTAAAATTCTGCTCTGGCATTCGCCTGGTGTTGGTCGGAGAAATCACAGAAAAGAGCCTAGGGTAAAGAAGAGGAAGGAAAGATGCCGCGCGTCCTGCCCTATTTGTTAAAATTCTGCTCTGGCATTCGCCTGGTGTTGATTGGGAAAGCACAGAAAACATCGTAGGTAAAGAAGAGAAAGGGAAGATGGCGTGTGGTTCTGGCCCATTTGTTAGGGTTCTGCTTCGGCATTTGTCTTGTGTTGGTCGGAGAAATCACGGAAAAGAGCCTAGGGTAAAGAAGAGGAAGGAAAGATGCCGCGCGGTCCTGCCCTATTTGTTAAAATTCTGCTCTGGCATTCGCCTGGTGTTGATTGGGGAAAGCACAGAAAAGAGCCTAGGTAAAGAAGAGGAAGGAAAGATGCCGCGCGGTCCTGCCCTATTTGTTAAAATTCTGCTCTGGCATTCGCCTGGTGTTGTTGGGGAAACACAGAAAACACGTAGGGTAAAGAAGAGAAAGGGAAGATGGCGTGTGGTTCTGGCCCATTTGTTAGGGTTCTGCTTCGGCATTTGCTGTGTTGTGGGAAATCACAGAAAACATCGTAGGGTAAAGAAGAGAAAGGGAAAGATGGCGTGTGGTTCTGGCCCATTTGTTAGGGTTCTGCTTCGGCATTTGTCTTGTGTTGGTCGGAGAAATCACAGAAAAGAGCCTAGGGTAAAGAAGAGGAAGGAAAGATGCCGCGCGGGCCTGCCCTATTTGTTAAAATTCTGCTCTGGCATTCGCGTGGTGTTGATTGGAGAAACCACGGAAAACTACCCATCAGAGCAGCCAGCCGCTAGAATTCTCCAAATAGTGGCTGAATTCGACCTAACTGCGAAGTTGTGTCGCCTTGCCTTCACGCATTGATAAACTGGTAGGTTGTTGCTCTGCTGTATTTTGCAACGTGAAGTACTAACTTGTTAGTTTCTCTTTTGCAGATACAACGGAAAAGTGTGCGTTAATAGGGCGCTTCATTGTACGCCAGGTGTGGATACCGTGTGCAATGCTTGAGTGTTCGGGGGGTTGCCTATAGTGTCGTTGTTAGGCGGTGCGTAGTGGGTCTCCATCCCCGCCGGAAAAATAATGCCTCTTCAGCGAAATGTTCGCAACGGATGCGGGAGAAATGATTGTCGGAGGTTTATGACGAGCGATTGATTAATCTCACTGAAGCATTTTCTCTGCCTTTTTGCTTTATTGTATACATAGTACAAAGGTTCATAATTACACAGTAAATCGATGTAGAGATTTTGACGGAAGTACACGATACCGAAAAAGTGGTTATTTTCAAAACGTCATTCCGTCCATCTGTTCTTTCGTGAGAAAATAATACCCTTAGTTCTATCCACGAGCAATTGTTTGCTATTTTCATTGAATTGTTTGCCATTTTCATTGAATTGTGTGCCATTTTTTTTATTAAAACTTCTGAATTTTCTAAAATTAAATTTTTCTTTTGAATCTCCCACGTTCGCTTGGAGAAGAATTATTTCAAGAGATGGCTCGGGTATTAGTAAGATGCAAGTAGCAAATTATAATATTATAATCGTTTCATGGAGTACGAGAAAGTAAGTGATGTTGTAGCACCACTAGCTTTCGGTTATCATTGAATTGTTTGCTATGTTTCGTGCTTTCTGAATATTTGTGAAAGAGATTTCAAATTATTATAAATAAGAATTATGCCAGGCATACTTGCTTTTGATTGAAATAATCTTATTTATCCGTTCGAGACTTGTCCAAAATAAAAAATAAACTCTCACTAGAGCTTGTTTCTTAAGATGTATCTATCCTTACGTTTTCGATTATGTATTAAATATTGAATTCAAAATTTTAGGAAACTCTTTATCTAGTGGCGAAGAATTTTAAGGTTCTTTTGTCAGTTATTTAGATAAGGGGCGGATTTCAAGGAAATTATTCACTAGAGGATGCAAATGATCACAATTTTCAAAATAACAGTTTAATAACAAAACACTGTGTGAAAACCAAGAAGAATAGCAATATATATTTTATTGATACTGGAAGTGTAACTTCCCGACTAGAAGTTATTTTGCATCAGGATGTCTGACTAGATTTCTTGATCTGCCACTGGTCACAGCAAACAAGGTTTCTTAACAAAATTACTTCTCTTTTTTTGAAGGGGAGAAGGTTTTTGCGCACTAAAATATTGCGCGTGGGAACTCGTCGAAAGTGTTTAGGTGTTTGATTTCAGAGGGAACATTTTTGCCGTAAGATCTCCATGTTACTCACCGGAAACCGAGTTCCGCTTTCATGTCGCAAGATAATTAACGAAGTAATGGAGGAAATCACCCGCCCGCTCAGTACCGGGAGCATGCCGTGCTCTTGGGGTGTGATGTAAGACGCACGTAACGCGTCGTTTGTTCTCACGGGAGAAACATTGTACGAAGAATTCGTGACGCATTGTAGTGCAAGGGAAAGTCCATTCTCAGCAGCAAACGCAAGAATCATGATCATGACGTGACTTACTTTCCAGGCGGCCACTACCGAAGATGTCGAGTAGAACGTCACGGCGAAATGACACGTTAACAAGTGCAAACACTAAGTTATTGATTGCTTTTTCGTGTTTCCGGGCGCGTCAACGGCTTCGGTCATTAGTCCCGTTAGTGTAGTGCATGTTTTTTCTCGGGAGATGGCGGTGATCTTCCCCCGCTGGATGGCGAGATCCGGCGCCGACCTACCGTCGGCTAGTGGGGTTTCCCCCTAACCAGGACTCTCCCACCAGCGGAGCACCGCCCCAGCCGAGACAAGCTCTAAGCTCCCGACCGGTCTCCCGGAATATGTGGTAGTGTAGTGCATGTTAGTGTAAGTGTGTGTGTGTAAGGGAGAGGATAGGACAAGGAAGAGGAAGGACAGATCGCGCGCGGTCCGTGGCCCGTTTTGTAGGGTACTGCTCCGGCATTCGCCTGGTGTTGATCGGGATACCACGGAAAACTACCGATCAGAGCAGCCGGGCGCTAGATTTCTCCTCCAGACAGCGACTGAATTTGACCTAGTTGAAAAGCTAGTGTCGAAAATCCTGCCGCCGCCAGGGCTCGAACCTACGACCTCCCGGTCAGAAGCAGACCGGTCGGTTGCAGCTAGCTGAAAGATCTTCCGATTCTGTATAAATTGGACTTATTATTGAATCGTCATTGTCGTAATCTATTCGTACGATTTCTTATGTACTACCCAAGCAAGTCTCGTATTTCAGTATGAACCAAAACCCACAAAAACAATCCCTAGTAGTATCACGTATAATTTCAAAAGAAATATGCGGGAATTTGCTCTATTTTAATTTTTTTGTCTTATTTTATTAAACGTAAAAGAAACCATCTCCGTTATGTAACTGTCATCGTTACGCCAGCGTGATCGCGGGTCCGTTCCCTGCCATCGAAGCGTCGCCGTAGTTATGCCAAGAACAACAAAAGCTCCTCGGCGCGGAGTCACTCGGCCAAGCAGTTCATTCATTGATTACGTAGGCTTCCGCGGCCGGAGTATGTCTCTTGGCTGTCCGGGACAAGCCGCGTCGGTTTGATCGTAGCTGACGTTTCGGCCAACGTATTGTGGCCTTCCTCAGTACGCTCTGAGGAAGGCCACAATATGTTGGCCGAAACGTCAGCTACGATCAAACCGACGCGGCTTGTCCCGGCCAGCCAAGAGTCAGTTCATTCATTGGTTCCGTCGGCATAGCGTCGTCGTCGCGGATGGCGGATGCGGATGTTCGGCAAAAGTTCCCAGGCGTCGGGATGTCGACGCGGGAAGCGAGAAAGGCGCCCGCACCGCGCCTGCCATGTCGGGGCTGCTTGTGTCCGTGGAACGGAATTCCGCTACTCGGGGCCGCCAGAGTTTGAACTGGTTGCGAGAGTTCACGTGGAAACGGCGCCGACGGAGAGGGGCCAAAGTTGTTAACCGACTGTGGGAGGTTTAAATTTTTCGCTGGCGGCTGGTTGTTATCCGTTCTCATTGCGTTTGAACGGAATCAACGGATTGAGGTCGAATAATCACACGCCCTATTTTCGCAGGAATGATATAGGAAGTACAGAGTTACATAATAGATATTTATGTCACGAGTCCTCTAAACGAGTCTTTAAGGACGCAACCGGAAGGTTAACTGCGGGGCGGAGCGATAGCGAATCCGAGTAGTTAACCTTCCGGCTAAGTCCTTAAAGACTAGTAGAGGACGAGTTACATACAATGATTTTTGTTATTTTTTGTTATTTTAGTTTATCGCTTATTAAAAATAAACTTTTATCACTTTCGCGAGTTCAGAATTGTCATTACTCTTGATTTTCTGTGGCAAGGGTTGGTGGTACTGGATGCTTTGTTTGTGATCAGACAGTTGAATGTTTTTTCTACTAATGCAAGTAGAATCTAAACCCGAGAGTCCATAGTTTTCATAGCAACGGCTGCTAAAATGATCGAGAGTCCATTAAAAATATTTTATCGGCCGTTGCTATGGACGCGCTCTTAAAGCAGTATTTAGATGGTTGGTTGCTAAGGGGCTAAGTGCGTGTTTACTAACGTAAATAACAAAAAGTTATAATAACTTTCTCTTATACGTAGTGCAAAGGAAACTGAAATGCTGAAAAAATATATCTCGGCCTGAAATATATATTATTGTGATTCTGTGATATCGAAAAAGTTTCGCTTTCAAAAACGTCCGTCTGTGCATCTCGTCGTCTGTCTGACAATCTGTCCGTCTGAGAAACACTGGCGATTCAACCGTACATAACCTTTTTTGCTCAATACGTAATCTCCCATTGTTTTCGCTTAACTTCTGACCCCGCGAATTTGAAACAGATTGTGCAATTTTTGGGGTACTTTATATGAAGCCCATGAAATATGTTCCAAGCTCAAAGTACTGCTCCAAAATGTTTCTGTACATGTTTTGTTTGAACAGAGACGCGTTTGCTTTTGAAGAGAGGGTAAGTCCGATTTCCATAACAATGTCTGAGCTGTCGAAAATTGCCAAAGTTTTTTATTCTAGGCTATATCTTTATTATTGAGATAATCCAACATCATTGCGCAAAGATAAAGATTATCGGAACGTATGGGCGGTAATAGATTGAATCGATTGTATTGAAATCCCAGGAATTTTGATGCTTTTGGCAAGATAATAATTATTATTGCAAGAAATAAAGTTTTGACAGTTGTGAACCGGCTTGAAAAAAAGTTAAAAT
Organism: Teleogryllus oceanicus; assembly: GCA_964035755.1. Lineage (NCBI taxonomy): Eukaryota > Metazoa > Arthropoda > Insecta > Orthoptera > Gryllidae > Teleogryllus > Teleogryllus oceanicus. Next base: position 2,841,000 of record CAXIVR010000014.1, on the reverse strand, counting down.
ACCGCTGTGAGCATTATTTTTTAGATTTATTTGGGAATATAACTTTTTAAAAATTTGAGTTCAAACAAAATACTTATTTCATCAATTGAACAGAAATATAGTTTGAATTTGAAAATCAATTGGAGTGAAAAAAAAAGTTTTGTAAGTTCGAGGAGAAAATTATAAGATTTGCTACTTTATTTGAAATAATTCAAACGTTAAAATGTTTTGTAAGTGCTTTTCAAGAATTTGTACGTTTTTTAAAACCTTGATGGGATTTTTTGGGCTGGGGAAAATTTAGCCAACCCTGGCTGTGAATTACACAGTTTCATGTGGATGAGGTAACCAAATCTTTGCTCAAATTGCTACACAGTGTGTTGGTGTCACAAGCCATTACTTGACTGGGACCTATCTTAGTATTCATCAAAACACAAGGAAATAAAAGCATCTTTTGTGACCTGGCGTGCCAAGCACAGGCGTGGGAAATGTGACACGATTGTTTTCTCTGAGAACACTTGATACGCGGCTCGGCGAATTCCGGAATGTACTTCGTCCTTACGTCATCTCGGAAATATCTTATGGCACAACACGAAATTCAGCTTGCATTTTTATTAATATTAATATTATTTATATTAATTCACGTTCTTCAATAAACACATTCTTTCGCGAATAATGATTTTCTATATTACCCTGATAATTCGGTACTGAATATTTAACTTATTTACTTGTAAAGAAAAAAGTATGATTACGCTATTATGTAAACTAAAGTAGTTTTGAAAGAGCTGATCTCGGAGATGATTACTGGAAACAAAATGTTCTCATTTTACATTTGTTGCATCAAGGATGCTTTTTTGCTTATAAATTACGTAGTCCCTATATTTCGTGCGCCATTTCTCATCATGCTCTGTTTTCCATTTTGCATGAACCATCGGCAATGTAATCGAATTTCTTGCTTGTCTCGAGTTTCAAGGACCTTATCGTATTTCATTCTTACTCCACGCATTGTCGCGGAACAGTTTGAGAACCTCCACCGCGAGTTAAATTGAGTACCTCTACTTTTTTAGTGACGAACCGTAAATGCAGCCTAATGATTAGGGGGCGGATTTTAATGAAATGTCATTTTTGTGAACTTTAGAACAATACCATGTAGTATAGAAATTCGTTTTATGTTATGACAAAAGGAAATTACCCATTTTTATAGGTAATTATTTCGCGTTTTTTGTCGATTTCGACTAATAAGCCATTTTTTTACTTTTTCCGTAATTTTTAATGCATTTTTTGCTGATTTAATCGATTTTAATGTCATTTTTAATGGTACATGCTTCATATAATATTTACGAGATTCAAATGTTCTTCACAGAATTGCTCAGTAGCCTATTCTATTTGTTCGTTCAGAAATTGTTTTGACAGCTGTTGTATGTAATTCTTGAGACGTATTTTGATCATGTTTTAGGTCATCAAAATCCACCCCATACTAATATTTAAATGTTCTTTGTTCTGTGCGCCTTAACTATTGGTGTCGAAGTGCCCCGCCATTTAATTTTTATTTAAAAGGGTTATTTCAAAATCTGGAATATACGATATCCTCCCGATCGTCTTATACAGGTTCATTGATCCTCACTCGAACTGATGATTTAGCAATATGTCGAATTGCAACACTGGAGAAGAGAAATGAAGTATCCTAACAAAAACTCGTTTTTCTTATAGTTGAATTTATAATGTTCACCATTTATCAGAATATCCAAGGACCCGCTTTACTTTTAGTGAAAATGCCGATAAATTATTTCTTGTGTTAACAAAACAGACAGGTTCATGGATCATGTTTTGTCAAATCGCATGGGTGACAAGGAACATCTGTCGACGAATCAATGGAAATGACAAGAATTTCTATTTAGTGAAAAAATGTAAGTGTTCCTCAGAGAGTGTGCGTTTCATTGGTGATTTGCTACTTCAAATTCTGTGGGGCTATTTTTTTGTTTCTTTTTTTGGTCGCTTTTTAACAACTCGTCACATAGCGACTACTGTGTTTTAACTGTAGGGGGAACTGTAGGAGCAACACGTAGGGACAACAGGAAAACATACACACATCCGTGTTCGGGGCGGGATTCGAACTCGCGACCCTTCGAGCCGAGGCAGCTACTGCCCTTTAGCCTTAAGCAGGGAACCCATTTGGAGCGGCCCGCACGGCACGGAGCAGCCCCGCGCGGCACAGCCCAGCCCCGGCCGAAATGTTTCGCATGCTATTCAGTTAGCGCCTCGCCTCGCCGGGAGCTCCTAGTGGGTTTCCTGCTTTAGCGACCTCGGCTGTCCAGGCCGGAAGCGGCGCTGGCCTTACCGAGCGGGTAGCAGCGGCCGGTGTCGTTGTGGAAGTGCGGCAGGCGGTCGTGGCAGCCGCAGGTGGCGCCGGGCAGGAAGAGGTGGCCGCTCTCGAGGCAGGGCCCGCGCGTGAAGTGCTCGTAGCAGGCGCCGCCCGCGCCCGCGCCCGCGCCGCCCCCGCCGCCCCGCCCGGCCGGGGGGGGCCGTCGGTGGCGGGCCCGAAGGGCCGACCAGCAGCCCCGCGCGGGCAGGGCCCCCGCGTCAGCGCCTCGTAGCAGCGCCGCGTCGCCGGCCAGAAGAGCTGGCCCTCCTCGCAGCGCTCCACCGGCGCGCACTCGCCCAGCCGCCTGCCACACACGCCCCACGCGCGCCAACTTAGCCTCAATTCCCAGTGCGCACGGAATTCGTTAACTTAGCACAATTCCCAGCGCGCACTGGGAATTCGCAACTTAGCCACAATTCCCAGCGCGCACCGGGAATTCGCCAACTTAGCCACAATTCCCAGCGCGTACCTGGAAATCGCGCAACTTACCCATCATCGTAGCGCGCACCAGAAATTCGCCAACTTAGCCACAATTCCCAGCGCGTACCTGGAATTCGTTAACTTAGCGACAATTCCCAGCGCACACCGGGAATTCGCCAGCTTTGCCTCAATTCCCAGCGGGCACCTGGAATTTGCCAGCTTAGCCAAGATTCCGAATGCATGGTTTGATTTGATTTATTCGGCCAAACAGTGCAATTTGTATGTGACGTATGGGGGAGAAGTACCGTTTTCTTAAATTCCAGGATCTCTGAGTGTGTGGGCTTCCGCGGCCAGAGCCAGTAGCTATTTGGCTGTTCGGGAGTCGCCGCGAAATGCATTTCGCCTTGAGGAAGGTCGCAGAATGTCGTCCGAATCATCGGCATCTGTGCCTAGGGCGCAGTGTCTCCCGTACAGCCAAACACCTACTACCTCCAGAATATTTGACCAACATTTTAACTATAGGTAGTTGGATAATGACTAAAAGTTTTAAAAAGCGAGGTTGGCAATATTTCAAAACTAGACATATTTGCTCTCGAGTTTTAGAAAACATATTTGCATCGGTAAGCGAACTGAAGACTAGTGTTGCTAACAAAATACATTTAACTAATACCCCCCACATTACTCCTAGCACTACTAGCGAAAGTTGAGCTCAACAAAACGTGCACATAATGAAGCTACATTCATGTCCAGAAGCTAAACAATGGGCCATCTCAGCATTTGCACAATGGATCAGGGAAACTGGACAAAAACCTGATGGAGATGGGTGTTGGTTTCGCGGATAAATGCACTTATGGAGCCAAATAATACAAATAAACAAATGGGATGGAAAAGATAGATATTGAAATTTTAACAGACCATTTCATTATGAAATGTTTTAATATCACTCGGTCCCGTAATAATTTCATATAAAAAATGGAAGTTATAGTAATAAAATGAATTCAGAATGTTTCGTGAATATTCTAGAATACCTATTTGTGGACAAGAAACATATGCCAATAACATATTAAAGAGTCATAAAAAGAACATTAATTAAATTAAAATTTCTGTACCATTACCCCAGCTATTTGAAGTGTTTGTCATCTCTTGATTTAATGTTTGTAATGGAAGTTCGTAATATCTTTCTTAGCAGAACTGCTGGAACTGTTTTCGAACGCTTTTCGTGATGTTTTCCGTTGTTTTGAGAACTGAAGTGCTTATTTTTCATATATTTTTCCACGTAAAGGTTCTCCGAAACGCTGCGTATTGCTTGAATACTAGTAGTATTTATTTTCACAGAATAATGCACACGTTCATATATTACATACATTTGCCCAATGAAAAAAGTGGGTGCATGTAGCACCATTTCCATTGACGGCAAAATGTATTTTTGGTTGCTGATAGACAGCTGGGTCCGTTAAAGTTTAAATCAATTCTTTTTCAAATTAGCGAATACCTACCACGTCGTGAGGCATTTTCACTCACAATATAATTTTAACGAATGCTGTTAATTGTCACGATTTTGCTGTACCGAACTTGATTAAGAGATTATAGAATTTGAAATATTATGCTCTAGGATTTGTTAGGGGGGGTGCAGTTCTCGCATACCACCGAAAAAGGGAATCTTGTAACCGGGTAAAAGAAACTCTTAATTATAAAATGTGTATTAAAGTTGAAGAGTTCTTGACACAGAGGATGCGAGGAACGGATTAATCTAGACTTTACGATGCAAGTAACCAAGAAACATTTTTCTGAGTTGTGAGTGTGGTGAATATGTATGACGATTCAGCTACATGCCAAACGAGGCATGCTATAGTAACCAGTGAGAGTTATACTTCTGGTAAACATGGATCTGTAAGGCATAGATATGTTAATTTACATGCACCTGAATGGCAAACACATTGCAAGATGTGAATAGGAAGTTTTTTTTCGCGCACAAAAGATTTGCTATTGGTGTGAAAAACGACGCGTTCTCTCTTACGGAAATGCATATACTACTTTTTAAAGCATTGACTCTTCTTTCATAGCTTAAATTTTCGTTCCTGCAAAAGGTTGTGATATCGATTATGTGTGTAAAATGTCATACACTTAGTAATTAATGTTGCTTTAGATTCCTATTATTGTCTTGAAAATGTAATCCTAACACTCTAACATCTTTTACTGCACCATTCTATAAATTCACCATTGAGGACCACAACCACTTTGCTCATTAATGGGTTGAAAGAATTGTATAGGTATTTGATGATGCTCATGTCAGTTATAATCTCTTAGTATTAGAATTACTAAATATCAACTGATATTTATAAATTTTTAAGTTATCTTTTAAAAGATCTTGTATAATGTGTCGTGCTATATTTTTCGCCGTAACTGTTCCGGAAAGCCTTATATTTTGTAGACTTCTAAAACGTTGGATTATTACTAGGAGCATGTTACATTTCTTTACTGGCATAAATTTCCTACTTTTTGTTCAGCCCCTACTTTTGCACATTGCATTGGAATGTAATGAACTTCAATGTAACTATGTCCTGAAATGTCTAAATAGAAAAGACTCGTGTTCTTGACAAGGTATTTTTATATACCGGATAATTTAAAACTGTTTGAAAATCACGAACAACTTGCCCTCGTTGGAAGGAGAAACTGAAAGTAGTTTGTGGTATTACGCGCGTAACTTTTTTTGTCAGATAGCTACATCCCCCCTCGTACAATAAATAGTCGACGACGAATAAAGAATAAAAGACACAATAACACGTTAAATTACCCAGAAAAGCATAGTAAAATAAGGTAACATTCAATGCGATCAATGTTTTATAATTTTGTAACTATATTTTGTACATATTTTCATCAACTCGAGTAAGAGTTTGATTTATAGTATTTTAAAAATTTAAAAAACTTGTCTTGTTGGTTACTGTTTACACTGCCACAGCTGATAAAGATTTCAGTATTATAAAACAGAATTCGTCATTTTAGGCAAACGAAGTCGGTGTACTTCCCAGGGCAACATATTAATCAGTGGTATAATACATTGAAATGCTGGTTTTCTAGATGTTGACATTGCTTCAAAAACTCGCTGCAAATTCGAATGTAGTAATTGTTTATGGTATAATTTCTGCAACAGGTGCATTTTACTCAGTAGCTTCATTTCATTTGCAAGACTAATAATGTAGATGAAGAAAACAAAATAATTGTGTGGTTTGGACGAACTAATAGTTATTTACTGAGGAGTCTTCAAAACTATTTGTGGCGTGGGTCGTATCGATTTGCTTGGCGGCGCGGAACAGCGCGCGGAGACCAAGAGAAAACTGGATGCTCCGTGGCGTCGCGTCGCTTCGGCCGGTGTTTGTTGAACCTTTCCATTAGCGCGAGCTGGGTGTTTTCGCTGCGTGGGATTCTCAGAGCCCCTCGGCCGTGGCCATGAGGCAGCAATGTTTGGGGGCTGAGGGCGCTTGAGTGTTGAGAGGCAGGCCTTGTGGAGGTTGAGCGAGAAGACGCACCAAGGCAGTGACCTCGCGATTAAGGATTCTTTTTTTTTTTCATTTACTTCTGCTTGGCCCGAAGACCCTCAGCATCCGAGTACGATACAGTGATGAAACATTGAATTACGTTAACATTGATTAAGAAACATTATAGACATGAATACATTGAGTACATGTGAACTAAATGTGAGAAGCCACATCGGGTACATGATAATCAAGGAGGGTCGAAGAACTGTCTCGATAGTTTTCGCTTTAGTTTATTGTGGTGAGGATTTTGTTTTCCGATTTTGAAATGTACGGATGTGGGAATCTGGGAAATTTAAGAATAGAAGCGAGAGGATAGGGGGGAGAAATGGACGGAGATAGGAGTAATGCCGAGTTCGTTATGTAACCGGGAGTTAGGTACAAACCATGCAGCTTTAGTGATGGTTTGGAGGAATTTATTTTGGAAAATCTGCATTTTTTGGATGTGCGATTTGCTGGCTGAGGCCCAGATAGGCGAAGCGTAGGATAAAATTGGGCGGATCATTGATTGGTATAGGTGAGTAGCGACATGGAGTTGCAAGGGTGATGACTTTATTAAGGATTCTGTTCGCACCCACGAAGTAACAATTGCTCCTGGACGTAGCGTTTGCGAAGCTCTTACTCCGAATTATTTATGTGGGTGAGCTTTAAAATATTGAGAACATAATTACGCGAATCCAAAGCGTGACTGAAATAGTTAAACGTTGATTTGTATGATATATTTTTGTTTGTAATGTTTGTTTTTGAAAACACAAGTCTGCCAAACAGTAAATCAGAAACTGTCCGTTTTTGGACTCGGTAAATGTGGATTCATTTGAGTGACACCAACATTTCAACCCAATTCATCGGGACTTATTTCCAGAAAGTTTGGTGAGAAATCCTTTACAGAACTAAATTGCACTCTTGTATTTTCGATTCGAAAAATGAATCGGTATTTATGTTTGTGTAATGAAAGAAACCGGGTTAATGTATGGTAGCTTGTCGAATATGGGATTCGAAGAAGCGATCTGTCTTACATAATTAGTGAGATTTCTGATACATCACTTATGTTTTACGCTCTTGTATCGTGTGCAGTGCAAATAGCTGAAGATGTAGGAATAATAACTCGTATTTTAACTCTCATTTATACTGCTTTTAGTTCACTTGTATAAATTCATGGCGATGATTGCTCTCGAGTTTAGTTAATAAAGTTGTGACTGTTGAATGTGTAGGTGAAGCGTGCGTCTGATCAAGACAAGGAGAACTAAAATTTAAAAAAAAGTAAATTCCTCAGATATATTTGAAGTAACTTGATTAAGCGTAATCATTTATGTTTATATTGTCCAAAATCCACTTTTGGACTCTATTCGTAACCTTTTAATTTTTTTTATCAAATACCCAAAAATATTTTTATTGAATTCATTATTAATGTAGGTATCTAATTCTATAAAATAGGTGTTGCTTTCTTAGGAAAGTCTTGCATTAAAATAATTAAATTAAATTAAATTAAATTAAATTAAATGGAAGATCACCGCCATCTCCCAAGAACAAACATGCACTACACTTAGGGACTACTGATCGAAGCTGTTGACTCGCCCGGAAACAGGAGAACATCACAGTAAATAAACAGAGGTTGTCTGGTATCAAATCTATATTTCTTCTTAAGATCTTTTCGATCGCGTAGCGATCATCGTCAGAGCTTGCAGCTGCTGGGCGGAAAACGAAGTTCTGCCCAAGATTTGATACCAGACAACCTCTGTTTATTTACTGTGAATTAATAAGGTATCTATATCACCAACAGTCTAATTAATTAACGAGAACATCAATGAATCCATGTAAATGTGTGGATATTTGGATGATTGCCGAGGGGCGAAGGGGCGTGTGGGAGCGGGGCAGGGGTATTCACCTGTCGTCGTCGGCGCCGTCGGCCGCCTGCAGCGGCGAGAAGTAGTGTCCCCGCGGGCAGGGCCCCCTGCGAAAGAGGGCGTGGCAGCGCTCGGGGGCGGGGGCGGCGCCGTTGAGGTGGGCGTGGCCGGGCGGGCAGCGGCAGGTGGCGGCGCCCGTGCGCGCGTGCGGGGCCAGCTCCTGCGTGGGCGGGCACGGCCCCGGGGGCCCCACCGTGAAGATGCGGTAGCAGCGGCCGTCGCCGGGCCACTGCAGCAGCTGCCAGCCGCCGGGCTGCGCCGCGCACGGGTTGCGCGCCGGGTCGGCCCAGCGCGGCGGCGACACGGCCGCGCGCGCCCCCAGCGCCAGCAGCGCCCACAGCGCCCACACCGCGCCTGCAAGCAAACGCAGCGGAGCGTCAAGCATTGGGCGAAGGATGCTCCTCGGAGTGCTCCGGACCCCACTTTAAAGTCCGGCGGGAAACGAGTTACCCCCCGTTAGGTTGCCCCGGTACCGGTGTTGCTCACGTCGTGAGCTGGCGGTATGCATTGCGGAGACGGGATGGGGGCTCGGGCCTTAGTCCAGGTGGCCCCCAGTAGGGTTCTCGCATTCGTCGTGGCAGCAGCCCGATACGCTGGGCAAAGCGGAGGGAACTTGTTCCTGGCGCATGTGTGTGCAGCATTGCCGAGACTCTGGCGCTAGCCTGGATAGCTTGGAGCTGTGAGCTAGTAGGGCGACCCCCACCCAGGCATTGTATGGGAAGGTTGCCGCGAAGGCAAGCTGGTTTCCGACTGGATCCGGCCGTCAGCCTGTCGGCGTTAACGCGTCCGCGGGGGGTGCGGATAAAAGCCCATGAGGCATAGGTGCCCACCCCGGGGACTTGTCCCTCTGATGAAGTGAATTAGTGTGGAGTAGTAGGCCACACGGTGTTTCTAGCGGTTTCTAGCGGTTCTCTTCACGGTGTAGCAAAGTTGGGGAAGAGTTGTGAAAGGTTCGGCCGAAGATTCGCAAGAACGCCTTCCATAGCCTTTGTCAAAGAGAAGATGCTGAAAACGACAAATGTTAAGACTGTTAACTCCTTGGCGTTAGAATCTGCTTTTAACATGAAATGTTGAAGCCAGTATCCGTGTTGCGTGTGTCTGGGCGGAAAGAAATCGATTACCTTTCTTGTTTTATCTCATTCATGCGTGTATGAAGTTCGTATGCATCATACCGGTTTTTGCAGTTCTGACACGCCAAACACGCGGGCTCCGGGAAAAAACCTCCATGGAGCTTTGAAAACTGAACACCGATCGTACATAAATTATTCAACTCTCAGAACAGTCGACACGCGCGTATTTACTCTTTTTTTGTCACGTGCTAGGCGATTCGCCACCCAGACGGCTGTTGATTTTCTGTGTGAGCCCGCCGCATCTTCGTGGAATGCTTCAAGTTCTTGGAATGTCGACTATGGGAGACTTTGGCGCGGTACCGTGCTGGAAGGTGGCGCGCTCTCATGGCCATCTTTGAAGTTGTTCCAGCTTGTGTGTTCTTTGATAAACGCGGGCCGTTTTAAGTGTACGTCCTTTGCTGTTGATCCCAAAGATGGTTATATTAGTGCATATTCGAGATCAGGCCCCAAATTTAAATTAATTTGGCTGCCTACGTGTAAATATTCGCGTTTCTGCGTTCTTTGGGCCGAAGCCCCACAAGATGGGTTTGACCGCAAAATACTTTTTTAGACAGCTACTAATAAAAGCGCCGACCTGGATGGCGGAGGTGGCTAAGAGCGTGTACCGACTCGGCGCTTCGGTCCGAAAGGGCCGCGGGTTCGACTCCCGCCTTCGGCGTGGTTGTTTGCCCCTTGTCTTTCATGTGTGTGTTGTCGCGGAGGACCTCGCGTTGTGCTGGCCCCAGATCAAAGGAGTCCACAACGTGTGTTGGTGTCTAGTATTTCTTTATTTATTTATTTTACGTCAAAAAACAGTTAAAACTGTGTATGACGTGCTACAGAGAGAAGTGAATTCTGTGCACGTTTTCAAAATTCTGTGATTCCTACACTAAGTCGTTTACTACTTCGATTTGGAATTAATTAAAAAACCGCTCCGATGTAATAAAATCTATTATCAATGATAAATCAGCAATAAAGTTTGGACCCTTGTCCATTGTCCTTAGTCAAGGAATAATACTTCCTGCCGCTTAGTATGTGGTCGACTATGTGTCTCATTGGGACGTAAAGGCTGCCGGTTCGAAAAAAGCCTAGAACCGAAAGACTGGTAAAAGCGGTTCTTTCGGGGCATGCACAGCCTTCTAAAAGTTCAGTTTTTACCACTATTGATAAAAGTAAGACAGAGCTCCAGTGTTGAAATAAATCTGTGAATGCGTAAAGGAAAGAAAATAATTTAATCTGTCCGAACTAGCTACTACTAACCTTAATATTATATTAAAGTGACTTGTATACTTGAATAAGAATAAAATTAAAGTCGGTAAGGCTGCCTAAAAAGTAGAGTATGGCACACGTCGTAAAATTTATTTAATTTTGCTCGTAGTAATTGCTCGTTACTTGGCTTTTCGGCCTCATGTCGCAACATTGCCTGTTCGCGAAATAAAAAAAACAAAACAACAGTTTTACCATCATAAGTAATTATTTTGGTTGCTTGAGTTGATTTGTTTGTTCGTAATATTTTATTGATTGTTGTTAATTATGGGATTGGGGTTGTTGATGCAGTGCGGTAGACCCGTCAGGGACGTGTAGTGGGCGTCAGTGCGTACAGTGCCTGAAGCATCTGTATGTCAAGGAACATTGAGTGAGCGTCAGTGCGTGGAATGCCAAATGTATCTGTATGCCAAGTCATGTTTAATGAATGCTCTGTTTAACTTTCAACGATGAGTCAGCTTTGTCTGATGATTATTGACAACATAAGTTCTGCAGTGCGGGTCGGGAGAGTCATGGCCAGTAGGCATTTATTGCAGCTGGTGGCCATGTATTAGATTCCTTTATTCCGTTGGTCATTCTTACTTCAGCAGATTTTGACACGTGCTCTGAGAATCTTGATCGTCCAACTCTGTCATCAACAGGTGCAATCTCGAAGTAGAAACTCTGAATTCGGAAATTTGAGGAACGCGTGCATGTTTAGTGTGGCTTCTGGGAAGTAAGAATTGCTGAGCTTATGCACACAAACGCTTAAACTTCGAAATCGCTCTTCAAGAAGAAACGTGTAAATCGGGTCTTTTGGTTTCTGTTTGAAAAAAACCTTCATATTTCAACGATTAGCACTCAAGGGCAACTGAGTTTATTGCAATGCTATGAAATGCTTTTGTTTTTTACATACATGTTGCATACATTTTGCTGAAAAAATTAAAAAAATAATAGTACTTTATAACAACAGCATTGCTTGGATTGATTGGTAGATTGATTACGATTTCGGGCGCGTCAACTGCTAAGGTCGTTAGTCTCATACGTGTATTGCACTTTTTATCGCCGGAGTAGGCGGTAATCTTCCCCCGCTGGATGGCGAGATCCGGCGCCGACCTACCGTCGGCTTAAGAGCGTTTTCCGCAACCAGATATCTCCTACCAGCGTGGCACCGCCCAAGCCGGAACAAGCTCTAAGCTCCCGACTCGTCTCCCGCTAAGTGTGGTAGTGTAATGCATGATCACTTCTTAGACCGGGAGCGGTAGGTAGCTCAGTGCATCACCTGATGTCACTGCAGCGCCTCTGACCGGGAGGTCCTAGGTTCCCACTCCCCACGGCGGCAGGATTTTCGACACTAGCTTTCCAGCTAGGTCGAATTCGATCGCTGTCTGGAGGAATTCTAGTGGCTGGCTGCTCTGATCGGTAGTTTTCCGTGGTTTCTCCGATCAACACCAGGTCAATGTCGGAGCACTACCCTACCAAACGGGCCACGGACCACGCGCGATCTTCCCTTCATCTTCCTTGTCCTATCGTATCCCATTACACACACACACTTACACTAACATACACTACACTACCACATATTTCGGGAGACCGGTCGGGAGCTTAGAGCTTGTCCGGACTAGGGCGGTGCCCCGTTGGTGGGAGTGTCCTGGTTAGGGGCAAACCCCACTAGCCGACGGTAGGTTGGCACCGGATCTGGCCATCCAGCGGAGAAAGATCACCGTCATCTCCCGAGAAAAAATACGCACTACACTTACGGGAATAATGACCAAAGCAGTTGACGCGCCCGGAAACACGAAAAAATCAATGAATCCAACCACTTGCTTAGAGAGAAGCGTTCGACAAAGCAAAAGGTCTGTGAATCAATAGCCCCACGTATGTCCGGTGCCTTCCCTACGCAACCTGATACCCTAATGCAACGGAAACCAGGGTCTGGTGCGTGGGGCGTCAGCCAGCGCTTGACGCGGCTGTCAGAGGACAGGAGCTCGCTCCGCTCTCTCGCCTCGCGCTGTTGTGCTTCCGCGTTCGCCGCCGCCCCCTCGCGGAAGAGGACGCGGTCGCGTGCCCGCTGCGCCGCTCGCCGACTGTCGCCACGCTGCGCCCGAGTACACTGCCGGAAATTACATTAAATTTAATTTAGATTGAATGTACGACTGTGCATGAAATTTAATGTGCCTTGCACATTAAACGGCGATTAATGGAACTACATTAAAATCCATGCGTAAATTAAAATCAATGTAGATTTAATGCACGACCGTTAATTTACTTGTCTACATGAAATTTAATTGTACGCGTACATTAGATTTACATCAGAGTTGCTGTACGTGTACATTAAATTTAATTCACGTACATGAAAATCACTTTCATGTAGTTTACATTAAAAGTAATGCAGAAATTTCTGAGCGTGTACGCTGCGCCGCACGCTGCAAAAAAAGCGCGCATATTGTCTCACAATGAGTAATTTTGTGGACTGGTAGCGTAATTTTGTGGATTCCACACATTCGGCATAAGCCGAGTAGCGAGCTACTGGTCGCCCAATTCCGAGAAGCCGGTGTGCACAGCGAATATTTTCCTCCTTGTCCATAAAAGCCGACACGTGTTGGTGGGGCGAGCATGGAACGTGTCATCGCTTGGGAAATAGCAAGCAACCCTTCCACATTACGTGGGATGCAGCGAGAGGTCGTGCGTAAGAAAAAAAGTATAAAAATAGATATTTGTGTATGTTCCGGCATATGTTTTGTAACTCCTGAAACAATGAAAGAAAATGGGTGTACATATCCCTTACAATGGGGGTGGGAGTAAGACATCCCTAGAGATGCGGGTGAGATGAGTGACATTGACTAACAAAATGTATATGCAATCCGCAGTCCCCCTAATGAGGGCGGGTTTTGCTGCGTAGGTGGGGCGGAAAGACGTGCGGGTGGAATAGCCAGGGCAAGCAAGACTGGCAGGACTGTTTTTGGCGATAAATAACCGCGCGGCTCCGAATAATCAGCTAGAAGTGATATAATCTCCTGGATATGAACATTTCTTATCCTAAAAATAAAAATCGGGAGTAAACAAACCCTGCAAAAACATGGATAGGATGGTGGCGTATTTATTAAACATTGTTGTAAGTTTATTTACTGATGTCCTTTTTTCGTGTGTCACTTGATTGAAAATCCCATCCAATGAGACGTCACGTAGCCTACTGCGCCGCTCCCCGCCTGGCCGCGCCACGTAACAGCGATTATCCGTTCGATGGCGGTGAGAGCGAAGCGATGAGGGAGTGGGGGCGGCGGAAGAGGAGGAAGCCGGAGAGGCTGCGCGGACCGCGCTTATTGTTGGCCGCTTTCTCCGGGAGTTATGGGGCTCCTCCGCTTGTCGCGCCTACGCGTCACGCGCCGCCGCCGCCGTCGTTTGGTTGTTTTATTCGTGTTTCGGGGCGCGTCAACTGCTTTGGTCATTAGTCCCGTTAGTGTAGTGCATGTTTTTTCTCGGGGAGATGGCGGTGATCTTCCCCCGCTGAATGGGGAGATCCGGCGCCCACCTACCGTCGGCTAGTGGGGTTTCCACTAACCAGGACTCTCCCACAAGCGGGGCACCTCCCCAGCCGGGACAACCTCTAAGCTCCCGACCGGTCTCTCGGAATATGTGGTAGTGTAGTGCATTCGAAAATCTTAGTCCCTCAAAAAATGCTCCCCATCCACTCTGGACTGTTGAGTCTGGTGGCGAAAGAAAAAGTGTCTTCTGAACAGTTAAGCAATTAAGGCATCAATAGTAATTGTAATGAAGGCAAAATAACCGATTGGCTACTTCTAGCGTGGCGGGCGTTGCTGTCCATGGCCGTGTGTCACAGGTCTCGGCTGCTGCGTCAGGCCAGCGTCGGTGGGGCGTTGTCTCGACTCTTGGGTCTCTGGGACGCCTTCGGGGTGAAAGCATCATGATACGCCAGTATTCATTTGGTGAAACCGAGGAAGGGCTCCCGCTGTGTCAACAGCGCACACGCCGCGCGCGCGCAGGAGCCGCACGTGGACCTTTCTGCCCACGTCCTCCGCCTCGCCCCGCCCACGCATCTCCCGCGGCCCTGTCCTTACCCCATTTATGCATCCCACCCGCGCCCGCGTCCCCGCCCCCGCCCCCGTCCCCGCCCGCGTCCCCGCCCCCGTCCCCTCTCGCGGCCCCGCAGGCGCTGTAACGTTTCAACTTCGCTGGCGGATTTGCCAAAGTTAACATGATATGTAAACAAATATTGGAAACATTGTTAAAGGTTACGATAGTAACAGAGAGTATTGATATGATATAAAAAGGTTGTTGACATAGATTGAAAGACGAAAACGATGTTGATACAAAATTGGAATTAGGAATTGTACGAATCGTATGTAACCTCTGAAAGGTTAAATAAATTGTTATTTTAAAAGAAAAGAATCTATCTCATGTGATATCTGAAAAGTGAAGAACGTCATACAACATAATAAACAACATGATAAAGATACAACATAATAAAGGGATGTTGTATGGATATATAAAGTTGTAACGGCCAGTTATAAAGGCAAGGTAACGAGGACGTTACAGCGCCCCCCCCCCGCACACGCCTCCCCGCCCGCGTCCCCACCCCCGTCCCCACCCCCGTCTTCGCCCGCGCCCCCGCCCGCGCCCCGCTTGCGTCCACGTCCGCGTTCCCGACCCTGAATGCGTCCCCGCTCGCGCCCTCGCACGCGCCCCCGCACGCGCCTCCCCGCCCGCGTTCCAACTAGAGACCTCTTGCGCGTATCCGACCGCGCGCTCCGCCCACTTACGGGAGACTGAATCTCAGAATGTGCTTACTGCGCATATCGCCGGCATTATGGATACGTTCTTCCGAGTGTTCTTCTGTTGACCTTTGTCAAGAAATTGCTTAGGCAGTGCTGACTTGCCATCTGATGAAAGAAGAACCAAATGGTTTGAGACGTCGCTGAAGAAAGAAACGGCGTTTTGAATATTTGATAACTCGTTTTATGGTAGACTTCATTTCATTCGAGCAAACTCTCGACTTCTGGTAATTTTGTGAAAAATGTTAATAACGTTTTAGCAGTCGTACATTTTATGTGCTTCCTAGATTTCTCTAGCTCTTCAAAGATAAGATGACTAAAAAATGCAAATGCACTTCGTGTGTATTGTAAGATGAAACGCCCTAAGATAATTTATTTTTCAGTAGTAGCGTAATGGAAATGGTATTTTTTTAAAAAATCGGTAACGTAGAAATGCATATCTTCCTCAGTTACGTATTAAATTTAGTTAACACCCTAACACTGTTTCATCTTGAATTCGTGAACTAGTTCGGAACTCACCCTCAGATCACAAAGTACCAAGTAGATTTTATATTCACAAATTGATGTTTTTTTTCTGGGCAGTGAGTTTTATTTCCTCTGGTAATTGTCGGTTTTTATGTCGACCAAACTTCATGACGGTTTCTTAGCAGTTATTTCCATTAATTCCGACGTAACAGCCAGCAGATACGATCTGTGAAGAAATACATTCCTCATGCCTTTGCGGGCTACGTTGTAAAAGACAGCTGAGCAAATTTGTACCGTAGATGAACGTTCAATAATGTTTTATTACTTCGGGTTCGATATTTTGTGCATGTACCTCAGATCATGAATCGGGTGGTGATTATTATGGTGTTGAATGGTGAACCTGAAGACGATGTTTGTGATGACTAGACATCGGATGTTTAGGCACTAAAAAATCGTCTTTTAGGCGCCTAAAAAGGCACTGAAAAAGTCAAGAATAAGGAGAGAAAAGGCACTGTCATAAGTTACATACACAATAAAAGGGAAAAATTGTAATTTTTGTCAATATTATTTAGTAAACTTAAATCCACAAAAAATACGTAAATCTAGATTTACATATTTACAACTCTTCTACATTTTATTCTTAATAGTTTTCATTAACCAGTGATATTTACATATTACCAGTAACTTTTAGCAGCCCAACACTAGCAAAACTGAAACCTTCTGGGAATTTACATTTATTTCCACTTAAAATTTCGGTTTCCTCGGTGTATTGTCAATTGTCCATGTTCTCAGATCATGGCTGGTATTTATGAAATAGGGGAATGGAGAAAATTCAGTTGGTATACTTTCAGAAATTCTCTCGTAATTTTAAATTTCAAGACGTGAATTGAAGGTTTCGTAATGAATGGTCACGTTGGACCATCGCCGATTTCCCGATATCTTAGCAATGGATATAAATATAATAAATAAAAGTCCTAAAAAAGGCATTTATGCAAAAAATAGGCATTTATGCTAAAATAAGCAAAAATAAGCATTATAAAACTTCGTCATATGTCATAATTTGTCATGATTCGTGGACATATATTATCAGCCTTTAAATAACTTCTCTAGAAAAACATAAGCATTTCCGTAAACATCCGATGTCTAGTGATGACCATGATCGTTACTATTCTTGATGCTATTGATCTTCTTTGGTTTGTGAAAAGACACCTCGAGCTGAGTTGTAAGGCGCATGCGTTCTTCAGACGTAAACAAGATGTCGAACCTTGCAAAGGGAATCGAGCCAGGTGCGAACCGCACCGTTTCTTTGCTCTCCGACTCGCGGTGCATGACGAGGCTGACGGCCCCCATTGATCTCTCACAAGAGAGAAGCTATCCGCCAAGATTTGTTGTCGTCTCGTGTGCGTCATACCCCTGGCAACTCGCCGCTGTATTTCTGCGCCATCACGTTTGATGTCTTTCTCGTTTTTTGTCTATGTTTTGCGAGAAATCTGTAGTTCCTGGGTTGGGCTAGAAAGTGAAATACTCGTATGTGTGCGCTTCGTCTCCACATATACATGATACTCGCTTGTTCGGTGCTTAGAGAACTCTACAAACACGAGACAGTGTTTTGTGATGTCATTCACTTTTGATGTACGAATACCAAGTTGGTGCAGTAAGTATTTTTGTAAAGTTTTCTTATAAAGTCATGTAATGTGACAATCATAATAGTCCGAAATTGTCATTTTTATTAGCATTAACCGATGACTAATTTTTATTCTCTCAAATGGTTGCATGACTATTAATTTCTTTTAGTTTTTTGTAGGAGGAAAAATATGAACTTGATAAAGACACTATGGGACTTATATGGCCCCAAGTTGGAAACTTAACAACTCGTAAGCTTACTATTATTTTTTTCCAGTACATAATCAAGATTTTAAAACTAATGTTTTCCAGTAATATTTGAGGTGTGCGAACATATTTTTAATATATGTGATATTTTACGAAAGAAGAAAGAGAAACAAAATCTCTGTAGCGAAGAAATGCGCCAACACGATGATTCAACATACAACGAAAAATATAGTTTCATTTCATAAACAAATCGAGAACGAAGTGTTGAAGGGTCGAGAGCACGATGAACTGAGATAGAAGAAACGAGATGAAAAGGGAGAGGAAGGCAAGGAGAACGAAGTGAAAGGAAAGTTAAGAGACGCGAAGAAATTTCGTAATTCTCGTGGGCGCTCTTCAATTATGGGAAGCGCTGTAGATTGTGGACACGGAGGGCGTCGTTTCCTTAATTAGGTCGCTCCACGCCGCGCCTCGCGGGCCAACGAAAGTGGTCGGCTCGCTTCCGCCCAGAGACAGTTGTGTTTCTCCGCTCCGGCGCCTCCGCCCCGCTATAATGCGCCTCTCCTTCCCGTCATGCCTCGCCCACTCCGCCGCTCCACGCCCCACTTCATTGCCTGACGCCAACGACAGATTTATGTAACTTGACGTAAAGCTGCATTTTTGTTGGCATTTTGATTCCTTTCATTGTATAATGGGATTGTATGATATTGATTGATTGATTGATTTTTTCGTGTTTCCGGGAGCGTCAACTGCTTTGGTCATTAGTCCCGTTAGTGTAGTGCATGATTTTTTTCTCGGGAGATGGCGGTGGTCTTCCCCAGCTGGATGGCGAGATCCGGCACCGACCTACCGTCGGCTAGTGGGGTTTCCCCCTAACCAGGACTCTCCTACCAGCGGGGCACCGCCCCAGCTGGGACAAGCTCTAAGCTCCAGATCCGTCTCCTGGGATATGTGGAAGTGTAGTGCATGTTAGTGTAAGTGTGTGTGTAAGGGGAGAGGATAGGACAAGCAATGGCTATCCTAATATAAATCTCATCGAAACACGGTGTCTATTTGAATTCAGATCTTCAACTACATTAATAAAAATTACAATTATAATTCAATACTAAGATTTTGCACAATATCAAGCTATCAGACTAATCATAAGTTCCTGCCTCACTATCATTTAAGTAATACCCCATTCCTACGCTGAAAAACTATTCGCTCCGTGTGTATGCTTCAGTGTTTTTCGAGAGACATTAATTGAAGCTTCTCAGCGAATCATGGCTTTCAATTCTCTCTTTCTCCACACCGTTCGCTTGTAATGTTTTCGGGGCCATATCTCCCCATCCGAACAGCGCTATGACACCAAGTACTACGTTTTGATACTACATTTTGTTTATTGGTTGCCCTAAAAACACACATTCTTTGATTTTTGAGTCTGAAAAGAATCCCATTATAACTAACGCATGATGCCGATTTTACCATTAATATTAAACGTGGAGTTATTGACTTATCACAGTAAGATCAATATATTTCATATTTGGCTCATTACAAATCTTCTCATCCTGTCGTATCTACGTTTCATTTTGCAGGATTGTTAGATATTTTAGAACATACGAGTATATTTATTTATGTTTGAAGCAAGAGTGTGCTTAAGCAAGAGCTCTTCTTAGTAAAATTCATTATCTGAAGAGTAAAACCCAGACTCTGTCATTGTTTGCTTTCCCACCTACCACTTACTTATTCCAAGTTCTCACGCAAAATAGGTAAATATAGACGATCGCTCGGGGCTTTGAAAGGCTATCTAAAATTAAATTGTCGTAAATGGACATGAAACTGCTGTTCTCTAGTTAATTGAAATCGCGATGCTTATTTCAATTGCACATCGAACTTTCCAGTTGATTGCATTCACTATCCAGCTCGCGTTAATGAAGTAATCTACTGAAATTTTTTTTAAAAATTTATTTTACGTCAAAAAACAGTTAAAAACTGCGTATGACGTGCTATGGGGAAAAGTGAATTGTGTGCACATTTTCAAAATTCTGTGATCCCTACACTAAGTCATATACTACGTAAATTTTGAATTTTGAAAGGGAGAAAAAAAAACAAAAAACTCCCATGTAATAAAATCTATTTTCAAAAATAAATAAGCAATACATTTTGAATTTTGAAAGGGAGAAAAAAAATCAAAAAACTCCCATGTAATAAACTCTATTTTCAAGGATAAATAAGCAATAAATTTTGGCTCTTATTACTTCCTGCCGCAACAACATGGAAACGATAATTTGAATAATTGTATTTCCCACTGAATTCTAGAAGACGTGCACAAACCTGTGCAGCTACAAAGGGAATTATGGAAAATTACAGAAAGGATTCATGCAACTGACGGATCGATAACATTTTCCTTTGTTTAGCTTGGGTGTTGCAGGTGTTTTGCAATGTTGTAGAACTTCAATTGGCTCAATCGACAACCGGTTGATAGACGTTCCTGAAACGTTGCTGTGTGGGGATTAAAGTACATAGATTTACTTTACGTTTTCATTATAGAAGACAACGAATAGACAGCGAGCTGTACTACAGCTTAAATGCTAAATTATAATTTCATCTTAGGTCGCAATTAACGACAGTTATACACGCTCTTCAGACTCGATGAGATAAACAGGCGCTGTTTTACAACTCTTCCACCTTTTATTACAGTTTTGATCGGGTTCATCATAAAAACTTAATTTTGTGATAATGATCTAGAACACAAAGTGTATCTTAATATCTTAGTAGTATTTCCTACAAAGTAAGTTGTTTAATTGTTAGTATAAATATCAGTTGTAGTAATTTTATTATTATTATTATTATCTTTATTATTATTGTTATCATTTTATTATTATTCAAGTAGTACTGTGCAGTGCAGTGCAGTGCAGTATAGTGCAGCGCAGTGTAGTGTTATGAAGTGAAGTGGAGGGAAGGGAATGCGAGAAGAAGAAGCGAGTGTGAAAGAAATGCGTCACAGTTAAGTGTTGTGCAGTGAAGTGAAGTGGAGTAAGGTTTGCGTGGTGATTTTATGTACTATTTATTATTATTTTTAATTAACTCCTTTTTTGTAACTTTTTGTTCGTGAATGTAAGTTTAATGCATGTAAGGTTAAGATATTCTGCCACCAAGTTACTATACTTAATTGCAGAATTAACAATAAAATCTAAATCTTTTCCGTTTTTAAGTCCATCTTTCGACGAAGCACCTGGCGAAAATTCGAGTCAACTGTTGAAACGATTGCGTTCCATTTGGAGAGCCTTCCAGATCGCAATTTGCGCTTGCAATACCGGTCCGTGCCGCCGACGCAGTGGGCAAGAGAGTGAAAGGGGCGCGCGAGGAAGTGCACGCTGCAGGAACCGGTCGCGGAGCCGATCCGCGCGGCCGCTGCGCCACAGGCTCCCAACTGTGGTGCAGCGGTGGCCCGCCCGCCGCACTGCGCCGGTGGTTCCTGGTAAAAACACGGGGCCCGGTCGCCAGGCGGCCCGGCCGCCGCCGACTCCGCGACTCCACGTGGGAACGTTCGCGTGCCCAGCACCGGGCCTTGTTTACGCTTGCACGTGTGTACTTTTTGCTTTCTCGCTACGGAGTGGAGAGCAAGTTATGGAAATTATGGAAGCTGCGAATTATACGACATATAAATATGGAATGCTGCGAACGGAAAACGGCGAATTTTCGGCGGAAAAACCCTTATTACAATGCTTACAACTGCCTACCGCTCTTATTACAATCAGCCAACGTGGGAACGTTAGTATGCCCCGCACCGGACCTTGTTTACGCATGCTCATTTATACTTTTTTGTAATCGAAGCCTGGGAATGGTAACTTCTCGATAATGGTCGTCTTTCCAGACGCACGTAATGATTCGTGTGAATTTTTCTTATTACGTAAGTTACGTTCCAAGAAACGTGTAATACAAGGCGTGTTGTCCGAGTTTCCTATTAAGACGGTAAATGTTTGCAAACAAATCTACCAGGATTCTAAAAACTTAACGGCTACGAAGGCTCAGTTGCGGTTCCCCCTGCGGCGGCACAGACCAAGGAGTTCCTACGGTTGGAGACCCATAGTAGCAGATTTTCTACTTAAGCTGCAAAGCTAGGTCACCCATCTCGGGAAGCTACTTGTGAGCTTAGAGCTGGTTCTGACGCGGGCGGTGCCCCGCTGGGCTGATGTGTAAGTTTGGTTTGTTTTTTTCGTGTTTCCGTTAACTGCTTTGGTCATTAGTCCTGTTGGTGTACTGCATGTTTGTTTCTCGGGAGATGGCGGTGGTCTTCCCCAGCTGGATGGCGAGATCCGGCGCCGACCTACCGTCGGCTAGCGGAGTTTCCCCCTAACCAGGACTCTCCCACCAGCGGGGCACCGCCACAGCCGGGACAAGCTCTAAGCTCCCGACCGGTCTCCCGGGATATGTGGTAGTGTAGTGCATGTTAGTGTAAGTGTGTGTGTAAGGGGAGAGGACAGGACAAGGAAGAGGATGGACAGATCGCGTGCGGTCCGTGGCCCGTTTGGTAGGGTAATGCTCCGGCATTCGCCTGGTGATGATCGGAGAAACCACGGAAAACTACCGATCAGAGCAGCCGGCCTCTAGAATTCTCCTCCAGTGGGGTAGCGACTGAATTCGACCTAGCTGAAGAGCTAGTGTCGAAAATCCTGCCGCCGTCAGGACTCAAACCTAGAACCTCCCGGTCAGAGGCGCTGCAGTGACATCAGTTGATGCACTGAGCTACCGCTCCCGGTACTGACGTGTAGGCTGAACCCTGCAAGCTGACGTGTAGGTCGGGCCGGATCTCACATACCTGTGGAGGTGGAAACCTGCCACCTCTAGGGATGTAACATGCATTACGCATACTGGTCTAGTAATCGTAGTAATTGATTCACTCGGAAGTACTATAGGATCAATGTGGAAAGTGGAGAAACATTGTTATGGGGCCAATTTTCTTTGTGGTTGTACGTGTCTCGTAAAATATTACAAAATGTGGTCGTACAATTTCCGGTTATAAGCCACGTTTTTATACACGCTTGACAATAACTATCCTTCATTTTTTATTCATTATTAATCATTAAAATTTGCGAAAATTAAAGAAAAACCTTGATATGTTACTCTGCAAATAAATGTATTCTGCTGGTGTTTAGCGACTGTACTTTCATTCGCTTTATGAGCACTTTCAGGTTGCAGTGCAATCGTGTGAACGTGGTACCATAAACAACACGTACCTCGTACACGAGGCTGATGTTAATTGGCTAAGTGTTTTCTCCAGACATGGTCTTTCGATTTTTTTGCGACTAGTATGGACGATAAATGCATAAATAGAGAGTTGAGTTTGCATGAACTCGGAAACACTGCATTCGATGAGTATTGCTTCTCTGAACTGGAAACGTGGAACTCACAAACGGTGAAGGAAAGATCCGAACAGAGGGCGATCCATGGTGTAATGACCTAACAGGTCTTCTATCCTTCTGGGTTGCAGGGCTCGAATTCTGGCCGATCCTTGTGGGATTTGTTGTGGTCTACTCCACCAATTCTCCATTTTCGAATCATATCATCTTCTACACCTGCAGCAACATCCATCACAGGCACTACACTACCTCATATCTCGGGAGACCGGTCGGGAGCTTAGAGCTTGTCCCGGCTGGGGCGGTGCCCCGCTGGTGGGAGTTATCTGGTTGAGGGAAACCCCGCTAGCCGCCCCGGTAGGTCGGCGCCGGATCTCGCCATCCAGCTGGGGAAGACCACCGCCATCTCCCGAGAAAAACATGCTCTACACTAACGGGACTAATGACCGAAGCTGTTGACGCGCCTGGAATCACTAACCAACATCCATCACTTATGTACGAAGCCATTCTTGACAGATATGGTCGAAATGGCTTAGGAGGCAAGATTATATATATATGAATGGTGCTGAATTGGTCAAATGACATCGGTGCACTCGGATAGCGATTAAATAATAGAGCTCTGTGTTGTTGGTATTGGTATGATTAATTGTTCTATAATTGCATTTTGTGGTATGTAATCTGCAGCGATCGACTGGAGAATCTTCACAGGCGCCTCGGACGTGCTCACGAGGCACGGTACCCAATGAAAGGAATAAATAGAGATTAGCATAAACATAGAGATAACATTTTTCTGTATCGTGGACCGAACAGCATTATAATACAGTAAACCCTCCTTAGAACGAAATCGCTTATCCCGGATTTTGACGAAACACGAAGAAAACTTCGGTCCCGGCAAGAGATTATGGTCATACGGACATTTATGATACTCGGATAACACGAATTTTTGAAACATGAACTTCAGTTATTTCTGCCTCTTGGAATTTGTGTTAATGAGGGTTTACTGTATTTCAGTTTTTGTTAATAAATCTATTAACGAAAGAGTTTTTCGAAGGCACGTTTGGAATATGTGTCGATCTGAACTGAAAACGTGGGTGACAGTCACATCATTATTCCACGAAAATTTCAGTGTATCCCTTTTCGGCAATTTGTTTTTTGGGAAGTTAACAGAAGAAATACTCGCAGTTAAGTTTATATCAGAGAAGTATACTTAATCTGGTGACTGGTAAAATTTCTTAGTCAGTAGTTGTGGTTCTTCCGTCTACCCTGGCGCGTTCAGCGTCCTTACCCCGCCCGCCATCGCGGCTTTCATCGCGGCCCTTGCGTTGCCGCGACGCGTGTGTGCGTGCCTGCCGAGGCTCACCGTGCGCCCGTGGCCGATCGTCGAGCGGCCGGGGCGGGCCGGTGCGACGCGTGGCGGGGCGTGGCGGAGCGGGGTGAGGCGAAGGCAGGGCGGCCGGGGCTGGGCTGGGCGGGGTTAGGCGGGGCGGGGCTAGGCTAGGCGGGGCTGGGCGGGGCTAGGTGGGGCTGGGTGGGGATGGGCGGGGCTGGGCTGGGCGGGGCGGCGCGCCGCATCAAGCGGGACGTTCCCGGGTAGTGATGCGACATCCATAACTAAACATCGATGTTTGCAAATATCGATATTCACAAATATTGGTTCAAAATTAAAACATCGATATTGATAATACATCGACCGAAATCCATCGATGTTTTGAAACATCGATGTTTTTAATGCCAGTTTAGTAGCTTTTGACAGTAAATTCGGTGCGCAACAAAATTTAATTTGACAGTGCAACAATTTATTAATATATAATGAAGATTTATGTGAAAACAGTTAAAAAAGCCTCTCCGTGTGCGAAATACGAGGAAAAACGAAGGAAATACCAGGGCGTTGGGGTCATTGCGGGTGAGATTTCTGTTCGATGCAGGTAGTACAAAAAGCGTTCGTTCGGATCGAACACACAAACTAAATCCGCTATTATTTTATGTTTTCACTTTTACAAAATTTTGATGGTGGGAATTTTTCATCTCAAAACATCGAGGACGGAACATCGATGTTAAGAAAAAATCGGCTTTAACATATCGATGTTTAAAACATCAGTGTTTCTATAAAAACATCGATGTTTTGAAAACATCGATTTCGATGTCGCATCACTAGCTCAGGGCGAAATTTCCTGCGCTTGCGTCGCCGCCGTCGTCTTGCCCACCGCTCGGACGCAGCAACCTGCAAAGACGGCTCATGGCATCAGTTGACGTCACTGCAGTGCCTCTGAATGGGAGGTTGTGGGGTTGGAGTCCCGACGGTGTGGCAGGATTTTGACGATGACTCTAGCTAGACTGCTAGGTCGAATTCAGCCTCTGAGCTGTCTGGAGGATAATTCTAGCGACCGGCTATTCTGATCGATAGTTTTCCGTGGTTTACCCGATCATTACCAGGCGAGTGTCGGAGCAGTACTCTAACAAACGGGCCACGGACCCCACGCGACCTTTTCTTCGGTACAGGTACGGTACAGGCACGGTATAGGCACGGTACAGGCTCTAAGCTCCCGACTGGGCTTCCGATATGTCTGGTAGTTCAGTCAGTGTTTGTGTTGGGGGAGATGAGGGGACTAGGTCGAGGAAGAGAAGAACGCACACGGTTCGTAGCAGTTTTCTTATACTGCTGCTCCGCTTTGATCGAAGAAACTACGGATCGGAGCAGCCGACCGCTAGAATTTCCTTCTAGCATCTCAGCGGCTGAATTCCACCTAGCTGCTTGGTGTCAATAATCCGCCAGCGTCGGTACTCAAACCCTAGCCCCTCCTTCAACGATGCAGCAGACGTCTCGGGTTGGCCGCCGGAGTATCGCCGCTTGTCCCGCGGGTGACGTTCTGTTCCACCCCTGCCTCATGCTCGGCCTTCGCGTTCCGAGCCAGCGTTCCAGGCATGCCTCTACATTCTATCATACGCACATTTGTCTGGGGTGGTCCGCCTGGCCTACGTTTCTAAAAGCCGTAGGTCTGGGTCCTGCCGCGTTGTGGCAGTGATGATGAGCCTCATGTTACACGAGTAATGTGTTATTCTTCTCTTGAATTATGCTCAACGTTTTGTGAAATGCAACCAACTCATGCGTGACCGCGTTAACCGACGCAGAGTAAATATTCCACTAGTTACCAAAAAAAGCAGAGTAAGAATGGCGTACTTAATTGAGATACAAAAAAATAATGATGCTTGAGCACCTGAGCTATACTTCTATAACGCACAAGTATTCAAATAATATGCAAATTGTCGTATTTGATGGAGAGAAAAAACTACGATTGTCTAAGCTAGCACTAATTGCGGTCATGTCAGTGACATACACTCAGTACTAATCCAATCTTGAATCTCTATCGCTAGATACATTTCCTTTAAGTGTTGTAATCTGCTACCCTCTTGTTGACTTTTGCAAACTCAGCGTGAAAGGGACTGTAAGGTTGTAGATCTAATTCTGAACGCAAAAAGGAAGGTGATGGTGAATTTTCAGTGCAGTCACGATGTAAACCATCTGCTTACCTTACGTGATTATGTTTA
The DNA here is from genome assembly GCA_964035755.1 of Teleogryllus oceanicus. Taxonomy (NCBI): domain Eukaryota; kingdom Metazoa; phylum Arthropoda; class Insecta; order Orthoptera; family Gryllidae; genus Teleogryllus; species Teleogryllus oceanicus. The sequence goes on along the minus strand of CAXIVR010000014.1, from coordinate 2,814,481 downwards.
GGAATAATTGTGAAAAATTACAAGTTAATGAAAACTATATCGTGATGCGTACTGCTTTGTCATATCATTTCGTTCTATAACTGCAAGTAAATATCTCCATGCCCTTTGGAAATTCCGGACTGCGCAGTGAAACTGCCCTCGAAAAAAAAGAAGAAATAGGTCACCTGAGTGGTGAAAAGACATTTTGAGGCAGGCGGACACGATCGGGTGAAATCAGTAAGTTCTCACCATTACTGTGAAAATTATTGCATATCTTGTATGTAAGGAACTGTGGAGATTCTTGATATCTGAGCTGGCAGTGATTGATATGATCGACCTACTTCATCGCTTACTTTTGCTATTGTTGTAGATGAAATATAGTTACAGATAAATTAAAGAAAATTATTTATCGTGTGCTAAAAACATTATGCTTGTTGACTACATGACAGCGGAACTCTAGTGACGCATTAAACCGGAAAACCCACCGGATCGCTCCGCAACTTCCGTCAAAAGCAGGGGGAGACTGAGATGGATTTGTGCGTTATGCTAATGGAAGAATTTTGTTCTCCCTTTCCGACCTGTTGTACATTTTCAAAAGTTCCATCATGTTTTCGATTGCATATCTAATTATTCTCGCGTATACTGTACGTTATTACCTTTCAAATATGATATTAGTAATCTCGCTTCCGCGTAGTGTACCTTTTAAATTTCTCCAACCAAACTTCCACGTCCACTATTTCCCTCCATCCGAACACCTTCCGTCTCCGGCGCTACCTTTTCCGTCTCCGTGGCTGCCGGTGCCTTCCTACCTCCCCGCGACTCTTGTTACACGTCCACTACCGCCTCGTGTTCCCCTGTCCTCGTTACGGCGGTATCCGCCGCATTTGAGGAAAAGCTTACCCCAACTCCCCAAGGAGTGGGGAAAGGCGGGTCGGATTTTTTTTCTAGATACGGAGTTTTTAATTTAATTTTCTGTGCCTCGAAAAAATAACTTGAATTTCAAATCAACTATGAATTGACGGAATTCAGACAATTGTTCACACCGCTAGTCCTTGTTCGTTTCTTCCACAACTCTTGTTCGTTTCGATAATTGTGTCTCACAGATCCTTTAACCTTCGTTTTTAGAATTAAATCCACGATACCTTTTAGAAATATTGTGTCATTACGTTTGCCTCATATAAAAGGAAGTACGCCATTATATCCCAAACAGATCGATGAATTATTTCAGGCTGTGGAAAATGATGTATTTCTGTTTAATTCAGAATATACGTTCTGCTTTTGTTCACGTACTTAATCCAAAGGCGAACAGGAGCTAATGCAAATTTTTACTCACACACACACACATACACACACATCACACACACATTACTTCATCATTCACAGATTCAAATGTGACCCACAATTTCATTTTCTATTTGCATTACAAATTCGGATACATCGGCGTACTGGAATGTGTCGTGGCAACGTTGAACGCGGAGGCACTCTAGGGGTGGGACATCGTCAATAAAAAGCATCTATGATCAAACAATCATCGTTCGAAATACATCGACCCAAAACCATTGATTTTTTAAACATCGAAGTATTTAAAACTATTTTAGTAACCTTAATCATCAGTGTTCACGTGGGGGAGGTGATTTCATTTCACGGTGTTTGTGTTTATTAATTCATAATTGACATTTAGCTGATAAAACGTAGTAAAAAAATCAAAATAACTAACTAAAAAAATCTGATTCGATACCACAAATGTATTACAGAACATTTATCAACAAAAAGTCGATTTCTTGGTCACTTAGGTGTGAAGAATTTTCAATGTTTGGATATCATTAGGGTTTTTGTTATTATAGTGTATTGCTCATACAAAAATAAAATATCAAACAGGTTAAAACATCGGTTACAAGATATCGAAGTTCCGAAAACATAGACTGCAATAAATTGATGTTAAATACATCGATATTTTTGTTACGAAATGAAAATAGAACTTGGTACGAGTGTATCAATTCGTAAGAACTTGAGGTATGTAGTGGGTTGCTATGGAGGGAAGTTTTGAGAGCGACTGGCTCAAGTTCCAAAGAGGTGGACGCTTGACGATGAAGTCGTGATATTTAAAGTGAAATTCTTGTAAAAGTACCCAGTTAGTAGCGTCTTCAAGAGTTTAGAAGATTAACGAAGCCTTGGGAAAAGTATTTGCTATAATTAATCGGTGGTTCAAGAATACGGAACAAAATATTCGCGAATGCGGAGCAGGTAACAGTTTGCCATCTAGGACTTTCGAACAATAATATACTTTCGTTTTGTTGGAACTTTAAGTATTTTATTTGACATTACCTCAAGAGTGCGGTGAAGGGGCTGCGACGTTGGGTCAATGGAAAACTGCAGCAGTTGAATTATATTGGAAATACCGCCGATCGCGAGCTCCTACGGGAGCATACACTGTTGCTGGACGGAAGATTTTTAGATACGTAACAGTTTTCATCAAAACATCGATGTTTTGGAAACTTGAACATCGATGTGGCATCCCTAAGGCACGCAGCAGTTGACCGCTTCCACCGCCACCGCCGCCGCCCAGCAAGCACACAGGACGCGTATCGCTCGCGGCGACGGCGACGGCGACGGCGACGGTGACTGCGACGGCTGGGGCGTTTTCACTTTCCGCGCACGTTTCCTGCAGCGTTTACGCGCGGCCCGCTATTGTTCTGCGAGCGGAGACGCGCAGTCGCCCCCGCTCGACCCCGCTTCCCTCTTCGCGGTCCACGGCTGCCTTCCCCGCCGATACAATCCGCGCCTCCGCGCCGAGCTTTCCCCGGAGATGTCGCGTTGAATGGGCCCGAAGGACCGCGTGTATGTGAGAGTGAAGAAATTCTCAAATTAGATGGCGCTGGCGCATATTACCCACTAACTGCGGAGAGGCTAAGTGCTGTGAAATCCCGCGACGGAAAGTATCGCCAAGCCTGGTAACTCACTGCGCGAATCCAAGAGATGTGAATCATAATCGTGCACTATGTGTGGGTTTTCGGGCGCAGGTTGATGACGTTCTATGACAAACAGTGGGCTGCCAACTTTTCATTTCTGCACAATTACCGGGAATTTAGTGTTCTTGAGGTACCTGCATTATTTTTCTGTCATTATGGAGGATTTTCGATAAGAAATTCTCGCTCCAAAGAAATGAAGACGTTTTTTGCGAGATTTCCGTAGTTTGAAACTCGTTATGCTAATGATCCCATTCCGTTAGTTGGATAAGCTAATATGGCCTCATTATAATTTCCATTTCCAAATCAACAGTGGGGTCTGATAATGTATCTGGATGCGGTTTTGATTCATTGATCGGTTGATAATACATCCATAATCATTCACATTATTGTTTTTGTGTCGTAGCCACAAGGGACTGAACATAGCAGTAGAAAAGCACTTCGTTACCATAATAATAATAATAATAATAATAATAATAATAATAATAATAATAATAAAGCAACGACCGTAATTTTAAATAGATATTTCTTTCGAAAATCATGTTGCTACCATGTTTTCCAGGTATTTTGTTATTTTATTTTCCTTTCTCATTGAGAAGTACTATTGAACAGTAGCAGGAAGAAGATTTGCTTTCTTGTAATGCGAAAATATCTTTATTCTGTCACTGTGGTTAATCCTCGATCTTACTATGAGTTGGTCTATGAAGTGATGTTTGTTAAGTAGTATTTTTTAGGTGTCTTGAATATTTTTTCATGTAATATAAATTTCCAAGAGATCTTATCTCATTTCTGTAAGCGCAATGTTCTGGTTATTCAATGATGGGACGAGATTGAGCCTGTTTTTCTATGGAATCCGTTCGGTCATGACTACTCATTCTTAGTATATTCTCATAGAATTAATAATAATAATAACAATAATTTGTTGCGCTTAGCCTTTATAATCTAATTTCCTGTAAATAAGAAATAATTCGACTGTTACCATCGGCGTAACCAACATAGATGTTTCTGAATGAAATGATTCCCCATCCGAGTTAACTTTCAGGGAACCCAGTGCGATCAGCATTTGAGAAAATTGCGCTCTCTCGCCACTACTCAGCTTCCTAAACACACAGCGTACTACCCCGTGACCTCTGCCACACGTGGAAAAGATGTTGCACCGCGGCTTCCCGTCACACGGGTCTCCTCTGGAGCAGCGCTCGTCGAGGCTCCGTCGTTTCCCCACAGCTCGGAAACCCACCCTGCGCCTTGCGCTCTGCGTTATATTCCCTCAGACCACGTGACGCGTTCGCGCGGTGACCAACATCAAGTCATCGCCGCGCCGCCTCGCGGTTCTCCTCGAATTCCTGGAAGCTCCCAAAATACCTCAGTCATTTTCTACCCCCGCGCGTCGGCCTGTCCAGCTCCTGCCTGCTTGCGACACCCTATCGGCGTCAGCCTAAGCCGTAATCCACAGCTCGGCCCCCTTTTGGTGCCCAACTTCCTGCTTGATGCGAGGTCCAGTGAAGTAGGCTTCCGCGGCCAGTCATGTAAATGATCTTGGCTGTCCAGTTTCGACCACCTTGCCATGGTCTCCCTCAGAGGTGGTCTGCGCTCGGGTTTCTATATGGATGGACCGTTACAATACGCATCGATTGTCGCTGCGGTTGCCGCGGCGGCGGGCGGCGCGCGAGGGAAGGCCCCGCCCTCGGGCCCTCGGCCGCGCCCGCGCAGCGCATGTCGTGCTCCAAGTGCTCGCGCCACGGCAGCTCGCTCTCCGACGGCTGCCCCCGGCCCTGCGCGCTGCGCCGGCCGTCGCTGGAGACGGTGCCCTCGGGCGCGGTGGCCGTGCTGTGCGCCTCCCGCCCGCGCTCCCCGTCGCCCTGCCCCTCCACGCCCCCGCACCTGCCCCTGCGGCCCCTCTGCTGCGAGCCCCTGTGCAGCTGCCCCTGCCCCTGCCCCGCCCCCGCGCCCTCCGCCTTCCGCTATGGCAGCGGCCTGGGCTTCGGCGACTGCTGCGCGGGAGGCTGCCTCGATCTGGGCGGTACGTCGCTTTGCAAAGAACGCCCCCTCCACGTGGGTGCACCATGGGGGATTTCAGATTTTGCGAGACTAACGCAGGAATTCTTTTTAATAAGACGCTGTTTATCATAGGTAATACCACGAGTGCTTCGGAAATGGTCGATAATCCCCGACTCGCGAAGCGAAGATCCAAAATACGACAAATATTGAAAATAATTGAAAGCTGTATTAAAATCAAAGAGGTTACGTTAAGGTTTATTAGACATCGACATGGCGATCGATGTATACCACCTCCTAAGATAGAGAAGTGACAGTTTATGATTTACCAGAAGGGACAAGCGGTAAGAAAAATCTGATAGAAAAACGACAAATTTTTTGAGATACACCGCCCTGATTGGGGCATTTTGTATGTAGAGTTAAACATTATTGCTTTTTATTTCGCGGGTGGAATAGTCGCAGTAATTGCCGTACTGAATTGACGACCATTCGCGCCTTGAAGAGATACGATTCTGTGTAGTGTGTTGTTATCTAGACAGCACTGACTTGACTGCCGAGGATTGATGTAACAGTTGAAGAGATTTGTTTGAGAGTAACGCTTGTTGTAAGAATTTAATGGAGTGCGTCGCGTCAGAGTAGCAAGACTACATCTTAAATGTGACCGACGTACATTTATGGTTTATTTTTTTAAACGAGTTTTATTAAGACTTCTGTAGGTTACGTAGGTTACTAGGTCAATGATTAGTGTTATTTTTTGTATTATTTCGAAAGATCGCGGTAAAAGCCCTTCTGTATTGTATGACATAAACAATTGACGTATTGATGAGTAAGCTCTATTTATACCTGTACGTGAATTATTTTCACCGAAATCACGATGCTCAAAATGCTTAATTATGATGGGGAATTCGTTGTTCGCTTTGGCAGATGTCGCTGAGCAGGGCTGCATGCAGTATGACCTCTGCCGCAAAGATCTGCCGAGGTCCCTTACATTCCGGTAATATTTCAGCATTATATTGGTTGGTTAAGACAAAATGTCGGCATATCCGAAATCTGAAAATTGTTTTCATTCATTTTGATAAAAGAAAATGTATGGTATTGTACAGATTGTGCTCCTCAACTTTATTTTGAGCGAAACAGGAAGACACAAGTAAAAAATGTTCGTATCATGGTTAATTTCAGGAGTTTGTGGCTTATCATATCCGCAATGTTTTTTTCAAGTTGTAAGCCCTAACACCTTATATTAAGGTGCATAAAATGAAAATTGGATTTCAAAGGTAGTGAAGTATTCTGCTTCGCTTTACTGTTGTCGTTAGTATTTTATTAAATGTATTTTTTAGTAATTTTTTTGGACTTCTCTTCTAAGATGCTACAGCATTATGTTTTATGGGCGACGAAAGTTTAGTTTATTCGTACTTCAAAATTATTGTAGATATCTTTCAACGTCTGACATCAAGTTCCTTTGTTCTATCTTCCTAAATGTTGGTAATAATTTATTGTCAACTTATTACGCTTAGAATTTCTGACATTCGAATATGACAAACTCCAAATGAAACTTGAAAAATGTCTGAAAAAACACATTAAAATCCGCATAATCTCCTTTACTTTGAGTTACAACTTCACTATTAATACGTGCCTTATTCATTCCGAGTGCGCCGTAAACTATTTTGCGATGACCGTCTCCTGAAAATATTGCCGCAGTGTATCTACCGCCTTGGGCACACAGTGCGAAACAAATGCCCGGCAAGCATTACAAACGTGGCCAGCGCTCGTCGCAAATAGACGAGGCGAGCATTGCAATGCAGCCGAGCTCGTCGCCGGCGAATGACGTGTGTCGACACGAGCCGTCGCGACACGGTTTGACGTGCCGCGGCGTCACGTCACGTCGCTTGGCGTCGCGGCGCCCATCGGCCTGGCGTCGGGCGCGGGCGTCGGGGCGCCGGGCCGCGCAAGGCGCCGCCGAGGCACTCATTGGTTTTGATTGATTGATTTTTTCGTGTTTCCGGGCGCGTCAACTGCTTTGGTCATTAGTCCCGGTAGTGTAGTGCATGTTTTCTCGGGAGATGGCGGTGATCTTCCCCCGCTGGATGGCGAGATCCGGTTTCGACCTACCGTCGGCTAGTGGGGATTACCCATAACCAGGACTCTCCCACCAGCGGGGCACCACCCCAGCCAGGATAAGCTCTAAGCTCCCGACCGGTCTCGCGGAATATGTGGTAGTGTAGTGCATGTTAGTGTAAGTGTGTGCGTAAGGGGCGAGAATAGGACAAGGAAGAGGAAGGAAAGATCGCGCGCGGTCCGTGGCCCGTTTGTTAGGGTACTGCTCCGGCATTCGCCTGGTGTTAATCGGAGAAACCACAGAAAACTACCAATCAGAGCAACCGGCCGCGAGCATTCTCCTCCAGACAGCGACTGAATTCGACCTAGCTGAAAAGCTAATGTCGAAAATCCTGCCGCCGTGGGGAGTGGGAACCTAGGACCTCCCGGTCAGAGGCGCTGCAGTGACATCATTTGATGCACTGCGTTACCGCTTGCGGTCACTGATTGGTGCGGGCGTCGCCATGGCGTTTCCCGCGCCCTCGGAGATACTCTTAGCAGGCAGGGAACGCGTGGGTGGAATGTGCGGTGGATGAAGCCGGTTCGCGGCAGGATTTTTCGGTGTCTGGTTGCATCGTCTTCTCAATTCACCATTTTCTTTTTGCTTTCACTTATCAACCTGAATTTGAGCGTGGGGGATGTGGGAAGAAAAATATACTACAATAATCACGAAAGTTTTATGTTAATAGAATAATATTTTAGTATGTTTCCGACTAGTTAAGAGGATGTAATTAACGTATGATTTTAGATGAAAATCTTTACAGATGGCGAAAGCACTCAATACTTACGAGGTGTCGGAACTGGCAGTGCGTGGTTAAGGCTGTATTATAACATTCCAATATTACAAGTAATAGCTGAATCCCAAATACTTTCATTCTATCCGATGGAATGTGTCTTTTACAAGTGAATAATACTTCTTTTTAGGGTGAATCATCAGGCAAACGTCTGAGGCGTTTGATACCACTCCTTGGATTGTGTCCTCGACCTCCTTCGTGGAAAGACGCGTGCCTCAACTTATTGCAATCTTACTGTAAAAGATGACGTGTTCGTCGGGATTTCCAGCAAGGTAGCTTCAGGTTTTTACGGCACAAGGCGTTTTGTAATATCGTTTCACAACAGTGGCTGCTGATACCAATAGAACTGCCGTACTTGAGGACAGAATTTTCAGATTTTAATTCTCGACTGTTGTGTGAATTTAAAATATGTCGGACGATTTATAATAATTGTTTCCAATTGCGACCATTATTTGTTGAAGAACGTTCAAGTGTATTCCACGTATTAAGAATCATTTCCAACGGGAAACAGTATCCTAATAACAATTCTGTGTAACTAATAAACTAATATTTTCTCTAGCTCATTTAAAATTAATAAAACAATATAAATTCCAACCTTATCTCTAAGGGCACAAGCAAGGCTTAAAAACCGGCGATTTTCATGAAAAAATATAATCATATTTTTGAACTTGAATCATGCACATGTAATTTGGGCGGAACAGTTTGAAAATGATTTTGTGGGAGTTTGTGCGCAAGGTGCAGGGTGGAGGCTGTATTGTATCGCTTCCGGTGTCGCGCGTTGGGAGTGCGGGGCTCCGAGGCGGCGCGGCGCGCAGCGAGGACTTTCGCTTTTGCCTCAGCGAGAGTGAACTTGACGAGGCGGCCTCCGCGACCTGCCTGCCGCGCAGTCCCGCGGTGCGCCGCGGCATAACTGATCACGCAAGCTTCCCGCCCCGCTGCGTCCCCCTGCGCCCCGCCCCGCTCCGCTCCGCCCCGCACCGCTCCGTCCCACCTTGCCCTCCCCCGTCCCATCCCGCCCCGCCCCATCTCGTCACGTTCCGCACCGCTCCGCAGCGCCCCGACCCGACCCGACCCGACCCGCCCGACCCGACCCGACCCGACCCGACCCGACCCGACCCGATCCGACCCGACCCGATCCGACCCGATTCGATCCGATCCGACCCGACCCGACCCGACCCGGACCCGACCCGACCCGACCCGACCCGATTCGATCCGATCCGACCCGACCCGACCCGACCCGACCCGACCCGACCGACCCGATCTGTCCCGCCCCCCCCCACCACGCTCCGCCCTGCCCCTCCCCCCAGTCCCGCAACGCCCGACCGCCCGTTACGCCCGACCTAGTTCTCGATGTTTGCGGGTTGTCCCTCATTTCGTCTTCGTGGGGAGTGAAGTAGTCTCCAGTGCGATGTGAAAGAGCAATGTTTCACCACATTGCCCAAGATCTGACAGATACGTTTGACAATAGCAATACGAGGTTTAGGATGCGTGTTATAAAGTGATATTATTAAAAAAATCACCATCGATATTTTCAAAGATAAAGTACCACTTTTAGTGGGAAGAATTCATCCTTCCATTATTCATTTTTGTGTGATACGACGGGCAAACGATTGGTCCAATCGTAGAATAGTTGTGAAGAAAACAAAGAACGCAATATGGTCTACGATAAAATAATCGAAGAGGCCTAATTATTCGTTTCCTGTGTTAGTTTTCATTGGATTGATATTGTATGTTTCCCGGCGCGTCAACTAAGGTCATTAGTGCCGTAAGTGAAGGCCATGTATCCCGGAAGGCGGCGGTGTTCCTTTCCCGGTGGAATGTGTGTACTGGTGCCGAACTACACATCAGCTTCTGGGTTTCCTTCTCCAGGTACCTCCGTCAGCAGAGTACCACCCCAACCGGGGTAAGATCTCGACGTGCGTGGTAATGTAGTGAATGGTGGTGGGTGGGGGAGGGGGTTAGAATGAGGAAGGAAGATCGCGCGGTTCCTGCCCTGTTTATTACGCTACTCCTCGGCATTGGCTTGCTATTGATCTAAGAAACCACGAAAAACTGCCTGCAGCCGACTGCTAGAATTGCCCTCTAGGCAGCCGCTGCATTCGACGTATCTGTCTGGCTTGTGTGGAACATCTGCCACCTTTGGAACTCGAGCCATGGACGTCTCGGTCAGTCACTGCAAATTTCCTAAGGGGAACGTAGAATTGAATTTTTGAAACTATTGAAAAAAAAAAAAAGAAACAAAACGAGGAAAAACATTTAAACTTATGTGTTTTGTGCTGGATGAAGAATGTATTGACATAAAAATTAACACTATCTTTCACAAACTAAAAGGTCGAAAAAATTGATTTACTTGTACAAAGTTAAGTACGCTGAATTTGAAAATATTTACGAATTGTTTTGGTTGTATTTTGCCTTAGACTGTGACAGGTTTTGTCTTTGAAAATTTAACTTTTTTAATTCCATTTCTTCCCCAGTTAAAAAAAAGAGAAAATTCTCTTATACAATTTCTCTTCACACTGCTTCTCATATTTTTGCACCGCCTGTCATCGCGTGCTGATACGTGCGAGCCGACACCTTGTTAAGTTATTTAACAGCGACTGCACTTACACGGCCCACACCCATAAGTAAAAGAAAAAAAATCATGGAAAGTGAGAAATTCATTTTCATGCTGCCGGATCGACGGAGCTTAGGTAAAATGTACGCGTCAGTGTCAGCAGGGGCTGCAAGGTACTTCATCCCGCGCGAGTCGGGACGAGTTTTCAAACATCATGCGTCAGTGAAACCGAGAGTAGATTTCTCTTGTTTAAGCAACGCGCTTGAGGCGCGGCGGCGGCGGCAGTGGCCGCGGGAGGTACTAGCTTCCGCTGCAAGGGACCTGTCTCCGCTCCATCCCCAGCACCAACTGATGTCACTGCAGTGCCTCTGGTAGGGAGGTGCTAGGGTTCCAGTCCCGAGAGTGGTCGAATTTAGCCGCTGCCTGGAGGAGAATTCTACCGACCGGCTGGGCTGATCTGTAGTTTCCCGCGGTTTCTTTGATGAACACCAGGCGAATGCCGGAGCAGTACCCTAACAAACGGGCCACGGACCGCGCGCTATCTTTTCTTCCTCTTTCTTGTCTTGTCCTCACCCCTTACACACACTTAGTTGCATGAACCACACTACCACATTTGTTAGAAGATCAGTCGGGAGCGTAGAGCTTGTGAAGGCTGGGGCGGTGCCCCGCTGTGGGGGATACCTGGTTGGGAAAAGCGTCGCAAGCCGACCTTGGTCGGCGCCGGATCTCGCCATCCAGCGGGGGAAGCGTACTGCCACCTCCAGCGATAAAACATGCACTACACTTACTGGTCCAATCACCCTAGCTGTTGACGAGGACGGTGATTACTAATCAATCAATCTGTCCCCAACGGATACGAACGACACCAAATGGGAGATCGAGGATTTCCAAAAATTTTTGGCTGCAGGCCAAAATGTTTATCTAGAAAGTGGACGAAGGCCTACTCAAAATTATTTCCTGAGAATGTATACTGTAATTTCCAGTTTTTGATTAACAACAGAAATGCAAGTAGAGAATACTTGAATATGAAATATCTTTTGATTCATTCACTGTAACTTGTTTTCGAAGCGCCTGTAAAAGCAGCTGTGCAAAATGAACGTCATTTTAGAGAAGAGAGAAAACACTTTCACGTATTTATTTTTCTTTATATCGCGCGTGTTAAAACACTATTATATTTCTTACAATTAAAGTATGGTTACGGTAAAACGTTAATGTATAAATGCTAAGTAAGATTCGAAGTAGTTTTTTGCTCCGTAAACTATACACGATGCATCTGCGTAAAAACTTACCGTGTTTTGCGGGCTCGACGACGTAACATTTTATCCAGTCATTAACACGGATTCCACAGGACCGAAATTATCGGAGTTCGTGTTATCAAAATTCGTGTTATCCGATTATTGTAAATGTCCGTATGGCCGTAATCCCTTACCGTGACCGAAGTTTTGTTCGTATTAAGCGAGTTCGTGCTAACGAGGGTTAACGGTATATTTGTGGACCAGACTAAATTGCTACGCGGGACAGATGCGCCCCGCAAGCGAAAGGTTGGCAACCCCTGCTCTGGATCAGTCTCCTGAGGAAGCCCGGAGGGAGGGGGGCCTTGCATTGGATTGTGATGTACAGATCTCCACGTAGCCGTTGTATGCCCGATAATAGTATGAAATAACAGTTAGACTTATATTAACGGTAGTTTTCAGAAAATTATTTAGATCATCTTTTAAGACTACACATCTTTACGTTTTAATGAATGCTCATCAGCAGTATATTTTCAAATAGTGGTCAAGGATATTAAATATTTCTTATCACTGGATATTTAATATATCCGATGAAATATTCACCCAATGTTAATGGGAAAACTGATAAAGTAGGAAACAAATTAGTAAAAATATTTCAGAAGTCCTTATATTATATTTCAAATACTTCACAATTACAGAACTCAATATTTAATGATTTCTGTGAAAAGTTTACGAACGTTAGGGAGATAAATCTAATATTGTTGTACTTCGTCTGGTCTGCTTTTCAGGCTACGAGTTACTAGAATGTGAAGATGTGCCTTCATTGCCATACAGACTCTAACCGTTCTCTGAGATACATATTTTAAAATGAAACTAACTGTTCAACAATTGCTTAAATGCGTGTGTAAGACAATTAGCTGTTTCAGGGGTAATTCGTGTTATATATTTTACTGTTTTAAAAACTCAAGTTGCCAAAGTAATGGTCAGTAATTTGTATAAACTCACTTGAAACATTTATTAATTTTGCTTGATATGAAAAATGAACGTGTTGAAGAAGTCGACTGAATTTTGAATGTGTGGTTGCTCCGGAGCAGCTGGAAGTTAAGCAGCCTATTTAAATTCGTTTTTGCAATTTTCTTTTTGTAACGGAAAATGCTGGGCAGTTTTTAATGAGTAGAACGAGATCAATATTGTTTTTATTAACAAAACTAGATGAGATTCAAGAATGTAGAAAGAGGATAGTTTTATAATCTTTGTTTTGCCACATTCCAGCCCTTGGAAATTAGACCTTGCCAAAGCATTTTAACAATTTCTCTACTCATATTTCGTTTCATCTTTCCACAAAGTCATTCGCCATAAATCCACTCTCGTTTTACTTATCATTATTCTCGTTTTTTTTTCACATTTTTCCATTATATTGTGTTGGGAAAAATCATGATTTTATTAGTTTAAAAACTGATTTTATTTTCATCACAATCAGGATTAATAAAAATATAAGAGAACTATTTAAATTTAAATAAGCTTTTTATTTGAATTCAATTTTTTTAAATAAAATATTTTTATTAATTTACTTTATAATTTAATTGATCTAATATACACAGGTTATTTAAGAAGATTGGCAGTGAATAATTATGATTATGAATGAATGATTATGAGTTCAGACTTGTGAAAGATGTATATGCTTAAATGAATATCTAACGTGCTAAAGAACGTCACATTTAGAAAATATTGATTGTGGATAATCGTCTCCCTCACGTTACAGAATAGACTAATTCTGTATCCGAATATCCACCAAAATAAGAAAGTTCGTAAATACAGAGCCTTATTACACTCACAGGCGGTTTGGAAACCTCTACCTATACGTCGGGTTTCCCTGTCGCAGTGCATTACGTCCGTCCGCGGTGAAATGTGAAATGCGTCCACAAACAAAACTACTCCGAACCTCCGCTCCCCCGCTCGCTTTCTAACCGCCCCCGCCCCGCCCCCGCCTCTCAGCCTTCCTCGGAAGCTGTTGGGGGCGAACGCTGTCCGTTTGAGACCGCGCGGTTGCGCAATGTGCTCCGGTCCCCTGAAGGAACGCGGAGGCGCCTGATTCAATCGGCTCCGCGCTCCGACGCCCTGCGATTGCTCTTGCGGCGGAGTGGAATCCACGCCTAGACAAACAAGCCGGCCACGTACAGGGTTGCAAGTCCCCTTGGAAGTCCGGTTTGTTGCACTACTAGGTAGACCGAGCTGTGCTGATCTATTGTAAGATTAATTAAACTATGAAGATCCATTAATTTTTGTTTGAACTGCTCGCCAATTTTTCAGATACAGTCACCTGATAAACGACTGATTTTTCTGTCGAATAAGTATAATGATGACGTATTCTTGGGTGTCCGGGATGAGCCGCGTCTCTGTCGTGATGGCTGACGTTTCGGTCATCATGTTGTGGCCTTCTTCAGAGCTATACTGTAGTATAGCATCCAGGATAGCCGAGAATACAATGACTGCGGCCGCGGAAGCCTACGAATCCATAATGATGATGAGGCGGTGATGGTGATGAATGATGATGGTGCTTGTCGTCACTTTACTGGCTGTAGTAAAAACTAGCTGATTCTGATTCGATGCATTACATGGGAAATTCGCAAGTGAAATAATGTGATGCGGAATAGACTCGAGAACCAATAACTCCAACTTCTTCGAACACACCTGTTTCTGAAAGATAAGGAAATATGTAGGAGTGCCTATATAAAGCTGAAGATCATTAGGTATCTAGGTTCAGTGGTGAAAATGGCTTTTGGTATTTAATGTGTGTTTTCTGGAAAACTATCAGGTAGTGCTTGTGTCAACATTGATACTTTCTTTGCCACTTTTTAGATCATCGATACTTTCGCATTTTTTGAAGAAAATACGTAACTCAATTTGGTATTATATAAAACTTGTCTATTTATTGGTTATTGGCGTGTACAGGAAGGAACATTGCGAATTGCGTAATGGAAGTGTGCGTGGTGGCTGCGTTCTATAGGAAGTGTCTGGAGGAAAGCGGTGCGTTCAGATGCGTTGCATTGCGTGCCGGGTTCCGCCCCGCCTCCACGTCATGCTTTCCTTCTTGTTCATTCGCCCAATTGTTGCGTTCCAGTGCTGGCTCTTCCGTAAAAATCACATTATTTACACCGATACTGTGTATTAGAGAAAATTACCTGTTGAATTTTCTATATAGGTACTATAGAATTTATATTACTATTTCTGTGTTTCATTTTTCTTTCTCTATTCCATTATTCTTACTCTATTGTTGCCTCTAAAATTATGTATGATTGTTCAGGCTATCAATGCAATTTAATTATTATCTCTAAAAAAACTATTGCTGATTGGTTCGCATTGTAAGCGGACGAAATCCTGCGTGAAGAGAAAGTGTTGTCACGTTAATGAAGGATTAAAACAGACGCCTAAAGCGTGTAATGTCGGTAACGTTCCGTTCATTGCGCCGAGTCGCTCAGTGATTTCGGCGTGCATAGTTTAACCCGGATCGAACTGTGACGAGGCAGCGTCGGTGACTCCGCCAGGTTCGTCCTGCCCGTGCCGCCCGCCGTGGAAACTCTGTTATAGAACGATTTTCCGAAGGATGAGCCCAAGTGACAGTTCGCGGAAACATGTGAACATCACATGTATTTCAGAGAAGTCTCCCTTCTCCGCGACAGCTGTTCAGCCACGCCTCTTCGTAAAGTGTTAGGTTATGGCTCCTGTGAAAACGTCCCTATTCAGAAGTCTTAGGAGTTTCGTTGAGGTATATGCACGTACGCGAGTCCGGAAAATATTTAAATTGAATTTCGTATGTGGAAACCCTCTTAACATGCTCTCACAATCAGTAAAAGAAAACTGCCATGAATGTAAATAGAAAGAAAAATGATTGTAAGACGGCAACACGTACACCGGTACGCATCTCGTATTCAAGTCTCGGTTTTAAAATAAACATAATATTTATCACACAAAAAGTACATCCAATGTAATATATAAAGAAAGAAATAATTTTTACATAAGAGCACATTACACTGCACTTCTTAATATCAATTATTTGTCGCGACGCACTATATTTTTGTCGGAGAAGGACACCACAAAAGGAAGTGTCGAAGCTATTTACAAGTTTGCCAACTGCAAACGAACGAATGCGGGAAGGGAGTCTAATGGGCTCAAGGGCACAACGACCACAGAACCTTCAGTTATGTTGCCAGCACTACCTGTCACTTTGGCTCGTCCTTAGGAAAATCGCTCTATAGCGAGCTGCGTGGTTGGGATGAGCCCGACTCGCGACGGGAGAGTGTGGGGCCATGGGACGTACTTAGGGATATTTGATTTCTCTGCGAAGTCTGGTTATAAAATCTCATGGATTTTAATTTCGATTACTTAACTGATCGAGGTTACTAATAATACTGTCTGGAATAGCACAGCGCCAACACTTATGCTTCAACAGCATCATTGACTGGGAGACTTTAGGTTATCCGAGGTGGTAGTGGGTATTCCAAACTACGTAACTGGATCGAATTCAGCCGTCGTCTGGTGGACGATTCTAAAGGCAGGCTGCTCTGATCGATGGTTTTCCGTGTTTTCTTTTCGAATACCAGGAGAATGCCGCTGCTATAACGTGTCAAACGGACCATGGACCGCGCGCGATCTTTTCTTCCTCTTCCTTGTCCTATCCTCACCCTTTACTTTCACACACACTTACATGCGCTGCACTACTCGCACATGTCGGTAGCTTAGAGCTTGTCCCGGCTGTCTTGGTGTCGCGCTGGTGGGAGATACCTGGATGGGGAAACCCCCCAAGAAGACGTGGAGGTCTACTGCGGATCTCGCTGCCAGCGGGAAGAGATCATCGCCACTTGTGGAGGAAAACCATGCAGTTCACTGACGAGGCTACTAACCTATTTGCCATGCCCGGAATCATTGCTCGCTCACCCACCTGCTGATATACTGAACATGGAACTAGTGATTCGAAATGACGGAAGGGTCCATGATGCCAATGAATTAGTTTATTTCATAAAACTCAATAAATTACGTGTAAAATGGAAATTACTTTTCAGCCAATTGTTCCAGATGGTCTAAGGATTCTTTCAATCCATAACTACAAAAATTCATATCGTACATTCAGTCATGCGTTGTGGTGAGTTGAACGATTTGGTGCTTACATTCCCTTTATGAATATTTGCTTGCCTTAAGAACGCGTGCCTTGCAGACCGCATCGAAAGCGGGAGACTTCGGTCGCGACACGTTTGTCCCCCGTTCTAAAGCTCTGCAGTCACAGCACTCGTAAATCACGCGCTTTCCTTCCGCTCCTTTGTGTTTGCGGAGGAGGCAGTGCGAGAGAATGGCGTACAGAATCGTGTCTCGTGTTTGTGAAGGCAGCCACTGGCTATATGGGTCGAAGTAGATAGTCACCTCTGGATTTTGCCGTAATCAATGAATGTTGGAATAATGTAATAAGATATTTTCATATGTTTATTTGCCTTTGCTCAGGAGCCTTTAGATACTATTAGTTGATATTCGAACTGCTCATCGTGGCGATTGACAGCATTCATATGGACTGCCACTTGCCTTACACTAGCTTCTCGTTTGTTTTTTGGTGTTTTTTCTGTGTTTTTTTTTCCAGCATTTCTTGGTCTCATAAATCGCTCAGTAACGTCCCCGAACTCTTGTACCCCCCCCCCCCATTTCACTCCTTCCTCATTTCTACGTTATTTTTCTTACCTCTTCTCTTCTTTCTTTTATTCTTACATTCCATTCTTTCTGGTTTTATCCACACATTTTTTCTGTCCCCTTTATTCGATCATCGAGGTAAGATGATTCGGCTTGCACTCTTCTACTCTTTGGCATTTTCTAGTCTTTCACAGCCTAATACTTGCTTCCTTCTCTCCGGTCTTCCCAAGCCGGGTCGTCTTTTTGACGTTTCTTCCGTCCCTATTTCCGTGCGTGTCGTGTGCTGCGAGCCCCCGCTTCGCTTCCATCGCCTTCCTCCGTCCTCTGAGGCGAGCGCGTCGCGGCGCCCCCGTCATCGCCTGCGATGTGCCCCGCCGATAGGCATTTCAACTAGTTAATAACATCTGCCCCGCAGATCGATTCCGAGCGCCCGCGCCCGCGCCGGCGGAGGCCCTCCAGCGGGAGACCTGCATGCGATGCCGGCATTACCCGCGGCCGGAAGCTATTGTGTCCTCGGCGACTTCGGGAGCCCTTCCTCACAATAGGAGTCGGGGCCGGGGGGACGGGGGGTGAGGGGACAGCCCGTGCCAGGCGCGCGACGGCGTCGGTGCCCCGGTCCCCCAGCCCCGTCCCTCGCGGGCGGATTCTTAATGAGTTCTTTTGAGCGACGTCTGCACGGCGAGGCACTGCGGCGGGCGCAGCGCCTGGTTCATTTCCCTCCGATGCTCGCTCGCCAGCCCTCGCCGCCCTCGCCGCCCTCGCCGCCCTCGCCGCCCTCGCCGCCCTCGCCGCCCTCGCCGCCCTCGCCGCCCTCGCCGCCCTCGCCGCCCTCGCCGCCCTCGCCGCCCTCGCCGCCCTCGCCGCCCCTCGCCGCCCTCGCCGCCCTCGCCGCCCTCGCCGCCCTCGCCGCCCTCGCCGCCCTCGCCGCCCTCGCCGCCCTCGCCGCCCTCGCCGCCCCGCCCCCCCCGCCGCCCTTGCCGCCCCCGCCGCCCCAAGGCCCCCGTCGCTCTCTCCGTACTCGCCGCCACCCTCTCCGTACTCACCGCCCTTACCACCAAGGCTCGATCCGAGCCCGACTATTGTGGGTTTTGGCGGCACTTGCATTCTGCCGTGTGCTTTGATCATTCCCTGATGGAAGCTTTGTTTGCTGTATAGCTCAGCGTTGTTCGGGGTGTCCATTGTATTGACAAAAAGAACATCGAAACTTTTATTGTGAATGCGGTAATGGCATTTATTGCAAGCAATCTTGCCTCCCCCCTGTATCGAATGTCGGATCTCGGGGTATTGGTTCACAAATGGAGAACTCATTCTCTCAAAAAACCGCCATTACGTGTGTAGTTTACAGGGGATAGAAAGCAAGTTCATCGTGTTTGAGAAATACCCTTAAGGTTACGAAAGCACTCGATGACATTGAACACAGGAACATCAAACTAATGATTCAAATTCAATAACAACTTCAAATATTGATTAACGCTGCATAAGTAAATTAATCCATCTTGTTAGGTTGTTGAGAGACGCATAGAGATCCATTTTGATAGTTTTTCCCGATATATTCACTAACAATACTGCTACTAATCCTCCCGTTGCATTTTTTTAAAAAAATTATCTGCTATCTGTAACTAAAAAATTTAAATGTATCCATTAATTGCAATTTAATTTTCTATCTTATTTTGTATTTATTTATAATTTTGTTATACTTTTCTGTATTTGTAGATTGACGAAAGCCGACTTTGCCGTCGTCAATCTAGATATTATCTTAATAAAACTAATATGCTGACGAAGATGACCTCTTTTATTTCTTCCCGACATATTCACGTCATAACATTTTGATTTGTGTATGTTACTATATTTTGTACGTGTGTACTTCACATAAATCTATCTAGCAAAATGGACGAATTTTACTCTTTTGCCCAGACTCTTTTACCCACATGCGTTAGAAAGCTTTTAAAGTAAGACGTGAAAATTATTTCAAAATATTTTCCATCTGTTCACTACTATAATTATTTTCTCTGCGAGTATTTGGTCTGATCGTGACGAACGGGAGGGAACGTTGAGAGCGAAGTAGAAAATATATTATTTTGTTTAACAACTCACATTACATTGATATAAATCTGTCATGGACTCGTTTGTAGTATCGCCGAATTAATTAAAAACCTTTCGCAATTCGAGAAAAGTGAACTCTAGTCATTAGGAACAATTGGCCAGTTATTGGAACTCGAACTCGGAAGGGCAACCATTGAAAAATATCGTCATCGGAAGGTCTACATAATAGACTTAGAACGATGATTTCTTCCTCCGAGTTTTCAGGTCATTGATCGAAGACGCAATTTGGAACCTATCCAATATCCTGCTTGAATAACCTTCCTCTTTCCTCTACCTCGCCTTGTTCTCTCATATACTTTTTTCTCCTCGGAAAACCAACCTTTGTCCGCCTGCCTCTAAACTTCCCGAACTTATTGCTGCATTGCCGTGAAAGAAGATGAAGAGCTTGACTTGTACATGATGATGACTCAGCTCTCCCGGTGGGGCTCTTGATCGATTTAGTGCTGCTGGCGACATCTCTCGGAATTACAGTGCTTGTTGCATGTTTTAGGTTAGTCGGGAATTTACTGTGTACACGGAATACGTTGACCACACTTCGCTCTCTGTGTTATTTCACTGAGAATCGGGAATGATTTTTAGCCCACATTTAATTGATTGATTGATTTTTTTCGTGTTTCCGGGTACGTCAACTGCTTTGGTCATTAGTCCCGTTAGTATAGTGCATTTTTTTCTCGGGAGATGGCGTCGATCTTCCCTCGCCGGATGGCGAGAT
Organism: Teleogryllus oceanicus; assembly: GCA_964035755.1. NCBI lineage: Eukaryota > Metazoa > Arthropoda > Insecta > Orthoptera > Gryllidae > Teleogryllus > Teleogryllus oceanicus. Next base: position 2,794,379 of record CAXIVR010000014.1, on the reverse strand, counting down.
CCAGCGCCGACCTACCGTTGGCTAGTGGGGTTTCCCCCTAACCAGTACTCTCCCACCAGCGAAGCACCGCCCCAACCGGGACAAGCTCTAAGATCCCGACCGGTCTCCCGGAATATGTGATTGTGTAGTGCATGTTAGTGTAAGTGTGTAAGGGGGAGAGGATAGGATAAGGAAGAGGAAGGACAGTTCGCGCGCGGTCCGTGGCCCGTTTGTTAGGGTACTGCTCCGGCATTCGCCTGGTGTTCGGAGAAACCACGGAAAACTACCGATCAGAGCAGCCGGCCGCTAGAATTCTCCTCCAGACAGCGACTGAATATTCTTTCAAAAGTTTCCTGCTTCCATGGAATGTCCCATTATTATCTTGGAACCTCTGCCATCGTACAGATTACTTATTTATCGCATGCTAATTTTAACGGAACCACAAGATATTATATAGACTATGAAATGGAGAAGGTGACTCATGGGATTTATGAATGAGTAGGTAAGTTAAGTAAGAGCCACACTCATATTTGTACTGCCTGCCAGAAACGTTTCACTGGGCTTGCGCCTCTGGTTCATTTGTAGCAATCTGATGAATGAATACCTGCCACACATTGGGTTTAAGCTCTACAAAATTTTGTTTTAAACCGAATGTGTGATAGAAATATTCAACAGAATTGAAATTGTTCATTGAAATGAACCCGTGAGTCGTAAGAATATTCAGTCGCTGTCTGGAGGAGAATTCTAGCGGACGGCTGCTCTGATCGGTAGATTTCTGTGGTTTCTCCGATCAACACCAGGCGAATGCCGGAGCAGTACCGTAACAAACGGGCCACGGACCGCGCGCGATCTGTCCTTCCTCTTCCTTGTCCTATCCTCTCATTACACACACACTTACATTAACATGCACTACACTACCACATATTCCGGGAGGTCGGTCGGGTGCTTAGAGCTTGTGCCGGCTGGGGTGGTGTCCCGCTGGTGGGAGAGTCCTGGTTAGGGGGAAACCCCACTAGCCGACGGTAGGTCGGCGCCGGATCTGCCATCCAGCGGGGGAAGATCCCGCCGTCTCCCGAGAAAAAAACATGCACTACACTAACGGGACTAATGACCCAAGCAGTTGACGTGCCCGGAAACACGAAAAAATCTAATCAAATCGTAAGAATAAGAGTCGCAGCAGTGAGGGTGTACCTCAGCCCCATCTGGTAGCAGCTCGAACGGGTGATGGTGATCAAATGTTGACAGGTTTCGATTTGAACTTGTGCACCTACAAGGACCATCGAGGAGCTTACGAGAGTGTGCTGGCATCTCCTAAATTCCCTTGAAATTTCATTTTAACGGTTCAAATTGGGTAAACGAACGGACTACTCGGGAAGAAGACCAATGGTGATTGTTGCAACATTATACACCTGGCCATAAAAGCATGGTCCTCGATACAAAACATTTTCTTGAAGGTCGATCGTCATGAATTGTCTCTTCATAAATCTCTTTAATAGTCATAATCACGGCAAATAATTGAAGTATTGTTATTTATTTTCCGTCACTTTTCGTTACTATTGGATGTACTTCCGTAGTGAATGATTCATAAGTCGATGAGGGATACAAAAAATCAAAAACACCAACACCAATAACAACTGAAAACAAAAATAAACCATGATGAAAGCAAAATTTCTTTAACTATGAGAGTAGAATGGAAAAAGCAGCGTGATATAGTTTGAGTGAAAAGAAGTGTGGCAGAACATAAAACTTGAGTAGTCTTACATCTGTTTGGACTGCCTTAATGTTTTTTTCCCATCTGTTTAGTCTGGAGAAGCTGGGTGTTGTTGCGAAAACTGGTTTGCAGATTCGTAACAAGTGGAGCGGTCATTCCCTTTCTGCATTATCGCCTCCTTGTGCATGATCTCATTTCGCGGGTGGTATTTCAGTAGCTTACTGTGGATAATTGCTACTATCCAGCAATATCGACGCTTTTTCATCGTGTTATTTTGATTTTTTTCGGGAGAGGGGAGCACATGAGTACTTCGTTTGAATACAAATAATATATTTCGTAGGACTGTGTTCAAATTTCTTTAGAAGCGTGCGATGCAAACCAAGTGAATATGAAATGTTATAACACAAATAGATTATTTGTCGAAATAGAGTAATTACTCTCTGTATACGCATTACGTATAGTAAAATTTATTTATTTTTAATATATTTTATATATAATATTTTTATATTTCTTTATTTAAAATATGTATTTATGATGGATTCTCATTGTTTGTACATTGTTTGTACAGTAATATACTTGCGAGAAAGTTTGTGATAAGTGATTGTTATTAGAACCTAGGTAATCTATTGCGATTCCATCAACTACAACTATATTAAATTCAAAGATGAGAATAAATTTTACAAAATTCTTGTTAAATGTGTTAGATAGATAGATAGATAGATAGATAGATAGATTTATTAAAGTTCGCTTTGAGCTAATGCTCGGTGGCAAACATTATTACAATTAGATATACAATTACAAAACTATTACGAATATTTACAAATATAATTACAATTAGAATTAGAGATTAATATTCTAGTTATAATTAATTTTGAGTTATCATGAGATACCCTTGATCACAATGATAGGCAGTATAGCGACCTATGTCCGATTGGTTTTAAAGTTGATCAGATTCCAATTGAACTGTCAACAACAATGCTTCATCTTTGAGCTGCATTCCTCGTCGAGAGGGCTAACAGTGCGCGTATAGAAGGCAGAGCGAAGTGACTTACGAGCCATGGTGCGTGAGGCAGCGCTTAGTGGGTCGGAGGCCGGTGTCGGGGCGGGCGCTCACATCGTCCGCGCCGGCGCGACTCGCCGGGCGCCGTCGCAGCGGCCACTATCACACGCTTCCCCCTCGCCCCTGCCCCGCCCCCGCCGTTGCGTCACACGCGTCCACTCCGCGAGCACTGCTGCGACCGCCACCATTCACTCACTCGCGCGCGCCTCGCATGCGCCGCACCGCACTCGGCTGGCCCGCGCCGCGCTCTGGGCCCAGGGCGAACGAGCGAGCGAGCGGTGCGGAGGTGGAGCCGTCCGCCTCGCCGCCGCGCTGCTGTCGCACTGCCGCCGCTGCCGCGCTGCGCCTCACCGCCACTCGCCGCCCCCCCTCCCGCTCCGCTCCGCTCCCTTCCTCTTCGGCTCTTGGCGTGTTTCTCTCTCTAGTCTTGTCGTCTACCCGTGTGTGTATGAGGCTATTGCTGTCTCTCTTGTTTTCTTTTTTCCCTTGATACTAAAATTTTTGAGTATTTATCTACGTCAGTTATGTTATCGCTTTCCCATTTCTTTTCCATTTTATTATTGTCTAGTTTTTCATCTTATCTCTCTCCTCTCGTTTCTCTCTCGTTTGCTTCTTGAGTTCTACCTTTCACCGTTGTTGCTTGACGTTTGTTCTCCCCACCCTCATTTTGATTCTGTGTATTGTCTCAGATATCATTCATCATTGAATTTTCTGAACTGAAATTTCAATATATACAGGGAATAATTTAAAAAAAGTGTAGAAAAAAGAACAATTGAAAGCATTTAACTTTTTTTATCGTGGTTGCCAATTTGCAGTTTAATTTACCCTGTCATTTCTCCACAGGGTATATAACTTATACGTGATACAGAATTCGAGTTATTGTAATATTATTTTGCGTCCTCTTTTGTGTATTGTTGGATTCAGTATTTTAACTGAAAATGGAGGAATGCACAATATTCAATTATGAAAGTCAGTGTTCCGTGCAAATATCGTATTAAGGAAATTCTTTCAAATTTTGACATCCCCAAGATTTTCAGCAACTTGATGAGCAGCCTTGGATTTCTTCCGCTGTAGCTCATTAGCTCAGCAACGTAAACAAAACTTTGAACTCCAATTTTCCCTTGTAAACGGTAAGTGGCCGAGCCACATCGAGTCGCCCAAGGGAAAGAGTACACTTGCTAAACAGACTTTCAGAATAAATGTTACAAACTTCTAGGGGAGGTAGAGGGTAAAGCATGTTCACCTCTTGCCAGCGAACGTGTGGTAAGAAATATATAACGAAGATACTCGAACCTTTGCTCCTGATTGATAAGCAACTCATTACGCACCCGTGTTAGATAGGTACATAAACTCTCGTGCTGCGTCAGAACGTGTCCTGCCGAAGAATAATGCATGTCTAAATGCCTGTTGTGGAAGAACTTTGTTGTGGAATTTTTTACCACATGTTTATTGGCAAAATGAAATCATCTTCGACTCTCGTACATGTTTAAGAAGTTTTTAATTTTTTTTTGTGATACACCTGCTATTTGTGCACGATATCAAGTAATAATTCCTCTTTTCCCCCTCCTGCGCTCTCCAAATCCTTTGTTCGCGTCTGAACCTTGGTCCACTTCCCATTTCCCCCTTCCCCGCGCTGTAGCCTTCCGTTGCGCGAATCGCGACTCCTCGGAAGTGCGGACGTTAATACGACGCCACACGGAGGTTGGCCGGCGCGAGGAAGAGGAAGCAGAGGGGTTGGCCATTTGATGGGCAGGGGCTCTTTCTCTCTCTCCGCCCGGCGTTAATGCTGTCGGAAAGCTGCGTCGTCGGCCGCTGGGCGAAAAAGTGTAAACTGACGAGGGCAGACGCAGAGGAGCTGCTTGTGCCCCTTCAGTTTTTGCTCTGTCGTGGGGCAGCGCTGTGTGTGGTCGATTTGTTGCAATGTCCGCGTACCGGTGGCGGTAGCTCAGTGCATCAACTGATGTCACTGCAGCGCCTCTGACCGGTAGGTCCTAGGTTAGAGTCCTGACGGCGGCACGATATTCGACACTAGCTTTTCAGCTAGGTCGAATTCACTCGCTGCCTGGAGGAGAAATCTAGCGGCCGGCTGCTCTGATAGGTAGTTTTCTGTGGTTTCTCCTGTCAACACCAGGCGAATGCCGGAGCAGTACCCTAACAAACGGGCCACGAACCGCGCGCGATCTATCCTTCCTATCCTTGTCCTGTCCTCTCCCCCTTACACACACACACTTACACTAACATGCACTACACTACCACATATTCCGGGAGACCGGTTTAGAGCTTGTCCCGGCTGGGGCGGTGCCCCGCTGGTGGGAGAGTCCTGGTTAGGGGGAAACCCTACTAGCCGACGGTGGGTCGGCGCCGGATCTGTCATCCAGCGGGGGAAGATCATCGCCCTCTCCCGCGAAAAAAACATGCACTACACTAACGGGAGTAATGGCCGTAGCAGTTGACGCGCCCGGAACCACGAAAAAATCATCAATCAATGAATGTCCGCGTGCGAGTGCCACGAGCGCGGGAGAGGAGTGCTAGGGGCGTGAGGGAGGGCTCTGTGGGATTGTGCCTGGGACTGTGATGTGCTGATTAAAATTAGGAGGGAGAATACAAACCGTCAACTGCTAAGCTCATTAGCCCTGTAAGTGCAGTGAATGTATTTTACTCGAGGAGGAGGAGGAGGAGGTGATCTCCTCCATCCGCTGGATGATGATATCCGGCGCTGGCCTACTCGCCAGCGAGCGGGGTTTTCCCCCAACCAGGCATCTCCTACCAGCGGGGCTCCGCCCCAGTCGAGTCAAGCTCTGAAACGGGAGAATTCTCAGTTTTCTTGAACTCAGAATCTTGGTCTCCGAAAATTGTAGCTCCATTATAATTGGTTTCAAAGAACGAAGATGAATGTTCGGCTGTTTATTTCATGTTAAGTGTATTAAAGAGGTAGACTGGTTTTCAAGAGTGGTTTGCAAACTGGAAATTCTAGTGAAAAAATGTCTCCCCTAATGTTTGTGATGATTGACAGACACTGAGGAACGTACTGTGCTATCATTAATCATATAATTTATCATAACTTGAGAAACCTCTCATTTCCCAAATATTATATTACTGCGTTTTGCTGTTTATGGTGTTGACAATTTTTTTTCCAATTAAAACGTCTCTTCCGATTTGTTATTCGATATTCATGTTGTTTTCGAAGATCTACTTGCCTTACAGCTTTTAGATATTGAAATTTTCTATGCATTATATCAATGAAGGGGATTCCAGACCGAGAAATGAAATATCTTAAAACATTCCTCAATATTTGTAATTATTAGATTATTGCTGCTTACTGTGCTACACCAAAAAATTAGATTGTGCCTTTCCGTTTTGTCATCATTGGGAATTATTTTATTTTTGGATGATATCTTTCAAAAGAGTGAATAATTGTTAATGATTTGTCAAAGTGCAAAGTTGGCTGCGATCAAATATATATTGAGACATTACATTGAGTGAAACGTTTTCCTACCTTTCGTATGTAGTCCTTTTTACACTTTCTTTTTACTGTTATTTTCTCCTTTTTCGCTTGAAAACGAGTCTCCTGATGGTGGTGTGGTGCATGCGAGGTGGGCGTAGCGCCGTTTCGCTGCTTCGTGCTGTTGCGCTGCGGAGAGCGTGGCCCTGGGGAGGCGTGACTGCGGGCAGCCATACCCCGTCCTGCACACGCTCACGCCTCGCCACGACCCACCCTGCCCCGCCCCGCACATGCTAACACCCCGCCATGCCGCGCCCCATCCCATCACGTCACGTCCCGCCTCACCCTGTCTAGCCCCGAATCATCCTGTACCGCCCCGCCTCACCCTGCCCCTCCCCGCCTCACTCTGTCCCCCCCGCCTCACCCGTCCCGCCCCCTCACCCACCCTGACGCCCCGCTCCGCCTGTCCAGCCCCGCCCCGCCTCACACCTGACCCGCCAGCATCACCTTGTCTCGCCCCGCCTCACCCTGTTCCGCTCCTCTTCACTCTGTCCAGCCCCGCTTCACACTACCCTACCCCGCCTCACACCTGTCCCGCTCAGCCTCTGCCTGTCCCGCTCAGCCTCTACCTGTCCCGCCCCGCCTCACCCTGTCCCGCCCCGCCTCACCCTGTCCGCCCCCCCCCCCCACTCCGTCCCGCTCCGCCAAACTCCGTCCCGCCCCGCCTCACCCTGTCCTGTTTAGCCTCACCCTGTCCCGCTCCGCTGCACCCTGTCCCGCCCCGCTGCACCCTGTCCTGCCCTCCCATCCTGTCCGCCCGCCTCACCCTGTTCCGCTCCTCTTCACTCTGTCCAGCCCCGCTTCACACTACCCCACCCCGCCTCACCCTGTCCCGCCCGCCTCACATGCCTACGCCTTCGTGATCGGGCCCACGCGCGCGCCAGCCCGCCCGCCTGCCTGCCGGTTCCAAGGCGCTCTGGTCTATCGACCTGGCGGCGACGGGCTCCCGTCATTCCGCTCGCCTGCCTCTATGCGATACGACACGCCGCTTCGGTTTGCATGCGTCGTCTGGCGCCTCGTTCTCGCAGCGAACTCCCACTCGCGCCCTCGATCGGCGCCGAGCGGCCGTCGACCTGGCAGCGCCCTCTCGCCTTTCCCTGCGCACGGAGCGAAGAACGGGCAACTCTTCGTATTGCTGAGGGTGCGTGTAGTTTTGTTCTCATTGCAAAAAACACTTTTACTATGTTCATTTGCTTTCAGACTAGAGATGAGACATCGTACTTCTTAATGCAAGCATTTTCACACTTCATGGTAAATGTTTGAATCTTGTGACCGAAATTCTTGTTTCTTGCTCGTCTCGATTGTGTTGCCCAGACCTATCGTTTTCTGCAAAAGAATCGTCAATCTTGATCGTGCAAAAAACAAACATGTCTCGCGTTTAAGGTAGAAAGAACATTTGTGTCGGTCATAGGAACCATTTTGGAGCATAAAAGCTTAGAAAATCTTTTTTCAGTTACGCACAATAAATAAATGTTTCTTTGAAATGTGCGGTAATGTATATTGAAATGCTTTTACGCTACAAAAACAATATTACATATTAATCTAAACATTTCAATGTGGAAGTGATTAATGACAAAAGACAAAAATGTTTCCTCCTTTCCTTTTGGGACTAAATAATCAACACTCGAATTGATCCTCATCCACCACAAATGGTCGTGCATGTGACAAAACATGACGTCAGTGTGCTTAAGTGAAGGTGTAATTGAGAAGAAGTAGGGTAAACATCCCGATCATTTCTCAGTGTATCCCGCGGATGTTTGCTTCCCCGAGACAGTCGCCGGTGGGGACGCGCGGGATTGTTGTGGCAGCGCTTGTTGGGGGCTGGGCTGCGCAGGAAGTGTGCGCGGCGAGGAGCCATAAAGGCCTTGCGCAACAGCCACATTTCCTCTGGAAGCGTGCGATCTCTCCGCCATTGTTTAACACTCGCGCTTCCGATGAACGCGACACGCTGCCTGAGAACCATTGGCACTGCTTCCCACCCTTATGTAACTCTGTTTAACCACCGCGCGCCCTGTGTCAATGCGAGGTTGTGGAAATACTGTGTTCTCGCGTGGTGATTGTTGCTTATGTCGGGGAAATATATTTCCCTATTCGCTTTTACGAAACGTTCTACTTACCCTCTTTCGCTCAGTACGTTACGCAACGCTTTTGTAAAACTTCATACCTACATTAAGAAATTATTATTTCGTGCGTGCTAATGAAATGCGGATTTACATTTTTTGTACATTACTGTCATTTTCACGTTGTCCAAAGCAATTTCGTAGAGTTTGACACAGTTATTCAACAGTTCACTATGAAATGATTAGGATTGACTTGCGCCACTGGGGTGTATTGCTTTATCATTTAAAGAGTTCTGAGCCAATGCCGTGGAATGGAGGTAGGTGAAGGAGAAGTAAAGCGAGGTATTCTCACTGGCATTATTCCCGGTCGAGTTTTTGCAAGTGGTATTTTTGCATTAGTCCATATGTTGAAAAAATGTTTACGGACTGTTATGTGAACATAACGATCTAGTAATTATTGCATAATGTGGCTGTTGTAATTTATAAATCCTCTATAAGTTGAGTGAATGAGTCTGAGTTATTAACATTTATTAACTATCATTTCTTGATGTTAAAATATAGTATTTCACGATGACTTCGTAGTTTCTAACATAATGAGTCTTATTCGCTCCTTTATCGGGTTATTCCTAATAATGAATGAATGTAGTGTTCATTATTTTCACGTCGTTAATATACGCGAATAATGATTGATCCTGTTTGTAGGTGGGGCAAGAGCAATTTGACTTTTCATTGGCGTTTATAGATGAAATGTTATTATAAAAAAATTATAAAAATAAAAATATTATGAAAAGATATATCGAACTTTATGCTCGCATGTTTGCGAACGGGATTTCTAACATCGTTTTATTTTGTTTTTGATGAAGTGATGTTCAATGTACAGGGATACTTGCGTAGATGAAACACACGTTTTCTGTGACTTCATGACCTGAGTTCTTAGCAGTTCGAGTGCTTCGGAGATACCAAAAGAATACTTGGCTACAGCACGTTTCGTCGCTTTCCCGTATGTGCTTCATGACCGTCGTCATCTCTTAGAAGACGATTTTCATTGTACACCGTAATACGAACGAGTTGCATCGCTGGTATCCCTGCATATATACAAAAAAAAATCAATTAAAATTGTTAGTCCGGCAACATATTTGGTAGAGACATAAGTATCTTACCAATAAGTAAATTTGACTTAATAATATTTGATAACATAATGAATGCCATAAAGTTGAAATTTGAAGTGTATCCTGGATATAAGCTTGATGTACTTCAGTCAGGATTAAAGGGTAGAATGACGAGTAAAATAGTTCGAAAACAGCTGCCCGAACTCTCTTGTAGCGTAGTTGGCAAAAATATTCATTTCCTTTACAGACTAGGCTGTAACAATTCATTGGTAGTTGTGGCAATAACCGGAGGTCGCCAATTGGCATGTGCGTCAAGCGCGCTGGCGGAGAGGGCGGGTGCGGGAAGTCCAATGCCGCGCGGGCGGCTGCGCGCTCTGGGCTTTCCTGGGCGCGCGCCCGGGAGCGTGGCGGTGACTCGCTGCTCGCCCAGTGAAAGTGGCTGCCCACGCGGGCGCGCGCTCCCGCAGACGCGTCAAGGTGGCTGGCGCGCGCCCGGTTAGACCATGGAACGCACGATAATTGGTCAATGTTTTAAATATTTTGAAATATTAAAATTTCAGGATGTAAGAGTTATCATGTAAGCCATATAACTTTACTGTGTAGAAAAATCAGCCATACATGTGTGTCGGTAATTTTTTCCCATCATCATCAATGTCGAATTCAGTCGCTGTCTGGAGGAGAATTCTAGCGGCCGGCTGCTCTGACCGGTAGTTTTCCGTGGTTTCTCCGATCAACGCCAGCCGAATGCCGGAGCAGTACCGTACCAAACGGGCCGCGGACCACGCGCGATCTTTCCTTCCTCTTCCTTGTCCTATCCTCTCCCCTACACACACACACTTACACTAACATGCACTACACTACCACATATTCCGGGAGACCGGTCGGGAGCTTAGAGCTTGTCTCGGCTGGGGCGGTGCCCCGCTGGTGGGAGAGTCCTGGTTCGGGGAAACCCCACTAGCGGACGGTAGGTCGGCGCCGGATCTCACCATCCAGCGGGGGAAGATCACCGCCATCTCCCGAGAAAAAAGCATGCACTACACTAACGGGACTAATGACCAAAGCAGTTGACGCGGAAACACGAAAAAATCAATCAATCAATTTTCCTATCATCAGTAGCTTTATAATATTAAAATTAAAGTTAAAAATGTTTAATATTGTAGAGCCACTGATGATGGGAAAAAATCCCGAAACTCGTGTATCGCTGAATTTTCTTCACAGTAAACTAATATAGTCTACTATTGTGGTTGATACGTCTTATATCTTAAAATTTTAATCATGGGGTATCTCAAGATCTCCGCTGCTAGTACAAAATTTTAAAATATTTTATATATTATACATATGTTATTAATATAATATATAAAAAAATATTTTAAAATATGACGTGGTATTGCGTATGTAAACGATATAGCCAAATAAGGTGATGAAAATTCCCCCCGGGACTGAGACAGTACCCCAATGTTATCAAGTCGAAAATTAATTTCCCCCGACATTATTCGCAAGGACGCTCTGCAATGTCTACGCGCATTGCGAATTTCATTAAATTAAATTTTGTAAAAAATTAAGTAAAACATTATTGATGAAATTACGAGATACGAGAATCATGCTGAACTACACGAAATTCTGATGTATCAGTATAAAAATTGGATTATCGGTTTATGTTTTCGAGGACATGCACATTTGCATTAATTTTTCTAGTCTAAGACTAGCTGTACCGGGGCTTCATGGGCGAGAAATAATAATAAGAATATAATAATATGACAATAATATAATAATAATAATAATAATAATAATAATAATAATAATGATAATAATAATAATCAGGGTCTAAATGACTCGTTTCAAATATCACCATCCAAAAAGCTCTATCCAAAGAATAACACTACCAAGGAAATTAGGGGGTGGGGGCATCTTAACTATTTGTAATCTCCATGCAAAACTGATAACGGATATGAGAGAGTATTTCAATGAGAAAGCCTTGTCATCTCAGCTATACAGAGTAATACAGCAAGTAGACGAGAACTATACATCACTCAACCTTAAACAAAAAAATGTATTACTCAAACAGTCAACACAATCCGAGGACTTAGAACAATGAAAACAAAAAGCACTCCATGGTAGATATCCTACAGAAATAGCCAAATCAAATGTCGACGCCTGCTTGTCGTACAAGTGGCTTAAAATAGGGTATCTCTACCTCGAGACTGAAGGATTCTTGATTAGCAATCCAGGACCAGGTAATTGCAACACGAAATTATCTCAAACACATTATTAAAGACCCCGAAGTGCCTTCTGATATCTGCCGGGCTTGTGGTGTAGGGCAAGAAATGATCCAGCACATTACTACGGGTTGCAGTATGCTGGCCCCAACGGATTATAAACAGAGGCACGATATGGTAGCACGAATCATCCACGCCAAATTTGCAAGGAAATGTGGAAATAATCGCTGGTGAATTTGATACACCCTACTACAAGTACCATCCACAAACTCTCATCGAGAACAACGCCTATAAATTATACTGGGACCGAAGCGTATTGGCCGACGGAACAGTCCATCATAACAGGCCGGATGTAATACTCTGGGATAAATCTAAAAGAAAAATATGGCTGATAGACATAGCAGTTGAAGATACCAGCAACCTCGACACAACATAAAAAAAGAAAACTCAAAAGTACAGAGAACTTACGCATGTTGTAAAGGAGCAGTGGCATGTATTGGAGGTGGAGATGTAGGTACCGATCGTCCTCTCAGCAACAGGTGTGATACCTACCGTCCTGAAGCACTCTCTGAATAAACTGGGGATCGAGACAAACATGATCATCAATCTACAGAAAGCTGTGATCCTGAGCACGTGTTCTTTAGTCAGAAGATTTGTGTGTTCCTGAATAAATTTAAGAATTATTTACTTTTTAATTTATAAACTAAGTGTTTGAATTTATATTTGTTGAAATGTTTACCTTCTAATTAGTTTTTAAACTAAATATATTTTTGTTAAAAGTAATGTACTACGGAAATCATGCTTTGATAGAAATATCTGCATGACTCTTCAAATATGCACCAGAAAGCTGTGAAATAATAATAATAATAATAATAATAATAATAATAATAATAATAATAATATATAATGTGTAGGATACATGATTCTTTAAGTTAATACAGAACACATGGAATTGCCTTAGTGGAAAGCCCTTTTTTCTTCTCCTCTTCTTTCTTTTTCATTCTCCTCCTCTTCTTCTCCTACTTCACTTCGTTGACCCTGCCCGAATTAAGGCGGCATGACACTTGCAGCTACTGCTGCAATACGAAAGCCTGTAACGCAAGAACGTCAAGTGGGTAGCCTAAGAAAACTCGTGTCAGATGTCTGCGATTCGCGATGGTCCGCTCTATTGTTAACCGACCTGGCTGTATCTGCTAAACTAAGGACAAGTCGTAATATCCGTTTATACGAAATATTCTGAAATGCCGGGCAGTTGCTGGCGACTCAAACGAATGCGAGTTGAAATTGGAGTGACGAAACGCACGAGAGAATTCGAACGGGCGGTGATAAACCGGAATGGAAGCGGAAGGAAATCGGCGGCGGGTGGGTGGCCGCGGGCAGCCGCCTGCTCGTTCAGTTCCGTGCGTGGCGGGAGTGGGCGGCAACGGCGCGTGAGTCCGGGAAATCACGCGCGCGCGCGTGCATGCGGTTCACGTTGCTCCAGTGACCGGGAGCGGTAGCTCAGTGCATCAACTGATGCCACTGCAGCGCCTCTGACCGGGAGGTCCTAGGTTCCCACTCCCCACGGCGGCAGGATTTTCGACACTAGCTTTTCAGCTAGGTCGAATTCAGTCGCTGTCTGCAGGAGAATTCTAGCGGCCGGCTGTTCTGATCGGTAGTTTTCCGTGATTTCTCCGATCAACACCAGGCGAATGCGGGAGCAGTACCCTACCAAACGGGCCACGGACCGCGCGCGATTTGTCCTTCCCCTTCCTTGTACTATCCTCTCCCCTTACACACACACTTACGCTAACATGTACTACACTACCACATATTCCGGGTGACCGGTTGGGAGCTTAGAACTTGTCCCGGCCTGGGCGGTGCCCTGCTGATGGAAGAGTCCTGGTTAGGGGGAAACCCCACTAGCCGACAGTATGTCGGCGACGGATCTGCCAAGAAAAATCATGCACTACACTAACGGGACTAATGACCAAAGCAGTTGACGCGCCCGGAAACACGAAAAAATCAAAAATGAAATCAATCTTTGGAGTGTGTGGTGCACGAATCGAATTCGCGGCAGATTTTTGCGTCGTTTCCGATACATCGCATTCCACCATGCTTTTCCACTATTTCATTTTTTCATTACTCCAGTATGCGTTGAAGAGGCGCAGGTGCAGGAAGGGGATTCAGTCGCGGAGAAGACTTAATAGAGCCGAAATAAAGTTGAAACTACTAATGTTGTAGTAACCTGTTCACAACTATTCCAGAACGTTTATGACATGCATTTTTATTCAAAGTTGACAATTCACAATTCGAGGATGGTTGTGGGATTTTCTCATCGTTCTTTTTCATGGTATTGCGTAGCTTCTTCCCTTCAATTCATCTTTGATTTATTATTATCCCGTGCACACTGCTTGGTCCCACGGCGGGTATGGCCTTAAACGTTACCTTATCACTGGAAATATAGTGTGCGAGAGGAGGGTGTGCATCTTAACACGTGTAAAGTCCACTCAATGACAGGCGCATTGCAATTGTCCATTTTGACGCACGCATTGCTTTGTACAGCTTTCATGCTTTCTTGATTGCGCGTGCTTATTTCTACGTTTTATTGATTAATTTCCTTGTATTTTTTATTTGCTTTTTTTAAAATCTTAGTTTGCGGATTATTTTCATTCTCCATTTATTTTGAGTTTTATATCGTACTCGATAATTATATTCTTGGATACGATTTATTTACCATACAAAGGAATGATAATGCTCCTTGCATGTTCTTTTACTTCGGTTAATTTGATAATTTTCGGGTTAAAACAAAAGGAAAATGTCAAGTTCACACGATCTTATCATTTGAGTTCTGTAAATGGGGGCGGGTTTACGTGAAAATGTAATACTCCCCCTTTACTCAGAAGGTATGCTCACTTGGAATCTACATGAGAAACCCAGCTTCTAATTATTTTAACATGGTTTTATGAAACACATCTTCCGAGGCGCGCCAAGTTGTATGTAGCCGACTTAATGTTTTTGGGTTTTTCATTTATGCTAAATATTAAAATGTATTTTTATTCGTTGTATTGACTTAATATTTGTGTCTACATTGATACCTTGAATAACTTTAATTAAAATGGAAAATTGGGAAAAGCTGTATTTTTAACACGAGTATGTATCATTGACTTCTGGGGGAGGAGTGAAACCTCACGAGCCCCGCTCGTGGCGCACCACTGAATATTTTGGCAGTTTTCTTAATCAGTATCGAATTTTTGCGTCGTTGATTAAGCTTGAAGATTTTGATGATGATTTTTGCGGAATCACAAAAAATACACCATCAAATGTACAATTTACAATTTCATTGTGGTTTTTCGGATTTAAAAGAATTGGAATTTACATGTGTCATGTCTTTTCGCGCTTTTATAAAAAATGGAGGGTGGTGGCGTAGTTGTGGCGTCTTTTTTCATGTGCCTGTGTTATTGTTTCACATAAATTCGGTCACTAACTCTAGCTAATTCGATTGAATTTTTTTAAAATGTACATATAAAAACAAAAATTGCAAAACATATAGACTGGCCTCGTTCACTAACATGTCCCTGAAATCCTTAGAATCTCTTCTAATATACTGCTTGAGATTGTGTGTAGACGGATAGGCGATTTTATGAAGCTTTTCGATGACTAAATGTTAACATCGCAAGTCTTCAGGACAGTGAAAGAAAGTTCTGAAATGTTCGTTACAAGCTAATATAAGTGTGACCAATTTCCGTCATTATAACAAATTTCTAATTAATTTTGAAATACGTATCGTTAAAATTCGATCTTATCGTTTGGGTGACTCATTGTTTCAAAACGGCCAAACTTAGGTATGTGTTTTTACAGTTTAGGCATAGCTTTTTTCCCTGGCTACAGGTTTCAGACTTTTTAAGTACTATGTATTATAGATATGTTCTTGTGGGCACTTCTGTCCGTTAGAATAATGTTTCTTCCATGACCATCATTCCATCAGCGGTTATTGTTATTCCCATCTCAATATATCCCACTCTTATTTCTTGTACTGTGTAATTTTCGGCCTAATTTAATTTTTGTAATGCGTTCGTTGTATTCTACATATGTTTAAAGTTCAACATTAATGTTTTAATAATAATGTGATGTGTCTTTTCATTTTATTTTCCATTTTTCCGTCCTCGAATATATGGAGATGCGGAAACTTAACCTAGAACAAATTACCTCGAAGAGGACTGTATGTTTTCTGTATCTTAATTGTAAGCCCTGACATACGAACTCCCAAACCGGT
The DNA here is from genome assembly GCA_964035755.1 of Teleogryllus oceanicus. NCBI lineage: Eukaryota > Metazoa > Arthropoda > Insecta > Orthoptera > Gryllidae > Teleogryllus > Teleogryllus oceanicus. The sequence goes on along the minus strand of CAXIVR010000014.1, from coordinate 2,778,487 downwards.
TCAGCTGCTTGAAAGTAAACGACCATGACTTTGAACGTCGAAGGAAGCCCGAAGCCTCATCATTAGCCATGCGCTTTGAGTGAGATCAGGGTCGAGGGTTTATTTTATTTATTTGTACCCTCGAGATGCTAATGGAAGTGCTTTGGAACTACGAAAAATCTCATTTCACTTTCTCAACAGGTCAATAACTGCTGTCTAGCATCTTCTCGCGCCATTAAAATGATTAGGAGACATTAACGCAGTTTTCTCAAGCACCTGAGATGTTATTTTAAAGAAAAATGTATAAATGATTCCATAAAAGGAACCACACTTGCCCAGGCACTATTTTTTATATGTAGAATAGGAAATCACGAAATTGGTGTGTGTTGAATTCATGACGCTGTTCTTAAGCTTCAGATCAAACTTTTTGATATGAAATAAATAATATCAAGATTGTTCCTTGTTGAATAGAATTCAAAGTGTGATTGCTAGAGACCGGAACTTAAAGCGCTATAAATCTCGAAAATAAACACTAAAACGGCTAAATAGGCAAAAAAGGTAAAATAAAATCCATTATTTTTAATAATAAATTCAGGATTAGTTTAACACCACGGTATAGAATATGGATTTCACATTTTAAATAAAAATTGAAGACAAAAACTTAGATGAAATTAATTGGATTTATGCTGAACCATTTGCAGGATTGCCAAATGGTTTGGAAAGCCTCTTCCCAAACGTCATGTTTCAATTTTCCAAATTGTCATTTAAAAAAGTGGGGAGGTCAAGAATCGATCATTTACGGAAATAACATGTTTTATTATGTAGGACTACAGGGCCCCTCCCGAAATTTTGAAGGGGGCCTAGACTCCTCTGCCCCCTCTCCTGCTTTTGGCCTCTAGCGATTACATTAAGATGTTTGTGTTGCTCTCTCATCTGCCTTATAAAGAGATAGCATTAGAAACATATCTGTTCTATCTTGTTTTCAATGCTTATTACTTAAAATGCGTCGTGATTTATACATTACGTTAAAGCTGATTCATCTGTATTTCTCTATAAATCACCGCGAAACTTTCATGTGTCTCAACCGTAGAGGATTATCTTTTTGGTGATTCATCGGTGAAGCAGAACCCGTACACCGAGAGACGTTGGAGCGGTCGTGCTCAAATCAATCACTCTTTGCTACAAATCATCTGTGGCGCTGTTCTCGCTGTCGCGCCCGTTTTTTTTTTGTCGGCGTCCAATTTACGTCGGAGAACGACTCTGGACGATTTCGGAATTTTCGACTATAATTAATCGCAATTTTTTATGCTTATCGTAATTTCTGCTTGGTCATTAATTTTCTTGGACTCGTTTAATTGGATTGTTGGCGCGACAAAAAGACAAATGAACTCTGCATAAAAGTGGCATCGCTGGATCAGATTGTTGTTATTGTATGTTAGATTTTTTTCTGTTATTCATTCTGAAAATATTTCACTGTTAAAAATACGTATAGGTTAAGTCCAGCTCTTTGAGTTGAGTTGATTTTGGATCTTTTGCTATTATTGATTGATCTGCTGTTTAAACAAAATGCTTGTTTTCAGATTTCCTGTAGTTTTTGCACAATTGTCTTCGTATTTGTTATTTGGCAGATAGCACACTTTTTCAATTGATTGTGAACGTCAGTACTGCAACGGGAGGTTGGATGACCCTGCTAAGGAGTTACTTATGTATTTCTTGTTCTAATTCGTTTTTTTGTTCTCTAGTCTTTGCTAGGTTGTGAGTTTTGCCCCACCGTCTTCCGAGCAGCGATCTATTGCCGCCTAAACAACATTTTTTCACATTTTCTCAATTTTTCGAACTCCTAATTATAGAATTGAAATACAAATTTAAGAATATTATTGAAGACGAGTAAGCAGTACTATTCATTATTTTATGAAGATCTATCCCGTCTTTATAAATTAATGTCATTTTATTCTAATATGAAATTTAAAGAATAATATTGAGCCATTTTTGTGAACATTTTTAAAAAAGGTTCAGGGGCTTCATGTAAAGTACAACACAAATTTAAAGTGTTTTTCAAGATCACAGAGCCGAGTCGGTCCAGATCGACTGGGGAATATTAATTTTGGAAAAATTTCTACGAGTAGTTAGTGTTGTTCAGAAATGGACGGACGAACGTAAAAACAAACAAGCAAAAATCAAATAAAAACAACGCTTTTCGGTATCAGATGATCTGAAAACTTATTTCCGTTTTAATTTCGAAATCAATTTTCCGCAGTATTACAGAACTTTCTCTATACTTCGTATATACTTCTTGTGGTTAGGAGCAAAGTAAAAGGTGACGAATATAAGGTGAGCACAGAAAGATGATGCATGTGCATAATTCTAAATCATATCCTAATCCGCCCGTTCCCTTTGCGCCCGCCCAAAACGTCTGTGAGGCGGCTCCAGAATGTGAAGGATGGTGGGCGCTGCGCGTCTGCCTTCGCTTTCATCGCGTCGCCCGCGGCCCTCGACCTTCCGCCGCCGCCCCCCCTCCGCCCTCAGGCGCCGCGCCGCGCCGCTTTCGCCCGGCCCCAGCGCCCCCGGCCTCTTCCGGCAACACCGCCGCTCACACGGTAGTAATGGTCGTACTCGTTAGGCGTCACCACGCTTATTATGCTCGTCTCGACTGCTCACACGAACCAGCACCGGAGCTCCTTGGGTCGAGTGCCGACGGTGGCAGGATTTTCGACACTAGCTTTTCAGCTAGGTCCATTTCTGCCACTGTCTGCTGGAGGATGCTAGAGGCTGGCTGCTCTGGTCGGTAGTTTTCCGTGGTTTCTCTGATCAACACCAGGCGAATGCCGGAGCAGTACCCTACCAAACGGGCCACGGACCGCGCGCGATCTGTCCTTCGTCTTCCTTGTCCTATCCTCCCCCCTATACACACACACTTACACTAACATGCATTACACTACCACATATCCTGGGAGAACGGTCGGGAACTTAGAGCTTGTCCCGGCTGTGGCGGGGCCCTGCTGGTGGGAGATACCTTGTTGGGGAAAATCCCGCTAGCCGCCGGTAGGTCACCGTCGGATCTCGCCATCCAGCGGGAGAAGATCACAACCAGCGCATGAGGAAAAACCATGCTCTACATTTATGAGACGAATGACCTTAGCGCTCGGAGCGACAATCAATCGAAGCTAATCGTCCCACTTTTTAATTGCTAGTACCATCTGCCCGCTCGTTTGCCCGTAAGACCATTCAGTCGCCTCTGTTGCGCGGCCGGAACATCGGCACCGCGAAGAAATTTCATCTGTTACGACCGTGACATTTGTCACTGCAATCCTCGCGCTTTCACCATCCGTCCAGTCAACTCTCCTGACTGGGCCAGAAAACGCTGGATCACTCGCCCCGACCATCGCATTCGTCCCTCGGCCCCTCTCGGACGAAACGCGCTGCTGCCCCATGGACCGCCACCTCATCCACAGGCGGCGCCTCTCGGCCGCACCTCTCGTGTTTTCCTGCTTCCGCCACTTGCCGCGACGCGCCGCTCCAAACGAGTCGCCCGACGCGCGCGGAGGAAAGCCGAGCACGCCGCATGCCCCGCTGGTGGGAGAGTCCTGGTTATGGGGAAACCCCACTGGCCGACGGTAGGTCGGCGCCGGATCTTGCCATCCAACGGGCAAAGATCACCGCGCATCTCCCGAGAGAAAAATATGCACGACACTAACGGGACTAATGACGAAAGCAGTTGACGCGCCCGGAAACACGAAAAAACCAAACCGAGCACGCCGCACGCGCTTGCAAGCGCTGCTGAGGGGCAACTACCGTCACATGCGGGGAGCCACAAAATAGCGGTTGCATACAACACTTGATGCTAGTATTAGAATTTCTAAGCTCGAACCATTTACAACTATTTTACTAATGCAATGGTTTTACTCTTTTTAAATGTCTATTTAAAGCTCAAACCTTAGCAGTTGTTTTGAAGGTGTAGTTAATGAGAAGTCAAATTGAACTATGTTGATGCTGTAAGAGTAGGATTTTAATGCTTCTCTGTAAACACTGTTTAAATTATTGATTCTAGTGATTTTTTCCATAAAAATGAGGAATTATTGGGGAAAGGAACATAGTCCACACATCTATTTTGCAACACCACCATGCATCATACATATTTTATTTCTGACCTTTGATTTTAATTCTACATTCGGGCTATATTCAGGGCTTGGTGTCCCGATTTAATACGTGGTTGAGAGTTCATTTGCACGTTTTTTTATTCAACTAGTTACTCTCAGAAACCTTGTTTTTATGTAGTTCGCTTATTACAAGTTTTGTTAGTGATCCAATAAAATCGCGATTTATGTACCCACCTGTTATTTTCTCAGCCACTAGAAGGCTCATGGTTAGAGTGATTGCTTTTTATGCGGACAAGATCGGACTCGTTTCCATAAAGGGGCATAAAAAATGTGTAGCTTCTGCAAAAAGGTCCTAGGCTCTGTGGCTGTGGGCGGCTGAGTAATGTCATTCATGCTCTGGAAACTGTTAATCGTAGGGGTTAATCGTAAGGGCGGAGGGTACTTCCGGTAAGGAAAGCAATGCTAAACAATCTCACGTCCTCCATACCGCTTCAATAGCGGTACTTATGTAGTGCACCGGTATTCAGACTTATCACTCTTCAGATGAAATAATCTATATGTAAGCCTGTGGGTAATCAAGCTTGGCTAGGTTGGTAATCATGTCTGGCTCGCCCTGTGACACGCGCGTGAGAGGGAGTTCGTAACAAGACTCCGAGCTGAGAGCATTGAGGTTATTGTATTGATGTATACAAAGGCTTGCCATCCGCATTGTATTGATTCAGGTTGGTCTTAATCTTTAGTTTTAAGTATATTTGTTTACCATTGTATTACTGTATTTAGCTTATCTGTACATATTATTTATATTGCAGTTGCAACTTCATGTGTCGATTCTAACCCTAACTCCGCTCCTTTGAACTCTTTAAATTGTGGTTTACGTATATTTCTAACTTCCAATGCGAGAAGAAATCGAAAGATCTATGCAGCCTCCGGCCGCTTGAGAAGTGACTATGTATTAGATACCGTATAAAAATTAAGTACCCAGGAACTGGGGGAAATACAAAAACAAGGAAACAGTTTCGTTTTTTTTTCTTCAGAAAATGCTAATAGAAAGTTTGAATACCAGAACGTTAGAATGCTATAGTTTGTCAGAAAATGCTATTCTGCCTTTTTTTGATGCTCCGTGTACCGACTGAACAGGCATCACTGCATAGAACGCAGATGTCACAACTGTCACAAGCTGCACAGAACACACTTCGTCATGGGACGAGGAAGAAAGAAGTCTCAGGATTCTCTTGTTTCAAAACAGTTTTTGTTGCTCTAGGATCCTATTGCCTTCACGGTCGACAGTGACGTTTTTGCTGCCACTAGTACTCACTGTTTCTTGTGATTGCTGGTACGCAATTTAATATTCTTGATATATTTTCCTGAAGAATGATACAGGGGAAAACACTCTCCTAACTTTTTCGCCCTTTCATTGTTTCTCTCTCATGTTTTTCAAAATTTGTGCAATGTAGATAGAAAACCTTACTTTACTAATGTATAGTGGTAATCACTGTGGTAACAGTTACTTAATTCGAAACTCATCCAAGACTCTTTGGATTTCGTGAGTTACCTGATGCGTTCTCACCTGGGTCTGGATAAAATATGTTTGCTCTGTTCAGAACAAACAGACTTCACAGAGCTGCCGAGATTTCACCATTGCACCGCGGCGTGGGTCCTTTCACGCCCCCTAGCGACTCTCCTCCGCCAGCCTGTGTCCCTTTCGCTTTATTACAAGATCCTGTGCGTTTTGCATACTCGTTGTGCACTTCACGGGCCACCCAAACCGGACTGAGTCCTGGAAGGGAGTGTGAAATGCCACTGTGCGCCTATGCTTGCTTGTTCGGAGTCTGCATTTGTCTGGAATGTTGTTTACCTGAACCCCTGTAAAGTTTGCAAAATTAAGGCCATATATATTGAAACGCATTGCAAGTGCACATGTTGAATTGCGCGGTCTCCGTGGCCGTAGCTCGACGACTCGTTCGGAACGGGTCAGGAGAGCAGGGATTGATTTGATTTGATTTTTTCGTGTTTCCGGGTGCGTCAACTGCTTTGGTCATTATTCCCGTTAGAGTAGAACATGTTCTTTTCTGGGGAGATGGCAGTGATCTTCCCCCGCTGGATGGCGAAATCGGGCGTCGACCTACCGTCGGCTAGTGGGGTTTCCCCCTAACCAGGACTCTCCCACCAACGGGACACCGCCCCAGCCGGGACAAGCTCTAAGCTCCCGACCTGTCTCCCGGACTATGTGGTAGTGAAGTGCATGTTAGTGTAAGTGTGTGTGTAAGGGGAGAGGATAGGACAAGGAAGAGGAAGGACAGATCGCGCGCGGTCCGTGGCCCGTTTGGTAGGGTATTGCTCCGGCATTCGCCTGGTGTTGATCCGAGAAACCACGGAAAACTACCAATCACAGCAGCCGGCCGCTAGAATTCTCCTCCAAGCAGCGACTGAATTCGACCTAGCTGAAAAGCTAGTGTCGAAAATCCTGCCGCCGTCAGGACTCGAACCTAGAACCTCGCGGTCAGAGAGGAGAGCAGGGAGAAACGTGAGAACGTGGGCGGGTAGTTAGCGCCAGAGAGGGAATGACGGAGGAGCGCGAGCGTGGCATTGGCAGTGAGAGCCCAGAGTGAAAAAGAATCCAACCGCATCGATCTTTAAATCGGGACAAAACGGTGAAAAGCAGTGCTAACTAACAAGTGTGATTGAGTGAAGTGAAAAGCAATATTGATTGGACAAACTGTAGCTGTGTGGGGCGGAGAAAAGCGAGGACATGTGGATACTGGGCGACTGCGTATCCGCGAGTGAAAGAAACACTGCGATGCATCATCGGGGCGTCTGATAAACACATTTGGAGGTGATGAAAATTATACTGAGAGACAGTGTGCAGGTGCAATGCTTTCAGCATTGATGGTGCATTCAGATACAGCATGTTTGAATCTGTATCGTTAAATTAATTCTAAATGAAGCGTTTTAGGGCTTTAGAAACTACATTTTTGAGGCCGAAGCCCTCAAAAGACGTTTCTCACACTAATGTACAGGATAATATTTTCTTGAAGAGTTTATTACATTTTTTCCGGCGCTTCTCGATATTACTCCACCTGCTCAGAGACGTGCAGAATCTGCAAATGTGAATGTGAGGGACAGAGAAAGACATTGAGGCAGGGTCAGAGAGACAGGAGAGAGAGAGGGGGGACAGAAAGAAAGAAACGGAGGGAGTGAGAGAAAGGAAGAGGTAAGGAGAAAGGAGATAACAGGCAGAACAACGTCTGTCAGGTTCCGCTAGTGCTGTATGGAACTGGAGATCCTAAAACAAGTTCTAAGGAAATTCATCGAATCCGGGTAAAATATACTTGGTAAAATGTACTGTGAGTGAAACATGGTAATGTGTCTCGCAAACTATTGTTTAACAATGAAAATAATGCTACAGGAAAAAATCAAAGGTTTTAATAAGAACTAGTGGACTATATAGTATATATATGCTCTATAGATCTACACTTTATCTCTCTTTAGTACAGTAGCGGCTCGTGCTTAGATTGCACGGTTGCATAACCCCCAGAAAATCGTAAAAGTTCTCTTAATATCTTAGGAATATAAGGTACATTTTCCTTGTAATGCCATTCAATATTCAAGATATTGCAACAATATTGATATGTATGAAAACATCTTGAAACCAAAGAGCGTCAACTGGCGCTCTCTCCGGTGTCTGGTGCCTTGCAAGGAATTGCATTACTCTCTTGGTTCTTATATTACTGGGTTTACTGCAATTTCTCTTTGGCCCTTCGAATGCACACAGGGGGCATACGATCTCCTGGTGCAGCAACCAGCGGGTGGCGCTGTGTAGCGCTGGCGGGCGACGAAGGGAGTCTCAGGGGAATACCCATATTCTGTCTTCGTCTGACTCGCTGCAATGCAATTTTATGACTTCCGCTTGTCATTGAAAGAACACAAGTTCAGTCAATTATGGACAATATTCAGTGCATTGTTTATGATATTTGGAGTTTTTTTTATTTGATATTACGTTTGTTGATTCAAAGCATATATTTGATGAGTTCTTTGTGTAAAGGTGGCGGTTCTGGATGGAAGTCCCTTAGTGTCTCGCAGAAGCCAGTGTGGCTGCAGCTCGCCAGCAGTTTGCGAGTGTTCTTGTGAATACGAATGTTTGTCGAAGATCTCTTTCATTATTGCCAAATATACCGCGGTAGTGATGTTTTTTAAATAAAATCATTTTATTTTTGTGAAACGTGTCGAAGCAATAGTGTTTGTTGCAATGTGCTGGAGTCCAACTTAAATGTCCAGTGGAAATCAAAGCCAGAACCACGTGCGCAGGAGGTGTACTGTATGTGCCTTACAGAGACCCGACACGTAAAATTATGTAAGTAATGTTTCAATATAGACGTATTTATCTTAGTTTTTAAAATGATTTGAATTGCTTACATTTTTATTATATATTCGTGTTTTGAATTTTAGAAATTACATTTCCGTCATTCGATGGAGGGGAAACCTCCAGTCTGTTGGGGCACCAACCGCCATTTCGATAGTATTTGAGTAACTCCTCGAGTGTGCAGATGTGCGGTCCCATCACTGACGGGTGGACCACTTCCCATGTACCAGGCGTCATTCGACGCGTCCCTGTCTCCTGATGAACTAATATTATGTTTTTGGATCCGGACAGGAGATTCTAAGAAATTTCAAAAAACTTTTTTTGCGTGTTTTGGTGCTGCGTTGTTAGTGATTAAGCCGAGAATTAAATCAACGCCATTTAATAGATCTATGTAGGTGGCGTTGATTAAACTCCAGTACCCAAAGGCATTTTTCGCTCAGTATGCCATAATTTTATTTCAAGACGTTGACAACACTGTTGTTGACATCTTTAAGTGCACAAGTGAAGTTAATTTGAACAAAAGAGTCAAGCGCGCGGCATATTTTATTTTAAATTTTATCTATAAGGCATGTTACCATATTTAAAAAAAAATAATTTGTAAAATCATACGAACAGTTGGAACGTATTCGGCATTCGGCATTCGACTTTTACATAAACATACAATGCATTCGGCTTTTAATATTTATATAGATTCGCATACGAAACGAATAATAGAGCACTTGCAGAAGTGGAAGTAAACACGAATTAGACTGAGTTTGTGGAGTTTTAATAGCTTCAAAACTAGGGAAGAAAAATATGGAAGTGTTAAGGAAATCCGAGGAAGGATCAAATTCAGTTCTAGAAGGTTTTGCGACAGAATTTTCGGAACTAATTGAGAATGGTCTTATATTGGGATTAGACAACCCAGAAGAACGGCTTACTGGTAATCTTTGTGCATTATTGTGCATATTCGCAAAAATCGTAAAACATGTAGCTACACTAAACTCTATTCGCAATATTAAGTCCTTTCAAGTATTTTTTTTAACAGGGATTATAATTTTGAAATTGCAATATTTCTAGTTCATATCCCGTATGGAGGTACCATACACGGCCATTAAATGTTGGGAATTTTTGAAGGGGAGTATAACATTATCAGCTACTACGATTCATTGGTAAGTTGACACATTTGAACAAAGATACGCATGAAAGAAATGAAATATGAAAGAAATTTTCAACACATGAAAATACTTTTAAAACTGTTTACTGCGTCTGCGATTCAACTAGCATCTATATAACAGAGTTGTAAATGATAAATAAAAAAAAATTAATTTTTCCAGGTTTTAGCTCACCTGGTAAGTTTTTTTTGTGAGCCACAACGCCTGAGAAAGGGAGGCTTTTGCCCTGGATAGGAATGTTATAGCTTTAATAATAATAATAATAATAATAATAATAATAATAATAATAATAATATATAATTACCTTGTATTTTAGATAGGCACGTCAGCATTGCAAACCGTACCCTTTCTATAAAACCGTCGTGAAAACGTTCGTACAATTTGCGTGTATTACATGAAAGATACTCGCTGTGTCAACATATTGTTAATTTTTTCTAAAAATCACCAATTTTTTCCCCCGTTTTTGGACCCCGTTATTGATGATAGTGGCAGAGGCGGATAGTATTCTCTTGTAGACTCAAACTTGAAGATCCTGTACCCAAAGTGTGATACTTGGAAATACGACTTGACTGATACTATAAAAACCAAAGAATACTATACCAACCCTTATACTATACCAACCAGCCTAAGAAAACCAAAAAAATCGATTCTAACTACTCCTAATCATTTCTTGAAGACATCCATTCCACAAAAGAGAAAAGTTGTAAATTGTTGAGGAAGTTAAAACTTCCTCGAAGGCAACATTTAAGCCTCTCAACCTTGAACGAGGAGTAAATAAATTTCGAGAAGAGCTGGCGTGGTGTCTCCCCAATCGGAGAGGACCGCGGGACGATTTCTCTTGGTCTCCTCGGAAGCGCTTCCTCCTCGCTCTTTATGGGAAAGCCGGAGACTCGCCCGGCTCCTCTCCTGGGTGCTTCCGCACCGCGCTTGATCAGGGAGATAGAAATTTTCGATTTATTATAGTCTTACATACGAAAGGCTTGGGGCAGTTACAAAATTAGCCTCATCAGCCGCAGCAAGCCTCCCGCCGTTCGTAAAAGTTATCATCTTGCGTTTTGATGTCTCATCTTATTACCGCCCCAGGCCCTTCGTAAATGTGTCCAAGGCATAATTATAAAGTAACAAGATTCGCCCCCCTTTCACCAAAATGGAGATGTTTTCGTGTAGCGGGAGGCATGCTGAGGCTGGTGTGGCGTATAGTGCTACTGCCTCGAACCCTTCGTATCACTTCTGTTTTTGAACAGTTGATTCTTCTTTTCGGTTCATGGAATTATGTACATTAGTTTTTGAGAATTAGATTCTCGTTGCCAAAACACTTCTAGTCCGAATGACGAGTTTGAATCAACAAAATGATTGTTGAGTTAGAAATATTCTCCAAAATTTTAGGCACTTAGATGCGAACTTCTTGACGTTATTCTTGTAGAATTATTGCCTTAGATGGACATTTAGAGAGCTTTATTACTCGTCAGGTTCCCGACCCGCATCGTGCGTGCATTCGTCCAATGCGTGTGATCGACCAGGCTGCAAGCGTCTGGGTCAGGCGTCCGCTGGACGGTGATTTTCAGCGATACCGAAGGAGAAAGTGCCTCGCCACGAAAACAATTTCTGCTCGTGTTGCGCGGGGGAACGTATGCATGTGGCACGCGTATGCTAGCCTGTGATTACTGACACTGTGATTCCGACTGTATAAATTGTTGCATGACATTATTGCGATTTCTTTGTGGGCCGATTTCTCTTCCTTTATTTCTTGGTGTCTGAAAGGATACGATCGTCGAGAAGTGTGTCTGAGGAGTGTAATTTCATGTAGGTACACGGTCGTTAAGAATACTCGAGAGAAAAAATAGTGTTCTTTCCAACTCCATCCAACCTTTTGGAAGGCATAAAGAATTTCATGTTTTTTGTTTATATTTAATACATAGGTGTCTTTTAACGTATTTCATTAATCCAAAGTTGCCAAACGATTGAAATGATCCAATGGGCGTTATCGTGCTTGTAGTAAACGGGTAACCTGCGTGTGTCTGTCAGTTACAGTTATACTTTGATATTTTTAACGTGGCGTTTCAAGACAACGCGCAAAACAGGGAGAGGGAAGGCAGACTCCAATAGGGAGCCGTAAAAATGGAAGCGTAGTGACATTGCAGCTCCCTATTGGAGTCTGACTTCCCTACCCCTTTTTCGTGCGTGACCTTGAGCCGCCACGATAAAAAAATCGAAGTATAGACCCCTTCCGATTCATCTTACGGGGCAAGTGTTGTGTCAATGCGACTGAGTCCTCTAGACTATTTTTCTCTTCTAGAACCTTTTGGAACATTCTCAATAGAAAGAACATGGGGGGATTAAACACAAAAAACACATTTACACATTCAGCAGAGGGTTAAGGCTTCTGCCGAGTTCAATAAATACCTCTTGTATTTCCTCCTGATAAGACGAAACGATTGGCACAATTATAATAACTTTTCGAGAAACGTGCGTTTTAGGAGTTTTAAGGTACTTACAGTGGAGAAACGATTGACACAGTACTGCGTTTCGGACATAAAATGAATTGTTACGAGATGATTCATCAGATGGACAATAATTAAGAGTTATTGTGTAATGAAACTAAAAACAAAAGGTGAAAAAATGTACTTCTGTCGATACTTTTATGTTACTTTGAATGCATGAGAATCAACGAGCCAGAGTACAGATATATAAAGAAGTTTTCTTTCTACTATGAACTTGCATAGAAAAAGAATTCTTGAAAATAACCCCAGGAATTTTAAATATTTCATTTGTATCAAGTCACCATGAGTAGAGTACCCTGTGTCGCAAAAAGTGCTTGCTGAAAAGGAACTGAAATTAGTTTGCTCGAGATAACTGTGTCCTCGACGACCGTTAAACTGTCGTCGTGTGCACAGATACCTCGTGCGATTGTTTTTCTATCACGAAATGAAAACCGATAGCGGTAGCTCAGTGCATCAACTGATGGCACTGCAGCGCATCTGACCGGGAGGTCCTAGGTTCGAATCCTGACGGCGGCAGAATTTTCGACACTAGCTTTTGAGCTAGGTCGAATTCAGTCGCTGTTTGAAGGAGAATTCTAGCGGCCGGCTGCTCTGCTAGGTAGTTTTCAGTTGGTTATCCGATCAACACCAGGCGAATGCCGGAGCAGTACCCTACCAAACGGGCCACGGACCGCGCGCGATCTGTCCTTCCTCTTCCTTGTCCCCTTACACACACACACACTTATACTAACATGCACCACACTATCACATATTCCGGGAGACCGGTCGGGAGTTTGGAGCTTGTCCCGGCTGGGGTGGTGCCCCACTGGTGGGAGAGTCCTGGTTAGGGGGAAACCCCACTAGCCGACGGTAGGTCGGTGCGGATCTAGTCATCCAGCGGGGGAAGATCACTGTCATCTCCCGAGAAAAAAAAACATGCACTTCATTAACGGGACTAATGACCGAAGCACTTGACGCGCCCGGAAACACGAAAAAATCAATCAACAAAATGCAACTGCGTCACTACACCTGTTACTTGCATTCGCTTCGCGATGAATTTCTATTCACAAGTAAATGCTGGACGACTTGGAAAGCTGGGAATTATAAGGCAAAAATGCCAGCTAATACATGTATCACGATACTAATGGTCTCGTGTATATGACGAAGGTACATGATTTCTTTTCCTTTCAAGAATATTACTTGGCGAAAAGGATGTTTTGTCTGCATTTGTTTAAAGAAATATAAGCCACCTCATATGCTTTCTGAGATGATATTAACAATTTTAGAACAGTATACATTTTTTTTGTAACTATCTGTGGTCTTTCCTGAACACTATCTGCTCTAATTACTACGATCTCAGTGGTGATCTTGATAAAGTAGTTTTTGTCGTGTTACCGCGTAAATTTTTAATGAATCACTTAAGGTGTGCAATCGATATACAAATAATGTTCCCTGATAAAATAATTTTCTAGACAGTATGTTTAATCGAACTAGTGGTGTACAATCATTTATGAATCCTTACGTTCATCATTTTCAATGCTGCTTTTGTTAGTTCAAGGATCTATATTCAAAATGAACTATATATATATTCGGGATCAGAATTCTACATCGCGTAACACACGAACCTCCTCTGTTCCTGCTAATCATTGGAATCCGAAGAAAATAGTAGAAGCTCAATAAAATCCGCCGTACTAAGGGAACCTGAAGAGACCATGTTCTTCTTTGCGAGCCCCTTTAGTCCTCGTTATCCTCTCCGCCATCAGATATCCCCCCAATGGCAACTACCGCGGGTGGCCGTCCGTCTCTCCGAGCAGCCCGGGGATTCCCCCGTCCCCCTCCCGCCCCCTCTGCTCCTAGCCCCGCCCCGCCTTGTCCCGCATCGCTCCACCTCGCCCCGCCCCGCCCTGCCCCCCCCCGCCCCGCCCCGCCCCGCCCCGCTCCGCCCCGCCCGCCCCGCCCGCCCCGCCCTGCCCCGCCCTGCCCCCCCCCCGCCCCGCATCGCACCGCCCCCCTCGCCACGTCGCGTCGCGTGAGCGCGCTCGGAGTGGAGGGGAGGGGGCGTTTTTGATTTAGCAGCCTGCTCGCCGCAGCCGCGCGCGTAATGAAGGACGCCGCCCAGACTTCGCCCGAGTTGGTCGGATCCGCCGCCGTCGTAAATAAGAGCGCCGTGTCAGGCGGTGCTCCCGACGGTCGCCGCATGACTCGTTTCTGTTTGCGCCTTTTTGTTGAGGAGTGCAGCAGGAGCAGCGTTGTTGCTAAGGATGTTGAGAGGAGACGTTTAAACCTGCCGTCGTCGAGAATTCAGGAGCATGGAACCTCCATCATTTTTTATGCTAATGGTCCCACCCAGGTATCGTTTTGTTCAGTGTGTCTCGGTGTTTCGCTGGGAAGAAGAACATTATTCTTATCGTTACACTTTAGTTCTCAAAGTTCATTTAGAAATTCTCAGAACATTCTTGAAAATATATCTTTATGCGCAGTGAATAAGTGGTGAAAACATGTTTCTCTAATTTTCAGGGCATGACTTTTAAAGATTGCGTAGTTGTGTAAAATTGGGATTTTGTAATATGTCTCTGAAATTTGGTAAAATGTACCCCAATGTTGGTAACTTCTCACCATTACAAAATCGATGTAATTACTTCTCCCCCCTCTGAGCTGCCAGCTGGTCACCCAAAAATGGTGGTAATGAAGTGTAGCTCGTGTATGTGTCAGAAGAAAGGAACGTACACGGATGAATGAAATATCGCGTGCGGTCCGTTACTGGTTTGTTAGGTTACTGCTCCGTCATTCACGTGGAATCGGAAAAAGAACGTAAAACCACCGATCAGAGGAACCGTTGATTACAATTCTTCTCTAGACGTTGCTTGCATTCGACCCAGCTATGTAGCTAGTATCGCAAATTGGGACTCGATCCCCAGGACCTCCCATTCAACGACACTGCAGTGGCATGGATTTTGCTACTAAGCTGTCGCACCCGGTATATACTTCAGAATCTAGTTTGCAAGTACACGTTTTCCGTACGTGACGAAATAATTGTATAATTAGTCTTTGTTAATGGAAAAAAACAATTCAAATTAGAATTATTACAATAGTTTTTATTGGATAAGAAAACATTGTTAATTTTGTCTTTTTGGAAAAAAAGCTGACAATTTATTCAAGTCTTGCGTTTATTATTTTGTGAAATTAAAAAAAATATCAGGAAAAAATACAAACCTGCATTAAAAATTGGAAAAGGCTGGGACATTTCTCCAAGTTAAGTGGCCACTCTGTAAATTGTTTGTTGGCTTTGTGTTGACATTCCTTCCAATTTTGGTACTTGCTATACTAGTCTGTGAAATTGTCACTGAATACATATTATTTCCATTTATTAGAAATTTATGGAAGACGTTTATTAGAAGTTTATTCTTGTTGTGATAGATACCACAAATAGAATCGATTCAATTATCGCTACATCCTTGGCGGTATCTACTTAGGGATGTACAACGCAGCTATCTCTTTGTGGAGTCTAGCGCCGGTATTGCTCTTCCGAGTTGCAAAAATGGCGAGCTTAATGTTCAATCTCACGTCTAATGTCTTCGAAAATTAATAAATTACGACTCAAAGAAAACAATTACCTTTAAACATAACAGGATTGTTTGTGCTGGTGTAGTTGTAAATATAAACAATTACCTTCAAACATAACAAGATTGTTTGTGCTGGTGTAGTTGTAAATATAGATCGAAGTTTGCCTTACGATAATATGATCTCGATGACAAATTCCGAGTCATTTAAAATGTAAATATTAGAGGATTTTTAATACATTGCTGATTGAAACAAGTACTACTGTTGTAAAGCTCCAAAATATATTTTTTTCATGTAGTTTATTCTTCCGTATTTCATAAAATCATATTATCTCATACATATTTTACAAAGAAATAAATTAGCTAAAATAGCGATTCGTTAACAGGTAGCCTGTTGGGCAAACAGGAATAAGATAATGGTGATATAGGTGAAAGTAGTGGATGTCAGATTGTTACGTTTCGGAACAACGAATCAAGTGCGCCTTACAGCAACTACTCGAATTACGAAATCTCAGATCTCGTCATGATGGGAGATTGTTCCTACCCAGGCTGTTTCTCCCAAGGAAGTCTTATTTTCACCTCTGCTCTATTTGTTGTGTCGTCGCTTGCTCTGCAGTTGACATGCAGTGTCTTTCTAGGCTTAAAAGGAGGACTCTGTGTTCAGGACGAAAAGTGTGCCTTGGTTCTTCCCTATCTCCCCCTCCCCCTCTGCACGGAGCGTGAAGAGCTTAATTGCCCCCGCCTCTCCTCGCGCTGCAACACAGCCGCAAACTTAGGGGCAGCGATCAGCGCGATACGAAATTAATGGTGTTCCTTAACTATGCTATTATTACTTCATGCAGCATTTCGTGCGGCAAAGGTCGGAAGGACTTGTGTAACTGATCGTCGGATTTCGTGTTAATTTTATGGATCATTAACGGCAGAACTGTGAGTGTTGGTAATGGTTTTGTTGCTTGTGGGATCGGTTGAGCGAACATCCCTGCATCGGTTTGTGAGACGTCGACTCGAAAAGTCGGGAGAAGATATCGCTTCAGATCTGAATTTGATGAGATGAAAGAGTTGATACATCTTAAGGTCTCGCTTAGCCAGATGGTTTGTGAACTTACAAAATCATAGAAAGTTCATTCAAAATGAGTGTATTAAATCTAAAGTTGTTGTTTGTAAACGGTTGGAAATTAGTAACATTATCTATTTTGTAAATTTACCAATGATGTCGAAATATAGATAAGGATAAATGAAGTAAGTAGGTGAATATCTCACTCGTAGATTTGTTTTAAACTCAACACAAACTCTTTTTTTTATTAGTTGCCCATTGAGAAACGTTTTTTGATTGTGCCGAACAAAAGAAGACTTTATTGCATGCGTTCCTTACTACAATAAAACGAACCGAACGAACTGCTATTTCTGGAAGGGGCGATGTCGGGTCATTTAAACTTTTTAAAGATATTTTCGTTTTGAGTAGACACGTAAGTTAGGAGTGTGCCAACCGAACACGCGTGATGGCGAGATGCACGCGAAGGATTGTCACTTTATGGAAACCAACTTCGTTTTCTTCAATTCTTTTCGGTGGCACAATTTTGGTTGCATGATTTGGGAAAGTAAAAGCAGTTTTTACGTCTGGATGAATTTATCTCCCAATTTCACATCAAATTGAAAGAAATTATTTTCAGAGCGATAAAGTTTTCTAAATAATATTTTAGAAATAAAAAAAAATATTTATAAAAAAGTCTTCCTCATGCAAAATTAACGTGATGTCGATTTGAATTT
Source organism: Teleogryllus oceanicus (assembly GCA_964035755.1). Taxonomy (NCBI): domain Eukaryota; kingdom Metazoa; phylum Arthropoda; class Insecta; order Orthoptera; family Gryllidae; genus Teleogryllus; species Teleogryllus oceanicus. Next base: position 2,761,090 of record CAXIVR010000014.1, on the reverse strand, counting down.
TATGAGGAAGAAAATGTATGTTAATGTGAGCAATGCTTTTATTCGAGTGGTAAATGGATGTTTATTATTTGCTTATTTCCTCCAACATTATTTCATTAATTTAAAATATGATAACGTAACTTTCGAAAAAGAAAATTTTCATTCTAGGAACAGAAAATAATAATAATAATCTGTTGTATACATATTTTTGATTGTGTGTTTGTTTGTGTCGTAACGCACTGTCTTACTGCACATTATATTCTCTTCTAAGTGTTGAGGCATTAAAATATTAATACCGCTTTAAAAGTGTCAGTTATATCACTTGAATATTAAATTACTTATGAATGTTGTACTGTTTTATCATATATTTCGAATTGAAGTTTTGTAAACTGACATTTTCAGAACAATATTAAATTTTAAAATGGAAATATCTCAAAAGTTGTTGCCTTTTGGAACTGTTCCTTATCACAAAGGTTCACATGCTATTTCATTGCTTTGAATACCTCTGTGGTGTGGTAAAACACCTAATAGTATTCCGCCTTCATCTGTATGGCTACGATTTGAACCTATTTGATTCGTACTTCATGGTTGTAAAGATTCCCAAAGACACGAAAGTGTTTGTAATCAATTGATGTGGTATAATACAGCCGTCTGAACTGTCATTTATATCGTTGTTCCTGGCAACATAAACAATTCATTCATTCACTTGCGAATTAAAACATTTCCTTGCCCTTCTAGGAATTTAATTCACTACTTCTAAAACATTAGTACATCAAAGTACACAACTAGTACCTACATTTTATTTATGTATCATTTACTACAAATCAGCAAACAATGAAATGGATACTGTTATAGCTATAATATCTAAATATGAGATTAAATCTTAAAAAATGGTAAAGGTTAAAATAGTGTACGGCTTTCGACAGTAAAACGATTTTATTCGTTCGTGAAAGTCGGCTCCTAACGTCGCCTCGGGGACCTAACTTTCCACGCTCAACTAAAGTATTAAATTACTCTCTTGTGCCATAAATTACTAACACCGAATCATTAGATACCTATGGTGAAGAACTTCTGTATGTGTGAATCGTTGTTGAAGGGAATTTGAAAATTTGAATTTGAATAGTTCTGTATTTGTCTCAGTAGTTATTCATTCTTTTATTTTCATAGCAAAAATAAAATAAAATAAAAAAAAGCAAAAGTATCAAAACTGGGTATTAAACCCTATTAATACATATAAAACAAGCGTTTAATAGTTTATTTATTTAATGCATTGCTCGTGTGTTTTCGTTTGAGTGCCATTTTTATTAAAAAACACGAGACACTTAGTTCACAATATATTTCAGTTATCGGTATCAAAAAATGACATTTGTAATTAATTTTTCCATTCGCTGTTGTATTAAAGCAATTTAACTCTTACGACTCATATTGAAAAATGAATATTGAATCATTTTATTCATAAGTGCGATTAAATAATAATTCAGATAGAACATTAGAATTCATTAGAATGTATTATAATCTACACTTTGTAGTTAAGAGGGCCTGTCAATGGACATTGACATTAACTTGTAACGTTAATATAGACCCTTACGTTGACAGTCAAATAAGTGACTAGCAATGTTTACTGTTGGAGACATTCATCAGTGGGTATGAGTAATCGCTCTTTTAACATATCCCTCGAGGAACGTCTCTAGTTGCATGTAAGATTGTAACGAAACCCTTCGGACTATCTTCACTTGGAGCGAATTTGAAGCTGCAGTGGAGGGGGGCTAGGCTGCTTGGGCGGTTGTGTGTGCCTTGACCCGTGACGGCGCCCGGCTGCCCTGCAGATGTCGTGATGTGGCGCGGAGCGGCCAGGATTCCCCTGGAGAAGCCGGATCGCTGGCTTGCAGTCGCTCGGGCGGAACGGACAGCGAGGCTCACGGACAACAGGAATTTCGCGTATATCACGAGATGCTCTCGGAATGATTGCAGCTGATCTGAGGCTTGTACTCATTGTCCTGGTTTTATTCATGGCGCCATTTGTTCTCCTCATCCCTTTATTTATGCACGGAATCCCGTGGTTTCTGATGGCTGTTGAAAGGATACAAATGCAAGAAAGTTTGGCATCCTATAATATAAAGTAGGATGATGAAAAAACTAGAGTTCTTACATTTATACTAGAGTATGGTGTATGTTATACAACGCAAGTACATCGGCGTGATCTCAGAAATTCGGGAGGTATGTTAAATAGTTTAACTACGTTTAACCACTTGGCAAAAAAAAAGTCAGTCTGTAGCCGTGCTCCGTTGATTAAGTGTTATGAGTTTCTGTGGGAAAGCCTCAAAGTGAGGCTTTGAAAATGTACTACGGAGTCTGAGAAAGATTGGTGCTGGCTTTTGTGCTCAACCAGGCTTTTAAAATCTCTCATCTCTTCATGATCTCGAAAGGCATCACATAAGCTTAGAGTTTAGATGTTTGAGTCAGGTTCCCTGCGACTCGCCATGAATGCATCACGACGTCTTACGGTAATCCTTAAAGAAGGAGTGTCCAAACTCTCAGAGAAAGGATTCCTATGTAATGTTTTCAAGGAAGTAAAATTCAATGTAAAAATAAATAATTTAAAATAATGACGTTTAACAGCTAGCAGACTTTTCTTCTGAGGAACATTAAGAGTTCAAAATTTGTAGTTATGATGGATAATGATTCCTTATAATTTCCGAAGACAAGTTACTCTCTTGGAGTCGGTTATATTGTTAATTGATTAATTTTATTTATTTTTTAATTTAATATATTTAAATAATTGGTTAATTTAATTTATTAATTGAAATAGGTGTTATATTATTAATTACATGAGTTGTGAAATATTTGATTTTAATATCTTGTATTTCCAATGACGCTAGCGCATTTCGAGCACCGATTCTGATAATTTGTCTGATTCTACATTGCAACCATGTAGTTGAAGCATGCAGCAAGACATGCAGCCATACAGTATATTCGGAATAAGTTCAGAGTGAATCGCGAATGATCATAATGTAGAGCGCAGTTAGAGTACGAAAGCTTGGCTCCGAGATCGAGAAGTGAACCGATTAAATCTTGGCGTTGGCAAGATTCAAATTGTGGCGTGAAAAAGGATTATTTGAACCTTCGATGACACTGATGTCTTATAGAAAGGTTTGATTATAACAATAGGTGTTCAGATGTTCTTGAAATGTGGTTTAGATATTATAAATTCTTCATTTGGACGAAATATTTATGTTGATATGTGGCGCCAACATTCTGTTTCTGTGCCAACTTTCTGCACGCAAACCGCAGCACATCGGCGAATCCTTTGTGGGACACATCTTTAGATTCATTCCACGTCTCTAGATCAAAAGCCGTCTGTAATCTTACCGGATGGAGAACTAATATTCGGAACACTTCTTCTGTGTAACTTACGTAAGAGTAGAATCCAGCTTATGGTTCTAGCTTCTTGTGAAGGCTGACCTTATGACCTGTGTACGAGTACCTACGCTAAGGAAACATGAAGGTTTGGTACCGTTTATAAGAAACCATTGACTCAAAAAACTAACAAGTATGCTATTGCAGGAAAGACAATTGCTTTTCGGTCCTGCATCAGACATATTTAAGACAAAAAAATAGAAGTTCGCAGATCATACTGTAGATGGAATGAATAAGCATATGGAACCTGCAACTCACGCTGCAGCAGACTTTACAATTACGTGTGTGACACGACACGTTCTTAAAACTTGGTTTTCGTATCGTTATTGTTTCTCACTCGATTGCGTGAGTGGTCAGAAACGCGCAGAAACCATAAATTAATGTAAAATTTAATTTAGGGAATGTATCTAAAAATAATCTTGATAATGTTAAAGTGACCAATTGCTTTTGTACAATTTAATCCGAACGTTTGGAAAGATTTGAATGTGTGCACACGCACATAACCAGGCCAATAATGCCGCAACTCATAGTTCAGGGGCTCGCCTTGCTAATTTGGACTCCACTAAAAAGCTATGTTCCTTCTTTTCAAACATTGCTTTCCAAAATGCGGCATATACGCACGGAGCCACCTAGTTTTCATTCTGCTTTTGTGCCCTTATACCGTTACAGCTTCTCTGACCAGGAGGTCTTAGATTCGAAGCTCCGTCAATGGAGGATTTTCGATATAAGCTTCATAATAACAGTGTTGAATTCAGCAGCTGAGTGGAGGAGAAGTCTAACGGCCGGCTGCTCTGAATTCTAGCGCCCTGTAGTTTTGGTTGGATTGTCCGATCAGTAAATTCCAAACGAATCCCAGAGCAAAGCCCTTTCACATGAGCCACGGGCCCCGCGCAATGTTCTCTTCCTCATTCTCGTCCCTTCCTGCCTCCTTGCGCGCGCGTGCACGCACGCACTCTCGCATGCACGCACGCGCGCACGCACACGCGCACCCACACGCACACACACACACACACACACACACACACACGCGCGCGCGACTCAGGTTGGGTGGCTAGTCAAGTACTTAGATCTGTCCCAATTGGGGGGGGGGGCGGGGTACCTCGTGAAGAATACCTGAAAGACAGGATAAACCCGCAAGCTAACTTTCAGGTCGATGCCGGATCTCACATTGGAGCGGTGGAGGACAACTGCCTTCTCTCCGCTGTAACACTGACCCTGGCGTCCGCCGCGCGAACTGTGCGCGCTCGGGAGGGCTTAGAACCGGGAGAGATGTCTCAGGACATCGGCTGAAGTCAATGCAGTACCTCTGACCGGGAACTCCTAGGTTCGAGTCCCGACCGTGGCAAGTTTTCAACACTAACTTTTCAGCTAGGTCGAATTCAGTCGCTGTCTGGAGGAGAATTCTAGCGGCCGGCTGCTCTGATGGGTCGTTTTCAGAGGTTTCTCCGATCAACACCAGGCGAATGCCGGAGCAGTACCCTAACAACCGGCCACGGACCGCGCGCGATCTGTCCTTCCTCTCCCCTTACACACACACTTACACTAATATGCACTACACTACCACATATTCCTGGAGATAGTTCGGAAGCTTAGAGCTTGTCCTAGTTGGGGAAAACTCCGCTAGTCAACGGTAGGTCCGCGTCGGATCTCACGAACTACGCGTACGGGACCGTAATGACCATAGTAGTCGACACACCGGGAATGGCGGGCTTGGATATTGTTGCTGCAGTACACTGACGTGTGTTAAGATGAACGTGGTTGACGCGCCCGCAAACACGAAATGTCCGTGTCCGCGAGGTCGGATGCGCCTTGTGTGCGTTTGGAGACCCTGTGGGTGGCGCGGGGGCGGGAGCGGGGCGGGAGCGGAGCGGAGCGCTCATTAAGCGCGCGCGGCGCCGCGCCCTCCGCGCCGCCAAACAATGGGGCGCGCGTGCCTTTCCCCGACGCTGCGGCGACAGGCTCCTCCACGCCTCCCGGGCGGTGCCTTCGCCCGCCATGAATAATGCACGCGCCGCCGCGCTGTCCGTGCGCGCCCGGCCAGCTGAGGAGCTCATCTCGCCCTCCAGGTCGCCAAGGGCTTTACTAGTGCTGCTCAAGCGACGTTTCATGTAGTGGAACCATGAAAAACCAACGTGGACGATTCGATTGAATAGTTATTCCGGACGTGCCTATTGATAACGTCCGCAGATCGCCGCGGGTCGCCAGCTAAAGGGATGCTTCTGGGATGTTCCGCGGCTCACGACGGGCGACCAACTGGCTCAGGCCCGCCAGCGCAATCACTCCAGTAAGTGTAGTGCATTTTTTTTATCGCGGGGAGGTGGCGGGGATCTTCCTCCACTGGCTGGTGAGATCCGGCGCCGATCTACAAGGGAACTTGAGGGGTTTTCCCCAACCAGGAATGTCCCACCGGCAGGGCACCGCTCCAGCCGGGGCAAGCTCAAAGTGCCCGACCGGTTTCCCGGCATGTGTAGTAGTCTAGTGTGTGTAAGTAAGGAGAGAGGATAAGGCAAGGAAGAGGAAGAAAAGATCGCGCTCTGTTTTTTCCTCCTCTTTTTAGGGGACTTCTCCGGTATTTGCCTGGTGTTGATCAGAGAAACATCAGAAAGCTACCAAGTCACGATCAAAGGCCGTGGTTGACGTGTGCGAAAAAATACGTAGTACATGTAAGCGTTTGGGCGAATATAAAAGGAAGAAACGGATTCTGTTTACATCGTGTCAGAGGAAGGAATTTACTACGTATAGAAACAGGATTTGTCCACTTTTTCTGTACCAGGGTCCGACAATAAGAGTTTTCTGACGCAGATTCCCTGTTTTCCGGCGTACGATTACATAATGTGAAATGCGAGAAAGTAAAAATGAGTTTGTAAAAAGCACGAAAAGTGAGTTGTTGAAAGTGTGTCTATGTCATGTAAAAATAACGAAGCAACTTGAAAATATTCTTGCTTTATTGGATTCGAGGCGTTTCATTGTCCACTTCATCCTCACTAAAAAACGGAAAGGTAGTGGTGATTTTTGTCATCGCGTTGCTGTGAAAGTGCATTCCGCCCACGAACATCCGTCCCGCCCACGTTCTCTGGTGCCGCCACCGCGCGTCTGCGCCTGGAAAGTGTACGCCCACGCCACCGACGCTCTGGCAGGATTTTCGACACTAGCTTTTCAGCTAGGTCGAATTCAGTCGCTGTCTGGAGGAGAATTAGCGGTAGCTCAGTGCATCAACTGATGTCACTGCAGCGCCTCTGACCGGGAGTCCTAGGTTCCCACTCCCCACGGCGGCAGGATTTTCGACACTAGCTTTTCAGCTAGGTCGAATTCAGTCGCTGTCTGGAGGAGAATTCTAGTGGCCGGCTGCTCTGATCGGTAGTTTTCCGTGGTTTCTCCGATCAACACCAGGTGAATGCCGGAGCAGTACCCTACAAAACGGGCCACGGACCGCGCGCGATCTGTCCCTCCTCTTCCTTGTCCTATCCTCTCCCCTTACACACACACTTACACTAACATGCACTACACTACCACATATTCCGGGAGACCGGTCGGGAGCTTAGAGCTTGTCCCGGCTGGGGCGGTGCCCCGCTGGTGGGAGAGTCCTGGTTAGGGGGAAACCCCACTAGCCGACGGTAGGTCAGCGCCGGATCTCGCCATCCAGCGGGAGAATATCACTGCCATCTCCAGAGAAAAAAACATGCAATACACTTACGGGACTAATGACCAAAGTAGTTGGCACGCCCGGAAACACGAAAAAATCAATCAATCGAAGCGGTAGGCGCTTTTCTAACCAAGTTTGCACATTTTTCTCTGAAAGACCAACTCTACATTTATCAGAAAGTGATCAGAAAGTTTGATAGTGATTGATGTTTGAAATTTTTTTCTGGCGCGTGAACTGGTAAGTTCTTTTCACGAGTCCTCTACGTGTAGTTGTCGTAACACCGCTAGGACATGGGGAGGGAACAGGAGAGCAAGCGAGTAACAAAACACACTACGCTCATTGCTTTTTTATTACATGCTCTAACACCTGGGATCCACTTACATCATGGAAAGGTGTAAGGCCGCGGAGAAGTCATCGGCAGTGGCAACACAACAGGCAGTGGCAGCAAGGCGCGGCGGCGGCGGCAGAGTCCTCGCGTTGGGTTCGGAACTCAGTCGGAGCGCCTAGTCGCCGAGAGGCGTCCAGGGATTAATTTTTTTTAATTTGCTGCGTCTACAAATTGACACAAAGCGTCTCCAAGCCCCTTAAGGGGCGTTGAGCGCTTTGCGCTGGGGAGTAATCCTCCATTAATTTGCGCGGGAGAAATCCTCCATCACCTATAAGTCATGTCACGTCACGTCACAGTCAGTTGTCATCTCCACGTACGCGCCTCCTGCTACGCGCCCCTGCGTCGCTACCCAGCGGCCAGAATTGGCAAGGAAGTAGGAAAGCGGTAGGATTAAGGACACTTCACAGGGGTTGGACTAGCCGTTGTGAACTCGTTTTGTAGGAACAAATTTCACACGAGATTCGACGGGAATCGAACCCGGATCTCAGTGGTGAAAGGCTAGCGACTTCGCTTTGCGCCACGAGCGAGCCACTGGTTGTTCGCCCACTGAGCACGAAGCCCTCGCCATGAGTCCCTGCGACAGTCCCAGTGATCCCGACTGGAGCGCCTGGTCGCCGTTAGGGGTATTCGCTCAGTCAAGAAAAGCTGGAGGCGCGGCCGAGGGGTGGGTGAGCGCCGCACCCTCGGGAAGCAGGGAGAGGCGCGTCGCGTCGGTCGGCCTCACTACATAGTGGTTGTTTTATCGCGGGAGGTGGCAGTAGCGCCCCGCTCGATGGCGAGATCCGGCGTTGAAATACACTTTAGCTCGCGGGGTTTTCCATAACCAGGTATCTCTCATCAGCGGGGCACCGCCCTGGCTGAGACAAGCTCTAAGCTCTCGACATGTGTGGTAGTGTAGTGTGTGTAAGTATAAGAGGTGAGGATAAAGAAAAGATTGCGCCCGGTCCGTGGCCCGTTTTTAGGGTACTGCTCCGTCATTCGCCTGGTGTTGATCGAAGAAACTACAGAAAACTACCAAACAGAGAAGCCGGTCGCTAGAATTCTCCTCTAGGCAGCGTTTGAATCGACATATGTAGCTAGTGTCGAACATTCTATCACCGTTGAGTCTGGAACATGAGGACCTCCCTGCCACAGAGAGTGATATCAACAGATGTCCTGAGCCTGGGATTTCTTGATAATAAAAATGAGATTTGTGTGTGCCGGACACAGAGTCAGTTATGCTTAACGTTTTTCTCCAGAAGCGATTCTTTCGCTTTCGTTTTCTAATGATCAGAGGTGGACCTGCACGATCGGAGGATACTGTTTTTTTTAGAAGGAAAGGAAGGTGAAAGCAAGGCTGCACAAGGCCGAGGTTTTGGAGAGCAAAACGGTAGAAGGGAGTCACGCCACCGCGTTCTCTCAATGACAGTTACGAAGAACCTTTAGTGTGGCGGATTCGAAAAGTAATGTTATATTTGCGTGCGCTGCTTAGGTACGTGAATTGTTTGAGACTTCATATCTACCTTTACATTTTAAAAGTTATACATAACTTCGTCGTTTTGGAAAATAATTCTGGTTTTAGTTAAGCAGTTTTTTTTTCTTAACCACTCAGCAATTCTATTTTGTACTCTGACCGCCCTGCTTTTATAGCCTATTTTCATTTGACTAATGAACAAACTTTTGTGGAGAGCAATGACGTTGCTTGATCTGTGTCGCCTGGGACACATTTGGAGTCTCAAAATAAAATAAGAAGAAAAATATACGATAGCGGATGCCAGGGATGAGGATGAGGCACTCGATGGTCGCGCTGATTGGTTGGCATCAAGGGACTAAGACCGCCAGGAAAGGACTTGAAGGACTTGTGGAGGAAGAGGCGATGTCGAATGCACTGGCGACGGCGGCCTCAGATAAAGCTATGTGGCGGCCGGGACTAAGTTAATCAAAGGTCAGCTTCACGGGGTGACGTTAAAAAAGGACCATTTCCATCTTGTCCCGGCAGGAGGCATGTTCCTATGGGGGAGAAATGGATAAGGAAAAGCCAGCAAGACGGATACCACTTTCCAGGAGCGGAGGAAAGCTCCCCTCGCGATATACCTTGCGCCGCGGTTACGATCCTAATGATTTGACGAGACGAGAGAATAAACACTCGCTCACTGTCCGTATGCGTATGGCAGTGGCGGTTCGTGCTTATGTTGCACGGTTGCACAACTCCCAGAAAATGAAAAAGATTTCATAATATCTTAGGAATACACATTTTGCTTTTATAACATTCAATATTGAAGATATTGCAGCAATATCGATGTGTATGAAATCATTTTGAAACCAAAGAGCGTCCAACTGGCGCTCTCTCGGGTGAATGGTGCCTTGTCAGGAAGTGCACCACACTCTTGGCTCTTCGTTGTATTAATGGGTTTACTGATTTACTCTTTCGCCCTTCGATTTAACACAGGGACCATACGGCCTTTTGGTGGCGGAAACAGACAACGGCGCTGTTCAGAGCTGCGCGGCGTCGGAGGGAATCTCAGGGGAAGGCTCATATTCTGTTTTAATTTGTCTAGTTTTATGATTTTCGCTCGTTATTGAAAGAACACAAGTTCATTCAATTATTGACGATATTGAATGCATTGTTTATGATATTTGAACAATTTGTTTTCATTTTATATTTGGTTTGTTGATTCAAAACGTACATTTGATGAGTTCTTTGTAACCGTTCTGGATAGAAGTTCCTTAGTGTCTCGCGGAAGCCAGTGTGGCTGCAATTGGCCAGCTGTTTGCAAACGTTCTTGTGAATACGAATGTGTGTCAGAGATCTTTCACTATTGTCAAATATACCAGGCTAGTGAAGTTTTAGAAATGAAATAATTATATTTGTGTGAAACGTGTCGAACGTGCTTGTTGCAATGTGCTGGAGTCAAATTTAAGTGCTCAGTGGAAATCAAAGCCAAAACCGCAGGCGCGGGAGGTAAATATGCGCGGAACCGACGCATAAAATTATGTAAGTAGTGTGGGAATTCTGATTTGGTGTTGTTGACGTTCTTATAAGAAGAAATAAAAGAGGTTAACAACAAAATTGTAAATAAATACACAGTGAATTTATGTGAATTTACATTGTGTATTTATTTATAATTTTGTTGTATCTTTCTGTATCTTGTAGACTGACGATGACGGCAAAGCCGTCGAAAGCCGGCTATCTTAATAAAGCTAATATGTTGACGAAGATGACCTCTTTTATTTCTTCTTCTTATGTAAGTAGTGTTTCAATATAGTTAATTAGAATGTTGGTGATATAGATACCTTATTATTTCACAATAAATAAACAGAGGTTGTCTGGTATCAAATTTTTATATTACGTCTTAAGATCTTTTCGATCGCGTAGCGATCATCGTCAGAGCTGGAAATACATTAATAGATATAATTATACATTAAACCAAATTGTCTACAAATTAAAATATATAAAAGGAAGTGTGCAGATGCGTAAGCAAACTGGATCGGTCGTACCTTGCAGCTGCTGGGCGGAAAACGAAGTTCTGCGAATTTTTGAAATAGCGGCTCGCTTAAGAAGGCTGAGCGGCGGTCGGGCAAGTGTGGGGGCGGGGCAGGGAGGGCGCGGCCGAGGGGTCGAGAGGCGCGGTTGCTGGGCCTGGTGTGAGGAGGGCGCGGGCGGACGGAAGTGGGTGGAGTTAGGGTGTACACATTGTGCTAATTTTAGCAGAGGTGACGAAAGTTCAGGGATTTGCTGGTTAAGACTAGTATTGTTCTGTTTTTTTAGGTTGTTGTGAATGTGAAGGGATTCTAATTTTATTCTGTGCCAGTACCTATTTTCAATTTCTAGGATATGGAAATTAATGAGTTTGTCAAATGTGTGATTGTTTTCATTTAAGTGATCAGCGAAGTGTGAAACTGTGGTGGTATTGTTTTTCCATGCTTGTTCGTGTTCTTTGATCCGTTGTGTGAATTTACGCCCGGTTTGTCCTACGTATATGGCATTGCAGTTGTTGCAAGAGAGGGCATAGACTCCGCATAAAGAGGTAGGAGGAATTGGGTCTTTAGTGTTGGATAAAGTTTTTTGTAATGTGTGAGTGTTGAAGAAAGTAGCTTTGAGTCCGAATTTATTGAGTGTGGTTGCTAGGGGTCCTACATAAGGGATGGTGATGTACGTGGCAGCGGTGGTTTTGGTGGTAGGTGTGAGAGTGGTGTGTTTGCGGATGTTGAGTGTGTTTGTTTTTTTGATTATTAATTTGTCAATGATATTACAGTCGTATCCATTCATCCTGGCTATATGTTTTATGGTGTTTATTTCTTTTTTCGTGTTTTCTGGAGACATGGGGATTGATATTAATCGATGTACCATAGCATGGAAGGCTGCGTGTTTGTGCGTGGGAGGGTGTTGTGAAGTGTTGTGTATGATTGTGTCCGTGTGGGTCGGTTTTCTGAATATATTAAATTCGTGATGGTCCTGAACAAGCGTGATAGTGAGATCAAGGAAATTTAAGGATTTGTGTTCATTTTCTATTTCAGTGGTGAATCTTATGTTGGGATGCAAGGAGTTGATGTATTGTGTAAAATTGTGAAGTTGTCTTGTGGTGCCTGTCCATAGTGCCAATACGTCGTCTACGTATCTGTACCAATAAAGGATGTTTTTTAGAAGTGGATGTCCATAAGCAAATAGCGTATTTTCCCAGTTGTCCATAAATATTTCCGCTAATAAAGGTGAGAGGGGTGAACCCATGGGTAATCCAGAATCTTGGTGTAAAATTTGTCATTGAATTTGAAATAGTTGGCATCTATACAACAGGAAATTAAGTTAAACAGTTCAGTTTTGATGGGGACGGCACATTTTGATCTGTCAATTAGGTCTTTAAGTATAGTCTTGCAGTCAGATGTTGGCACACTTGAAATAGGTTTTCCACATCAAAAGAAACGAGTTTGGCGTTCGTAGGGACAGGGAAATATTTAATCTTGTTGATGAGATCAAGACTGTTGAGTATTGTGTGCTGAGGTGTAAAATTGACATGTTGTTTGAAATCTTTGTTCAGTTTGTACGCAATTCTGTGTGTGAGTGTGTTAGTGTATGATACTACAGGTCTAATGGGGATGGTGGATTTGTGGATTTTGGTAACCCGTACAATCGTGGAGGGAGTGGATTGCGGGGAAGGAATTTCTGTGGATAAGTGAATAGGGCTTTAGATTCAGCTAATTCATGTTTTAAAGAGGTGTGGTGTTTGTTGGTGGGGTCGTTTTTTAGGAGTGAGATGCCATTGTTGCCATTGATAAAATCGTGTAATTTGTTGTTGTAATCTTCTTTGTCAAGAATCACTATGGAGTTGCCTTTGTCTGCTTTCGTAATAATAATGTTATCTTGAGAGATCTTTTCTTTCAGTTTTTGGTAGTAGATTGTTCTGACGAGATTAGTTGCGTGTGTGTGTTCTGTTGAATGTGTTGTTTGATTGTATGTGTAACTGTGTGCTTGATTTCCGTATGATTTGTGTCAAAGGGAAGGACAGTGTCTAGGTGAATGCACATATTTTTGAGAGCATTGGCATTGGGTGGGGAAGGAGGTGAATATTTGAGACCTTTTGTAAGAGTGTGGTTTCGGTATGGGACAAAGTAGAGGATGAAAGATTTAAGATGCGAGGATGAAAGTTGGGGTGAGCCCTGGTGTCAGATTGTATCTTATGTCTTGGAAATTGCGCTTGGCTGCAAGGTAGACGATTCAGCTTGCTTACCTGCTTTTGTTTGCGGCGGCTGCATATTCTGAATACGCGGCTTCTGATGGAGTCCAGGAGCGTATCCCACTCAGCAGGATGTAGTGAAGAGGCCAGGTGGAGAGACAGTTCATACTTTTGCAGTGAGAGACGGTCACGTGTGGCGTACCATCGTTTGCGCTCCCAATGTAGCCAGGACGAACGGGCTGCAGCGGTTGCCCTAAGGATGAGCCAAAGTGACAATTCGCTGATCAAGTGGATATCACATGTAATTCAGAGAAGTATCCCTCCGCCGCGACCGTTGTTCAGCCACGCCCCTTCGTAAAGTGCTAATGGCTCCTGTGTAAACATCCCTATGCAGACGTTAAAAGTTTCGCTGAAGTATATGCTCGTACGCGAGTCCGGGAAATATTTAAATTTAATTTCGTATGTGGAAATTCTCTTAACATGCTCTCACAATCAGTAAAAGAAAACTGCCACGAATGTAAATAGAAAGAAAAATTATTTTAAGCCGGAAACACGTGCACCGGTACGTCTCTCGCATTCAAGTCTTGGTTTTAAAATAAACATAATATTAATCACACAAAGAGTAAATGTAATGTAATGTTAATAGAAAAAAAAACTTTTTGCAGGAGAGCACATAACACTGCACTTCCTAATTTCAATTATTTCTCGCGGCGCACTATATTTTTGTCGGACGAGGACATCTCAAAAGGAAGCGTCGAAGCCATTTACACGTTAGCCATTGCAAACGAACGAATGCAGGAAGGGAGTCTAATGGGCTCAAGGGCACAATGACCACAGAACCTTCAGTTAAGTTGCCAGCACTAGCTGTCACTTTGGCTCATCCTTAGGAAAATCGTTGTATACACGGTAGTATGTGGATGCGGTCTCCTGGACCCCCCTCGATTGGGCGGGCGCGCTGCGGGGGTGGGGCGGCGCGTAACGCTTGCGCGAGGCAGCGCCTCCTCCCCCTCCTCCTCCCCCCCCGCTCTCGGGGATAGGACTCTCTCCGAGAACGCGACGCGAAGCAAAAGGAGCGAAAGAAAAAGAAGAAAATATGAACAATACCAAGAACTTCACAGAGAAAATAGTTAAACATTATTAAATTAAATCATAACCTACACTCAAGGTGGTGTAATGTATTTAGATCTAAGTTAAATTAAGGTACTTTATCTAAGATAATGCCCGCTCCTTAGCTCTATGAGCAGAATTGCTGGAGCACAAAACGGTATCCAGTTAATTGAATAAATTCCAGCCTCACCAGGGAGACTGGCGAGGGGAAAATTGAATAAAGACGCGAAGCCAGTGGCACCGTGATGCACCTCGGCCGCTTGGTTTTTGGGCTACCGTTTCGGCACCGGTGACGGGATCGGTTCTAATCGGTGTGGGGTTGCAAGCATAGTACCCAGCATACTACTCGCGCAACTTTTCTTGAACGATGACCTTGCTTTCCCCTCTCTTGAACAACAAACAGTTGAAAGCAAAAGCTCGCAGAGAGCACTGATGACAACATTCCAAGCATTAAAACTTCGTAGGCGCGAAACAGGAGCTACTGAAATCTAGTGCTTCTAGTCGAGAACATCTGTTGGGCTTTATTACCATTATCTAAAGAAATGGCTGAGGCAGGTCCAGGTCCTTCAAGGGAGGCACCTAAAACTCCTACCTAGTATTCCTGCTGTTGCCTACCTAGAGCGATGCTGGCCGCACCGTAGCAGGTTTGACTTTGATTTTCCAGAGGTTGGCATTACTGTAAATACTCTAGAGGCGGACTTTGTAAATAATACCCCCACTCCGCCCGCATTTCTTCAATCCATCATTCAAGAAAAGTTGCGCGAATAGTACTATTGCCGCGCATTGTAGAGTGACATTTAATACAATTTCACCATGACTGAAATGCGGTGGTGCTACTATATCTTCAGAGCTGTTCCTTGAATTGAGGTTTTCACTTTCTTAATGTGGACCAAGCAAAACTCAACTCGATTCAAATAGGTCATACGTACCTTTTATTTCTTTAGGTGTAGGATCAATATGCCTGGGAGCCACCGATCTCCCTATAAATCTCGAGAGACAATATCTGAGGCAATTCCACAAAATACGTTTCGTAGCATGCATGACTGTGCCGCTTTTAGAAAAATATTTCCGCGTGTATTCAGTTCATCTCCTTATAAATCGTTATTAAACGAGCTTTGTTTGACCTTCAATTAATCCAGCGAAATTCCTGTATTGTCATCAACTGAAAGTGAATCCTCGATGAGTGAACAAAAAGACGTAATGAACATTTAAAGACGTCAGATATCCTGAGTGTTAACTCAGGAATTCTACAGCCACTTAGGGCCAACATGTATAGGAGAGCGGAAGGAGCAATTGCTTTGATGTCTTCGACCTGACCACTCATCGCGGGTAGGAACCAGCCCCTTCTTTTGAATGTGTGCAGGGCACCTTCTGAAGTCAAGAAAGTGAGCAAACGTCAATACTGCGATTTGCCACCGACATTCGTCTCAACATGTGGCACGATTTGCGAGAGGTTAACCTCGCACTTCAGACGCACTTACGTGCGTGAGTTGACTGGTGTTTCCAGAGTCTTGAACTCATTCTGTGAAGCTCATATACATTAAGGGTGGTAAATTTGACTGATTTTTAAGATTAAGAATTGTAGAATATAAACAATGTGATTATCATCGGTTATGTGTGACAACTGAATTTGCTTTAACATTTTATCGTATGTGTAAATAAAATATTCTTGATGCCAAAATACTAAAACCAGAATTTATTGTCGCGTTGTTATTATTTTGGACAGCGAAGAGCTTTTCTCGTGTTTTTTTCTTCTTTATTAGCCTCTTTCTAGAAAATTGATAAGTTGTGTGAAGCACCGAAAAATGATGAAAATCTGTTTGCATTTCGACACACCGTCATTGTTAAACTTCGTCAAATAAGAGATATGCCTCATTATTAAAGAATTAAAAAAAAAAGTAGTTGTACGTGCCCGTCGTGACCAGAGCGTACTGCATTATACCAGCTATGATTTTGATAAGCTACTCAATACTTGGGGTTTGGGGCTCGGAAACATACGCGGAGATGGCGGGTGAGCGCAGAAGCCCAATTGTGGAGTGACGGCTATCATTTATCGAGAGAGTAAGTAGTGTTCTGTGGAGAGTAATAAGTATAATACCGTATTTGTTCGTGACAGCTGTTGCCCGGAGAAGACTGAAAACTAGCCGACGCTTAGAATGTTAAACCATTGTAAAAAAATCACAAGAAACGTTAATGAATGCAATATATCTATCCAAAGAGAGGGTGAACATTGCTCGCCTCGTGTCGACCGCCTCGGACGGAAGGAGGGCGGGAGGGTTGGCAGGGGGTGCGCGCCCCTGGCGGTCAAGGCCGCGCTCGAGGCCGACAAAAACTGGCCCGTGGCACGCCGCCCCAGGGGCCCAGCCGCCGCGGGCCGCCAAGTGGGCCAGCTCACTTTCACTGGCGCTGGAGCGGCGGCGCGGCGGTCGGCCGTCCCCAAAGCTCACGGCCGGAAGCAAGGGTTTGGAAATTGTGGAGGCGCTCGCTCAAGGAATCATTTGATGCATTGAAATTTGCGGAATTAAAATTTTGAAAGCGATTGGAAATCTCACGTATTTGGTTGAGACAGCTAGTACGTTATTTTGTACTGTTAGCGCGGTTCTACGAGTATGAATTTCACGTATTGTTTGGGACGACGGCGGAGGCGATCACATGACACGAAGTTGACTTAGATTTAATTAATACCAGCTCATTCAACCGTAAGATTTATTTCACAAGAAAACATTTTGCTTCCGAATCTATCAATCTATCAATGGGTTTCGGAATCTATTGGAGAAAAAAAAAAATAAACATAATCTTAACGACCAAGAGCGTCCTCCAGGCGAGAAGTATTGGGAAGAATTGTGAAGATTTAAGCAGAGTATAAGCAGCGCCTTTTAAAACAGCCTTGCCTTTAATTCTTACAGTAACTTGTGTAGAGAGTATTTATATCTTGAGTAGTAACAACAGAATTGTTCTAATAAAGATTACAACAATCTTTTTATTTCACATGTTGAAAATGCAGAGTTATGTGTCCCAATCCATATGTAATGTACGTCGTTCTCTTGAATATTATTTATGTAAATATGTTTTGAAGAGGACCAGCTGAGTTTATTCAGAACCAGCATTGCCGCTGCCTCTGCAGCGACTCTGACCGAGAGGTCCTAGAGTTCGAATCCAACCTGCTACATAACTCGATTGTATTCAGTCGCTGTCTGGAGCAGAATTAAATTGATTTTTTTCGTGTTCAGGGCACGTCAACTGCTTTGGTCATTAGTCCCGTTAGTGTAGTGCATGTTTTCTCTCGGGAGATGGCGGTGATCTTCCCCCGCTGCATGGCGAGATCCGGCGCCGACTTACCGTCGGCTAGTGGGGATTCCCTCTAACCAGGACTCTCCCACCAGCGGGGCACCGCCCCAGCCGGGACAAGGTCTAAGCTCCCGACCGGTCTCCAGGAATATGTGGTAGTGTAGTGCGTGTTTGTGTAAGTGTGTGTGTAAGGGGAGAGGATGGGACAAGGAAGTGGAAGGACAGATCGCGCGCGGTCCGTGGCCCGTTTTGTAAGGTACTGCTCCGGCCATTCGCCTGGTGTTGAGCGGAGAAACCACGGAAAACCACCGATCAGAGCAGCCGACCGTTAGAATTCTCCTCCAGACAGCGACTGAGTTCGACCTAGCTGGAAAGCTCGTGTCGAAAATCCTGCCGCCGTGGGAAGTGGGAACCTAGGACCTCCCAGTCAGAGGCGCTGCAGTGACATCAGTTGATGCACTGAGGTACCGCTCCCGATGAGCAGAATTAGAGCGGCCGGATGCTCTGATTGGTAGTTTTCCTTGGTTTCTTGGATTAAACCAGACGAATGCCGATGTTGTTCTCTAATAAATTTGATGCGAACCACACGCAATCATTCCTTCCCCTTCCTTGTCCTGCCTCGCCCCTAAAACACACACACACACACACACACACATAGACTTCATTACCACTCACGTCGGGAGCTTAGAGCTTCTCTATGAGGGCAGTGCCCGCGAGCCGACGTGTAGGCCCGCGTAGGATCTCACCCTCCAGTGAGGAGAAACACCGTCACCAAACATTCATTACGCTTACGGTACATAATAGCAGTGGAAATGCCCAGAAATACAAATCAATACGAGGTCGAATGCAAATAGAAGAAATCTCAAAATTGTGAACGTATGTTGTGTGACGGTAGCTATTTCGTTGTATATTGTTTCATCCCTTTTGTCCCTGAGTGCTGGTTCAGGCACCGTACCTCCCGGGCCCGACCGCAATGCCCGGCCCCGTGCTCCGCGTGTGGCTCTGCATGTTAATTCGAGGCGGTGGCCAGGCCGGGCCGGGAACAGGGAGCTAGTTTTTTGGTTGTTGTTTTTTTTATGCTGCTGGGGCGGTATCCGAGCCGCATGGGAAATGTGGGCAGCGTGACCGACGGTGTTCTCTAGTTCTTCACAAGTTGCAGCTGCCTCGCCAACCTCAAGAGCACAATTTTGTGTATTTTAATGAGCCGGTTGTTTAGTCTTTTGTTACGGAGTCCAGGGGATGTTATTTTATTTCGTTGTCTTTACATAGGTTGCCCTACGCCCACTCGGAAAGCCATACTTTGCCATTCTACTTATATTATAAAGTAGTGAATCACGATGTAATTCTTGAAATTGTTGTTTGATTGGGTACTTCTTCTTATTATTATTTCGTTTTTCTAGTGACATAATCTTTCTGTAATGGTGGGGTAATGATGGTACTAATATTCTCAACTAGATTCTTCATTGTGTACTTTTCGCTCGAAAGATGAGCATTGCATAAAATCGTACATAAACTTCTTTTGTAAAATTGCATTCTTTGACTGATACTACGAAGTCTTTATGATACAAAAATGAATGTAATTCAAATTAGTATTTCTTAACTACCTGTTTAAAAAATTACATGTGGCATACTAGTTTTCGTGAATCATACACCGTTACTGAAGACTGTTATCGAACATAATACAATAACAATTTAGTAGGATATCCCAGTTTTTATATAAATTGTTTTGTAACGCATGCTTGCCACAAGAAATTGAAACACTGTCTATTCTAGTAACACTTTTCTCAACATATTTTTATGAACTTTAAAATTACAGACAGTTTCGTATTCGAAAACTATCCTAAAACTCAGTTCTTATACTTTAGGCGTTTCCCTGCCACTTCAACACAACAACGTGAACTTGACCTTGAAGTAATATTAAGAAGTTCCCAAACTTATTTTTTCTACCATGAACACTTACCAAAAAATAGTGTTCAATTCATAGCCAATAAATCAGAAACATTTTGTAGTCGAGGAAAGCAGTAATCGCCACGACCCTGTTGTCACTACCCCAAAGTGGCAGTTACTTTTTAATTTATTGATTTGTATGTTCTATTATGTATTCTTGGTGACTTACTTAGAATACTGGGAAGTTTTTGAACAAAGCTCTACGCTAAAACTGTTCTGCATTACTTGCCTCTAGTGACGTACATGGTAAATCCGCGCCATTTCGCTCGACAAGAAACGTCCAGTGCGTATTTGTGAGGAGTAACGACATCGCTTGTGCAGGCGAGAGGGGTCCTTGTGAATCACCAAATGTCGCTAATTTGCAACCGCAGTGACGTATTTCTTGACTGCCTGTTTAAGAAATGAAATGATGGCGCAACTACCAAACTTGTGGTGCAACATAGCACAGGCATTCAGGGTATCAAAAGCATCTTTGTTACACGATTATTTCTAAAAATAAATTTTTCGGTGGTTTGGGGAAACATTTTGTTTGAGAAGTTTTCGAAGGTGCAATATTTTCTTCAGCTGCACTCACAGCCTTCTAATATGTTGATAACGGACGTTTGTAAATGTTCGTTTAAAATTTAGGTAAAATAAATAATATGATTAAGAGAAGGTAGAAATGTTAAAACTTTTGAAAAAATTACAAATGTTTAATGGAAATGGCGCAAAACTCAGGCTGAAGGTCTTATTATCGTTTCAAGAAAGACATTTGAGGCTGTTTTTAGGACAGTAAGCCTTTCTGATGTTAATATTTTGATATAAGGTGCGTGAAAACTTAACTTTGAAAAATCTTGCATGGTATCATTTATAATGTAAAATCGAATATATCAATAACAAGAGCCCTAACTAACATAGTCAAGGTGCTCGAGCAATGCGAAGCAATTGAGCTTTTGTCACCAATTCAGAGGTTTACTGTCAATTCAACGTTTACCATATTGTTAAGCGCACTTGCTGTTATTAAAAATACTATTTGAGAATTTTTAATACGGAGGGGGTTTGTGAAAAAATCGGAGATCCTCATGTTGACGCAGATCATTAGCGGAATTAAGGGAAAAATGTTTGAGAGAAATTGTTCACAGCCGAACAAACAGTTTTTGAGGAATGAAAGTCGAACATGAGAGATCCTTAGGGTCAACCGGACAATGCATCGGAATGATGAATAAATAACATCCCTTCATTCGATATAAGATCGTTGAGAGCTCGAAGATATCCAATCAATAGTAATGCCAAAAATTTCATACGAAGGTAATTTTGAAAGCAAATTGTTATGATCAGAGTGGTCCGATGCTTTTGTATTATTTCAAGCGAAAAAATATTCATAATACTTCACTTAGATATATTAATTATTTTGTGGGTCCTTGATACAAAAAAATCGAATGTCGGCTAAACGTCTCTGTGTCTGTTTGTCTGTCTGTCTGTCTGTCTGTCTGTCTGTCTCTCCGCCTGTCCGTCTGTGAACAATGCTAGCGTATAAATCGTTCAGCCGGTTTTGATCCAAAATTGATTTTCCCCAATCGATGTGGCTGATGTCGCGGCTCCTAGAATTTGAAACCGATATTTTCATTTTTTCGGGGGGGGTACTTTACATGAAGCCTGTGAGACATTTTCGAACTTTAAAAAAAATGGCTCCATGCTTTTGATTAATTTTGTTGTTGAATAGTGTGAAGGACGTTTAAAAGAATAGTGTAGGTCTCATGCTCATTGAAATGATTTTAAAATTGCTAAAAAGGTTTTGGTTCCAAAAAAAAAAAATCTGTTCTATAAATTCGCGAAAAGTACACACATTTTTCGAAAATATGAGTACTTTTCGCGTAACGTTGCTTGAAAATACGGGCGAGAAAGTACGTGCTGCTTGTAGCACCACTCGTTGCGAGTGTTTTGTAAATCCGTGTTGAGAGTCCTTCGTTGTGGGTCGTCATGCCATTCTCACAGCGGATGTGCGCGTGTGTTGCAGCATCAGCCTGGAGGAGAGCGCGGCGCGCGAGCAGGCGCTGCGAGCGGCGGCGCGCGAGGCGGAGGTGCTGCGCGCCGAGCTGCAGACGCTGGAGCGCGCGCGCGACGGCCTCCTGCGCGAGAACAGGTAAAGGCATTGCATCCCGCTTAATCCCCCTTTCACTTTGGGCTGCCGCAGAAGGCTGATCTCCATTGCATCCTGCTTCAACTCTCTTTCACTTTGAGCTGTCGCTGAAGGCAGATACGCATTGCATCACGCTTTATCCCTCTTTCACTTTGGGCTGCCGCAAAAGACAGATCCCCATTGCATCACGCTTTATCCCTCTTTCACTTTGGGCTGCCGCAAAAGACAGATCCCCATTGCATCCCGCTTAATCCCTCTTTCACTTTGGGTTGCCGCAAAAGACAGATCCCCATTGCATCCCCCTAATCCCTCTTTCACTTTGGGCTGCCGCAAAAGACAGATCCCCATTGCATCACGCTTTATCCCTCTTTCACTTTGGGTTGCCGCAAAAGACAGATCCCCATTGCATCCCGCTTAAACCCTCTTTCACTTTAGGCTGCCGCAAAGAGAGATCCCATTGCATCCCGCTTAATCCCCCTTTCACTTTGGGCTGCGCAAAAGGCAGATCCCCATTGCATCCGCTTAATCCCCCTTTCACTTTGGGCTGCCGCGAAAGGCAGTGCCCCATTGCATCCTGCTTAAACCCTCTTTCACTTTGAGCTGCCGCTGAAGGCAGATCCTCATTGCATCATGCTTTAACCCTCTTTCACTTTGGGCTGCCGCAAAGACAGATCCCCATTGCATCCCTCTTAATCCCCTTTCACTTTGGGCTGCCGCAAAAGACAGATCTCCATTGCATTCCGCTTAATCCCCCTTTCACTTTGGGCTGCCGCGGAAGGCATGCATGATTGCATCCCTTAGTTTCCCCCGCTTCCCACTTCCGCCCTTTGACTTTCGACTACTGCAGATAGATGCAGCCTTATTATATCCCACATTCAGGTTGCCCGCACACACTCTTCCCACTTAATCCCCTTTCACTTTGGGCTGCGTGAGAGCGCAGAGCCCGATTGCATCTCGCTTAATCCCCTTTCACTTTTGACTGCCACAGAAGACGTAGCATGATTGCATCCTGCGGACAGGATTTCCGCACACTCGCTTCCCCACTTAATTACCTTTTACTTTCGGCTACCGCAGAAAGCATAGCTCACGCTTCTCGCATGACCGCTTGGCAGTTTATCCCCTTTTACTTTGGGCTGCCGCAGAATGCATGGACAGATTGCATCCCGGCCGGTGTGTAGGGTAGGGGAAGAAGAAACAATTTAGTTAAGTTTCCATTCATGATGAACGCAATAGATGTTTTCTCAGCAGTCGAGATAAATCCTCCAACAGAGGTGAACGTGGCAGAATCGTCGGAACTGTATATATTATCTAACTAAAACATTATTACTTTAATTCTGCATATTTTAAGGGAAGATGATAACTCCCTTTTGCCTCCTTGGAGCAGTAAATCAGTTTCAATAAATTAAGAACATTCGATAGGGTTGAATTCCAAAACAACAAACTTTCTTTACTGTAAAACAATGTAGGTTTTCTTTAATAAAACAATGTAGGCTTTCTTTACTGTATTTGACCGTTACAATAAAAAAAGTAGTACAAGATGAGTTACATTGAAAGGACTTTTTTTATTTTCTCTTTGACGTTTTGCCAATATGAAAGCGAAAGGACGATGTTGTAAGTCCTGGTACCTGATCGAGTTCTTCCTTGTACTTGCGAGGAAAACCGAACGTTACGCAATCGGGCTATGCTTTTTTGGAGAGGCAGGTAAAAGGCTGAGGGAAAGGTGACTGTGGGATGCAATCGGGATCCATCCGGTAACCCCATCTGACCCCACCCCCTTCCCCCTTTTCACTTTCAGAGAATTGACAGATGTCTTTTCTCTCTGGGGGCAGAACATAACGAACTTGCAGGGGCTGGAGTGCCCAATGACATAACTCCCCCCTCTGAAAATGTACATAATTAAAAATATTTTTAAAATTAACACTTTTTTTCTATTTTTTAAAAATTACATTAACAATAAAGTATTTTTTGAAATATATTTTTTACGTCTTCTAGTGTAAAAACAAAGGGTTATCAATGAAATTAGTACTAACAGAACTATTTATACAATATTT